>CAUJNA010002868.1:639477-736977 GCA_963377175.1 Effrenium voratum | reverse complement strand
CTTTCGCCTGGGAGACCAATTCAGAAAGGATCCTGGTTTTGGCGCATGCCAAAAGACGCCTGCCATCCCAACTGCTCAGCGCACCATTCGATGCACCGACCCCGCCAGGTGGTGAGCGGGATTTGGGTGGGCGACTGCTTCGCGGCGCCCCCGGCCTTTGGGCACTGAAGCCCTCAAACTGTGTCCGGCAAAAGCCGTTTTGGTTCTTGTCGCCTACAGGATCCAAGGGTTGGTGTGGATTGTGTCGGGCTCCATGGGTTTGCCTCAATGCTTCTACGGGATTGTTTGGCCCCAGCGTAAGCCTCATGCAGTGCCATTGGCTTTCATGCGGACCTCATGCGGTCCTGTGGGAGCGTCGGACACTTTGTAAATCGAGAAAGTCAATTTGGGCAGGAAAAGGAGGGACGGACCCCTTCAATTTTGCCACAATGCCATAACTTGAACCACGACGGAATGCTCAATCGTCTATTCAAGATGAGATGCATCCGTTACATCACAAGTATTTCACGTGTCAAATCCAGCAGTTTGGGATTGAGGCGGAACGGTTTTGTCGAAAGGTTTTGACATGACACAAGGGGTGCCAAATGGAGCCTCCATTAGGGAATGCTTGGCACTTTGAGTCTCCGCCAATGTGACAAGGGGCCTCAACGAAGAGCGCTTTTTTGGGTTTTTTTTCCACATCTTCACAGTGGTTAAGCGCAATTTGAAGGGAGCCCAGAAGCAAGCCAACCGCTTTAGATTTAGAGGACCCTACTTGAGGAAAAAGGCGCTAGGGTCACGCTATAATTTGAGCCACAGCCATTTTGAGAAGCTGTGGATTCTCGCCCCAAGACCCCGAGGTCTACATTTCCAGTGCCCAGCGGCTGACCTGCATGGTGGCCGGCTCACAGGCAGGGGCTGAGTTCTGCGCGCCCGGGGCCTGTTATTTCTTGCTTAACGCGGGTGCGACACGTAGACATATATATATATATATATGTATGTGTATTTCCATGGCTCCCCATTCTTTTCAAGCATCGTTCTTCTCAAGAAACTAGCCGTTTTCAAGGGTTTTCCATTTGTCGTGTTTGAAAGCAAAGACAAGCATGACAAAAAACAAGGAGGCTTTTCAAGTACCCTTTGGCAGGCTTGCGGCCTTAGACTTGACTTGACTTCCTGCTTTAGGCAAACTCGTCAAACTAGATGTTTATCCAAAGCGTGAGCATTTGCGTACTGTAAGGCTTTGGATATGTAAACTTCAATATTGCAATATGACCGGCACCTATACATCGGGCTTCCAAACATGCACATTTTCTTGCTTTGGAGCTGTAGACCGCTCAACTGCTGTACATGTCCAGTACGTTGTGCCTCGAAACCCCAAAACCTGCCCCAGGCTCCAAAAGCCTATGCATTGCGTGGAGCTTTCAGTCCTCCAACACTGCGTGGGTTCATCCCTTTGTATGTTTTGGAGCTTCGCGCCACAAACAAGAGCATGTGTGTCTCTTTGTTGAACAGTGAAGCATTCAAGTTTATGTAATTGTTTGCACCCTTGCATCACCAGAGAAGTAGCTGTTCTTTCTCTGTTTCTTAACCCGCAATTCAAAACTATGCTTGCCGGGCCACACTTGAAACCGCTACATGAATTGACATCAAAACGGATTCCGTTTATGGCTTATGGTGTGGATACTCAGTGCGTAGTTCTTTGTGGAAAGCCATTCAGCTCAGTTATGCCCACAAACAAGCAGACACACTCGTATTTACAGTGTTTTCACAGCGCCAGTGTACACCCCACAGGTATGACCGCCAGAAAACCCAAATTGGTTTGGGGTAAGCACGGCCTACCAATTCTAGGTTGCGTGTTTGTTTGGTCTTTATGATGATGCAGTGGGGAGGGGAGTGGTGTCTTTTCATGCCCAGGTCCATATACAGTGCCTGTCCCTGCTGGTTTATAGTGCTGGGCTTTTGGGGTCTCACTGGTCTGTAAGTGCATTAGGATTCGGGGGCCTTGGTAAAGTTTAAACTTGCTTCAGGAGTCGTAAACATAGACATAGACATAGACATAGCATAATAAAATACACATAGGCACTGACATAGACAGTGACTACCACTACCACTTTTCCTCCGTCGCTGCAAGTTGAAAGCAAATCGCTAACGCCAACACCATCTTGATCTGACAGATTGCAAAATCACAACCAGGCAGGATGTGGCGCAGTCAGCGCAGAGCTGGCCGCTTCGCCCAGAGCCAGAACACGTTGGAGCGTCTTTTCTTTCAGCTTCCGTTTGAGGGCCTGGTGCAGGAGCCTCAGGTGCTGAAAGACAGGTCAGGTTCAGGGCCAGGGCCTTTGTGCTTCCCCAACGCCGGCGCAACAACAGCCGCCACCACTTTGCCTTGCGACCCAGACAGCCGGCTGTCTGCTGGCCTGGCCAGCCGCGCTGGCCCTGGCCGAGCTGGCGCCGAGCTGGCGCCGAGCTGGCGCCGAGCTGGCGCCGAGCTGGCGCTGACTCCGGCCATCTCCCGCAATTCTGGGCATTTTCGGCCAATTTTCATTTTGGAGAAAAAAGGCAAACAAAGCACAATAAAAAACACAAGAAAAAGCACAAGAAAAAAGCACAAAAAAGCACCGCAAAGCTCCAATCACCCCTCCCCCCCAGAGACCCCGCTACTACTCGTCATCGCGGGACAACATTTTTGAGCCAGTCCTGGAAGTGGCCGTTCTTTTTTAGAGTTTATATAGATTTGACACATGTTAGCTCAAATGAAAGGAATTGGCCATTTGGAACTTCAGAAGCAACACCTTGCGCACATTTTGCTTATAAACAACCCAGGCAGCTCAGAAAAAACGCAAAAACACATCGAGTTTTTGCGCTTTTAAAGATCAAAAATGACGACAGTTGCGCAGAACCCAGAAAGAGGTGGCAACAAACATCGAGTTTTTGAAGGTCGGCGCTGCAAAACACCGCGCAGGCGCACGTTTGGAGGATAGGGAAGGGGGGGGCAAAGCGACTCAAAATCCTTTAGGGTTTAAATTAAATCTAGCAAAAGAAGTTTAGGGTTTAGGGTCAATCCGATGTCAGGAAACGAACAACACTTGGAACGTTGGAACCTACAGCTGTTGGCTGGAAAACACCACCCGCCCAAGCTCCCAAAGCATTCGGGGCCCAAAACACATTTGGCTACAAAAATCCGGATGCCCACAGATCGAAAGCGATAGACGAACCACAGGCCTGCCAAAGCTGTCAAAAGGCGATTACAAAAGTGCGGATGACTGCAGATCGAAAGCAGTGTGATAGGATATAGACGAACTACAGACCTGCCAAAACTGTCAAAGTGCGATTACAAAAGTGCGGATGCCGCAGATCGACAAAAAAGTGCGTCTCCTAATGCACAGTTCAAAAATTGCAAGCAAACATGTGATTGCAAAAGCAGATGAGTTTCTTAATAGACAGTTTAGTAGGAAATCGACAAGTTCAAGTTGGCTGCCCAAAATTGCAAAATGTGACTGCAAAAGTCCGGATGACCACAGATCGACCAAAAAATGCGTTTCTTAATGCACAGTTTAACAGGAAATCAACGAGCTCGACTCGGCTGCCTAAAATCCGGATGACCGCAGATCGACCAAAAAATGCGTTTCTTAATAAGCAGTTCAATAGCGGGAGGAGCGCAAAAAGAAGCGCGAAACCTACAAGAACAAGCACAAAGGACCACCCCAAAACCGCAATACCCTCCCCAAAAACCCCGCTACTATTTTTCATCACGGGAAACCACAAGCAGGAGCACAAAAAAACACCACGAAACCCACAAGAAAAAAACGCAAAGGGCTGGAGGTCTGCGCAGGAGGAGGGCTGGGAGGTTTGGGTGAGGGCCGCAGGTAAGAAGAGGGGAGGTTGGGAGAGGAGGCTGAAAAAATGAAAAACCTCGACACGGGGAAGGCTTTGGCTTTGGGCAGGGGGAGGTTGACTGGGAGGGGGGTGATGTGGGAAGCAGCGGCGTGACAAAGCCAAACAGAAAGGAATGAGGGAAAGGAAATGTTGCAGCAGCTGTGCTGAGCCGTCGGGTTGCGTGTGCCTTTTTAACTTTCCCATTGTATTGGGAAACATCAATCACAGTCCAAATGCTCTTTGAGCCAACTAATTTCAGTTTCCCGGCATTCTCCCCCCGGATGCAGAAGGAGTAATGTAGGTTTCAGGGGTGCGCAGGCACCTAATTTTTAAACAAAGGAAAGTTGTTTTTTGTTCTTTTTTTGTGTGCTCCTATTTGTGCTCACTGTTCCTGGTTTTGGGGGGAGACCCAATATCTACATAGATATATATATGATTATATATGCACATTCACATGTTGGATATGCATGTCATACATACATACATACATACATACATACACACATACACAGATACATACATACATACGTACAAACATACGTACATACATAAACGCATACATACATACATACATACATACATACATACATACATACATACATACATACATACATACATACACACATACATACATACATACATACATACATACATACATGCATACATACATATATACATACACTAGCTACCTACATACCTACATACCTACATAGCTACATACCTACATACCTACATACCTACACACCTACACACCTACATACCTACATACGTACATACCAGTACAGTACGGAACGTTACGTTACGTTACTTTACATTGAGCACGTTACATTGCGTTACATTACATCACATACATATATATATATATACATGTATATATACATATATACACATGTACATGTACACACACATATATATATATATGTATATGTATATGTACACACATGTATACAAACACATGGAAATATGCATCGGGCATCTTCTTAAGGGTTGCGTGGTTGAGGGTTGTTGAAACCATGAACCCTTTTTTCAACAGGACCCCCATTCAACAATTGGGCGGCCAAGAGCCGCTCGGCCATTTTTTGACAACCCATCCCGACTGTTTCAGTCTTGTCGACAAATGCCAGGAAGGGGGGGGGGAACCGTGATCCGTGCAATGGGGTCCGCGCTGCCGATTGCCACTTTGGCAGGCTACGCTTAAGGCACCCACGTACTCATAGGCGCCACACTTTTACACCATCTGATATGACCCTAATGCAACCCCAATGAGGTTGATGGCTTCATGGCACCTTTTGGTTGTGCTGTTCCTATCAGTTGCGAGCGATGTTTGAAGCATAAATAAGGAGACCCTCAATGGTGTATTGAGTGTGGTGCACACGATGCCTTCTCCTGCCGAAAGGCCATTGCATAGTTCTAGCTACGCATTTCTGATATCCAATTACAAATCCTACATTTCCAATTGCGAGTCGCCCCAAAGGTTCCACTTCCAACTACATATCACCCTCTCGGAAGGTTCAGATCACAAAGTTGTTCACCCGGGAACAACAGCTCATACCCACATCTCTCCTGACGAACATCGTTTGCAAGAGCAGATTGCGGCCGCATCGATGCAGGAGACCTTGGCCCATTTGGACCGAACACAGTGCTCCACTCAGTGGGTATCTGGAAAAAGTTTCAGGGGGGTTGGTGGGAGGCTCGTTGGTGTGGTCGAAGAGGGGGGATGTCCTTTCTAGCCTGCCTCACTGGAACAGCGCGTCAGCTTCGCAAAAGTCTGAAAAACATGAGGTACTTGCTAGGCTATATGCCAGAGCAGTCGAAGATGTACCTCATTGACAAAGAGCTCAATGCTGGTATCTCAGGGGCAGAGATGTAGGCAGCTCAAGCGCGGAGAATGCATGGCTCACGTTCGGTCAAGTTTCCAAGGTTACACCATACACTCTCCATATGGCGCTCATAGAATACCAGTCTGCCATCATGCGCAAGGAGCACTTTTGGCTGGAATAGAGACAAGGGCAAGCTTGGGCAGGGCGGGCGGAACGAGTGTCAGGGCTTGGATGTTCGATAGTGTTGATAGCCATGGGCAGTTCTACCACGCTCATTTCCTGTGACTTCCCATCGGCCAACTCTGGCACCCACGGTAACCATGCGTTCAAAAGACCATTTGTCAGGTCCTTGGGTGCCCAGGAGTTTCCACGTCTGTTTTTTGTTCAGTTTGAACGAATTCTTGCAGGACACGCAGTTCAGTTTTGCACTTCACAGTTGGCACAGTTTGCAACTACCCTGTTGAAATTACAACAAGCAAATTAGAGCCGTTGGAGGAAGCAGATTGACCACAGATGACAATGACGTCATCTTGCCAAGCAGCAAGTGCCTTTGCACAGGTTGGGCGACTTTGGGTGGAGTCGAGAGCCATGGGCTATCTGTCCGCTGATTATAGCCAGCTCGTGTTGTTAAACCGAGCTCACGCAAGAAGGACTCTCGGGTCTTCATTGAACTCTTGGTGAAATCAGGTAGGTCTCAATCGGTGTGTGTGTGTGTGTCAAAAACGGGAAACCTCCAATACGAGTGGTTTCCTTTAGGTTTCCACCCCAAAAGAATGGGTTATCCTAAGAAAGACAGCAGCCCAAAAAAAACTCTCGGCGACCGCCGCCCCGCGAGCGAGCCGTTCCAGGACTTTGCGACAGCGGAGACCTACTTTGCGCAGCTCCCCGAGCCACGGGCCCAGGGAAGATGTGACTTTCGACACCGCTAGCCCAGCTCAGCCAGTTCAATTGGGTGGCTCGTCTTTCTTGGAGTTGGTGCCCCCTTCTTTGAACATGCTCAGAGCGTAGCGGTAGAATGTAGTACCGTCAGACGAGCCAACATAACACGTTGGCCTTTTGGGCTCAAGTGCCTGAGCTTGGAGCTTTGCTGAAACATTTCTCACTGCTTGAAGGATAATCATAGAGATTGCACTCGTCAGACTAGCCATTTTGGCATTTGTTGACGTTAAAGAAAAAACCCGGAGGAAAACCCAGCATGTTGGGGGCGGTCTGAAAAAAGGACCCGCCAAAATACTGGCAAATGGAAGACATTTCTGTTGTGATGCGAGCCCAACACGGAGAAGGTTTAGTTCACCCCTGTCCCATTGACATAAACAAGTACGGAGATCAAGACGCACTTTCATACTTTTGCTATAGGCTTTTGGATAAACCCCTATACTGACAAAGTACCCGGAAATGCACCCAAAGATTTGTAAAGGTTTCTTGCATCCTGTGAACCGCTTTCCACTTATGCTTTGATGACTTCTTCTTCTGCTTCTTCTTCTTCAAGCACCCGTGTTGAAGTAGGAGTCAAACGCAGACCATTTGGTCAATTTAAATGCTGGGAGCAATTGCCGTTGCGAGATGCGAAGCCCTCCGCCTGAAGTTTGCACCATTCCGCCAATCACCCGCTTTTGGGGGAATTTGGTGGTGCCCAGTGTGCTCACGGGGTGGTGGATGAAAACCTTCCCAAGGTTTCAAAAGGCAGATTTTGAGCTACGATCGAGGTCGCTGCACAACCGCATCGCCCGGTTTCTGGAGAATCAGGGCTACCAGTCGGAGGCGCTGCAGATCTCCAAGGACCGAGATGTGTTTGCGAGCTACAGGGGTTTGTTGTCGTTTTCTTCGAGCCCCATATGTTGTTTCTTTCTTTCTGCGAGGTGACGGGGAAAAAGCCACTTTGTGTCGAGTTTGGCACGGAGAAGCGAATTTTTCGCGATGGCTTCGACTGGGGATGGGTCAAAGTTAAACCAGTGGACCGCAGGTTTTGGCTCATGTTTCCCACCAGAGATCCATTTGGGGTACCTATTTTTGACCCCCCCCCTCCCGGGCAACAGGATGACGAGCACCGCTTTGAGCTGGCCACGCAGCTGGGCAAACTGCAGATGGCCGCGGACATCATCCTCAGCATTTCTGCGCAGGCTGGGTGTAGGTTGGGTGGGAGAAGGTCAGTAGGTGTCCTTTTTGGTTGTTTTGCTAGAAACATAGATGGCGATTCCTGGTTTACCCGGCTCCGGTGATTTAATCATCTACCAGGGCCATCTATTTGTCCCCTAGGACACCTATAGTCAGTACAAAGTACCATCCTGATTTCCTGATTAGGGTGATTGGGCGTGTGTGCGAACCGGCCTGCAAAGGTGGCCACCGACCAATTTGTTTGGACCTCCCAAAGTGGCAGTACTGTGGATGGACGAAATCCATTTCGCACCACCTGAGAATCCCTTGAATGATGATTGCCACATTAAATACCAACAAACAGTAGCTTCCCATGGTTTCAAAGTGGTGCAGGATTTCGTTCATCCACAGTATCATTGTAACCCACCAGTAGATTGCAACTTTTGTTCAGCGGAAATCCGATGTTGCCGTCGTGTACGAAATGGTTCTCTTCCCAGTTTGGTTATTGCCAAGGCCAGCGGCTTTGGCACCGTGTGTATATATATATATATTCACATGTATGATTGAAGGGGGACAAGTGATGGTTTTTGACCTTGGTCTCCGTGTACAACATGTATAATACGATGATTCCTTTTTGACTATCAAGACAATTCAGTATGCCGTTGGAGGACATCGCCAACACAAATATCATTTATGACTGGTGCATGCCGTGATTGCCTCATTTTTCTGGCAGTAGACATCTTGCGGCTCTGGTGGCTTGCCTGGGGACCCTTTTGGGGTGCGTTAAAGGGAAACCAAAAGGAATATTACCATTGTGGGGATCCCCTTATTTTGACACACGCTCAAATTACAAGCGGTGCGCTCGAGTTGGGGACCAGGGATGGTGGTCCCTTGATCATGTATCATGCTCTCCTAAGAATACAGGAGAGTCCTCTACAAAAGGGGCTTGGTTTGGCTTCGGTTTCCTTCCTCCTGCTTGGTTTGCATTTAATTGTCCAGGCTCTTTTGGAGGAGCCCATTTCCTAGGTTCATTTTCTGTCTGGTGCCAGCCCTTGAGGCCAACCCAGCGATGCCTCCGCGCGGCAAGTGGAAGAACTTGGGAGATGTGGCCCTTGAGCAAGGCGGGGCTTCTTTTCTGCAGGACAAGCACAGCTCTCACATCTCCACGCAACGGGCGGTCTAAAACACAGCCATGATCCGGATGGTTGGACATAAATGCTTGTCAATGTTTTGCTTTGGACCATTTTCTGGGAACGTGCGAACACTGTGCATTGAGCTGGGGTGTGCAAACTGGAAACGGGTTTGTCTCACAATAGGGCAACCTTCGAATGGGTGGTTTTCTGTTGGCTTCCCTTCAAATGGAACGCCACATGGTACCGCACAAAAGACACACAGAGAGCCCTGGTGAAGAGCTACAACAAAGCATTTCAGGGTCAATCACGGGGGCGCAAGAGCGCGAGTTCGGCCTGAATCTCGTTACCTCAAACCGACGCTCGAATTTCTGCGCCGTTTGGCTGGGTTTGTAATTCAGGCGCGAAGTTTATAGGGGGTTTTGGGCTGGCTTAAAGGAAGAAGGTGTTCGCAAAACAAAGGGAAACTCGGCCCCAGTTTGGGAAGGTGGAAGCACATCAAGGCAATTTGTTGTTCTCCCTGACTATGGGTTTGTTGGAGGGGATTGTAGCAAGTCAGCAGTTTGACTTGTATACAGCATGACACTTTACCCTGTGACATCCCTTGCTTTTGGGCTGAACCCATGAGCCCCATGCACCCCTGGTATGAACCCTTTTTCTAATTGACCACTATGAAATGGCAAAATGTTCGCCAAAGGGGGCCCCAAAAGAAGAGATTCCACAGGTTCATATGTGTGCGATGCGACGGTCAAAACACCCCTTTATAGAGACTTTAGACAATTACTGTCAGGGTTCCTTCTAAGGTAAGGGTTCCTTCTAAGGGACCATGGCACTTTTGTGGGTCGCATGGTTTTTGAGGGTACCCTCCTCACCTTAAAGAGAAACAAGGAAGCCATCACCTCTTGCTCACTGTTTCTGGGGATTAACGTCAGAAAATAGGGGGCTGTGTCCCTTTAACCTAGCACACAATGGGGTGACTTGGATCATGGCAAAGCAGTTGGGTCAGTTTTTGGGGTCCCCTTCTGTTGGTCCCAGCCTTACCCCTCTCAGGCGACTTCTCGCTGGCGAAGCGCTGTTTCAGCGAGGCGAAGGACTTGCGCCATGCGGCCAAGAGGGGAGCCACGCCAAAGGAGGATTTAATGAACCTTTTGGGTTCTCAAATTTACTTGTGGGGATCCGAATGGACCATTTAGAGTATAAATTGTGTTTTGTGTTTTTTGGCCTCATCCATTTCGGTTCACCAGAAACCTTTCAGGGTTCTCAAGATTTACTTCTGGGGACTCCAATGGACCATTTAGAGGGTAAACTCGAGGATGTCTCTTCAATTTTTACCCAGTGTCATATTGATAAAGCCGTTTTTTCGAGCAGAATAGTTCCTTCAAGGTTGCGAACGAGTTCATAATGGACCCAATACACACGGGTTTTTGTTTGAAGGTTCCCTTTCTTGGGCTTCAAAGGGAAGCCAAAGGGAGAACCCAAATCCATTTGGGTCTTCCAATCTTGAGACACCACATGAGTACCTTGGGGAGTACTTTGACGTCCTTTCCGGTTTGAGTTTCAATCAGATGGATCAAAACAGATAGAGTCCACTGACTAAATATCAGGTCACTGTGTTGGGTCAAAATGTGGAAGCGCGGTGTGCAAAAGGGTTGCCTGGCACTGCTCTCCGAGCCTCATGACATCTGAAGGCTTCGAACATTGGCGATTTCCCCTGTGGCTTCGAGACGGATTCCACGTTGGAACCCGTTTGGTTCAAAACTGACACCACGGAAGGAGCCCTCTAACTTGGGGGGAATCCCCAAAAGGTTCCTATCCGTTGTTTCTAGGGTTCCAGCTTCAGCGTACCTGAGCCACTTTGGATACAGGCCTAGCGGTGGAACTTGGAAAGAACTCACAAGGGAGAGCCATCCGGCCACGTCAACTCTAGGATCGCCTTACGTTCATGTTCAAGACTTTTCAGAGCATTTCTTGCCACCCCCGGTCAGGACCGACTGATGTGTACTCCCTTGAGCAAATGCCGCCCAGAATCATCTACTGTGAAACGGAGCCACATTGGGTGCACTCACCAGAGGATTAAAAGTTGGGATCACTTTCTAAATTGTCACGTTGGTTGGCTGGAACCTTGCAGTATATTGTCTGTGACTCCCGCTCGCCCGGTCGTCCTGGCAGGACCTCGGCGCCCTCTTTTTGCTGTACACCTCCGTGGGCGATGCCGAGGGTGTGATGGCCACTGGCAAGCTGGCCGAGGCGCATCGCGTGGTTTGCTCTATCGCGTGGTGTGCCAATTTGGTGGCCCTTAGTTGGCAAGTGTCAGTGGTTTTGGAATCAGCCAGAGTTTCTCCGGAACTCCTCGCTAAACAGCTGGGCGACCCCATAGCTCAGGTAACCCTTAGTTGGTGGTTTGCACTGATAGAAGGTAAAGGGGAAACCACTGGAACACCTCTCAACCGCCGATCCAAGCCACCAAACAACATTGGCAGTGTCGGGTTGGTGGGCGGGCTTCGAATGCTGCTGGATGGAACTTGCCTGTCAAATAATTTTGCAGCCGTTGGCTATCTCTTCACAGCTCCTGCCATTACTTCCAGTCGAGAACAGCGTGCAGAAGTGAGGGAAGATATGAAGATATGTCCCATTTCTCTCTCTCTCTCGCTCAGTCTCCTGGCTGGAGAGGCTTCATACTGTCAGAATCTATGTTCCTTTCGTTCGCCTTGGGATGCCTTCCCGGACGGCCAAATTCAGGGTACAGAGATGGATGTGAGCAAATTCCAGGGAACTGATTCCCTCCTTCTCCTTCCCTCTCCGTATGCCGTCTATTTCAGGAAGAGATTCGAGAGAGATGAGAGATAACGATATGAATAGAATGGGATGGAAATGCTTGGATGCCAGGAAATGCCTTCCTTCGCGGTCAATTATCAGGGTTGCTATTCCTTTCTCTGAAATCTCTTGAATGGAGGCAATGGCGAGGAGAATCACATCATATCCTTTCCTTCGCCACCATCGGTTCACCCTTGATTTGTGGCTCGAACAGGGCTCTTGAATCCCAAGAGCTCCTACAAATGGGTTCTGATGGCACCTTTGCGTTGGTTTATCTCTTGGGTGTCATCTCTTGGTCCTTTCCTTTCTTTCACCTTCCCCAGCTCTTGGACACTCACGGACAACATGATGAAGACGGAAAAAGAAGGACCCCCCAAAGTTTTAGACGAGAGATGGGGATTCTGAGATCGAAAGTCAGCTCTGGAAATGCTTGGGTGTTCTTGACTCCAAAAACATGATAAAGTTGCAATGGAAAACTGCATGTCATTTGCCATCACCTGCCAGCCAGTGAATCTCTGAAATATTGGACACGTGCAAAACTCCGAAATCCAGACATGAAGGATGGCGGGTGAAGATAGAGATTGGGAGCTCCCGTAAGGCCCATCCATTCATCTTGGTGGCCAAGAGTTTGATGTGCTGCCGAACGAATCGCGAGGCTCACCAGGCACGCGCAGCTCGCTGCCAAACTCCCACTGTCCATGCGGTTTTCATCATCTCCAGCGCCAGGAGAGCAACATTTGCAACATCTCCGTGTTGTGCTACCTGCTGCTGGGCCAGACCAAGGCTGCCCTGGAGGCACGAGATGCCAATTTGGGGGGAAAAGGAAAGGCACAGGAAAACAGACCTCGGGCGATGCAAAGTGGGCTTCTTGGGTCGATGTTCGTTTCCTTTCCGTTTCTTTTCAGTCTCAGTCCCTAAAGCCCTGCCACAAATACGTTTCAAGGACGCTCCAAGCATCTCAGGGGCACTGCACTTGCTACCCTGGGCGCCTGGCATGCGAATCGCATGCGTCAGGTGCTGGTGAACGCCAATCGCCTGCCGGAAGCAGTTGGCCCAGAGTGCACCCATGGCTTCAATGGGGGGCCCCTGCAAAAAGAGTAAATCTGCGCGTAGGTCGTTTGAATACATCAACCATTTGGCTGTGGCTCACAAACAGGTACCAGTAAATGGAACCAAAGACTCGAACCTGCGGTAAGCCTAGCTCTTTCATTTTGAGCCACACCCATATGACGTCCTGGCAAGTCAATCAATAGGTTTGAGTCCTTTCGTGGATCACTCCAATGAGGCGGCCTTCTTCGCTCGGACGTATTGCCCCAGCGAGCTCTCCAGAATTGCCATGCACTCGGACCGAAACAAAGGCCCACCCCGTCGACCTCTTTTGACATCGTGAACCGGTTCACACCTGGAGACTGTCAGCTTTTGATTTGTTCCAAAGCTGAGGCAGACGTGTCCCAAGGATCAACGGTTGCTTGGAGTCAAGGATCAATCCTCAAGCCCTGAAAAGGATCTCAGACCATCAGAAAGCTTCGCAAGATGACCAGAGTCTATGCGCACAGCTCGACCTGGCTTGGCCAGTAGCAAGACGCTGAGGTGCAGATCTGGACAGCAGACCTGGCGAAAGTGAACCAGGCCTTCCATCAAAAGTGTCCTTGAAGTTCTTGCGGGAAGAGGTGAGCCACTTTCGCCAACTGGGTTCTTTGAATGGTAAGCTTCATTGAGTCCTATGGGTCGGCCTTAGGGGACCTGTTGGGGGGTTGTCACAGCCCAGGGTTCCACGCGTGTGTGCGTGTGTGTCCCAAAAAGAAGAAGCGATTTTCCTGTTGGTCCTCCCCACCTGAACAAATGGCACCCTGAAAAATTTCTAGACCCACCGCTCTTTGCGCCCAGGCGGTGGCGGATTCCCTGGCCGACCCGGCGAAGCCGGGCCCACTGCCGGGTCTGCGTTCATAGCAAGCACTTATCCGATCCGGTGATAAGATGGCGTTCCACTACCCCCAAACCGAAGCTACCCCCGGCAGTTTAATGGGAGATATAGCCACTATCTAGCCACTATATACAGGGTATATATCCGAGTTTATCCTGGGGGGCGTGGTTTGGGGGTATTGGAAACCATCATAGAATAAGGATCCCTCAAAGATTCCTGAATTCAGGCAGGTGAACAGTGGATGTAATTAGTGCACATACGTGAGGTTTTTTTTCCCCTCTTTTTTTTCTTTTCTTTTTGCGCAGTCGTTTTACCAAGAAAGCGGGTGCAAACTGGACATTGTTCGGGAACCCATTTATTTTTCGAAAAGGACAAGGACAACTAGGGGCCCGGTCAGATGACACCTCAAATATGGCTGATGGTCACATAAATCCAAGTTTAAGGGTCACGAATGAACATTCATACCCAACAGGGGTCCATCCAAGCTCAGGACCCGTTTTGAGATGGATTGAACAGGGGTCCAACGTGAAATTGAAATTCAACTCCTTGTTTTGGAAAACTACACAAGCATGCGCGCAGCTGTATGATTGATACTTATTGATTAATTGGAAAGGACGAGAAGTGGACTATGCTTGCACAGTCCAACACAAAAGCCCCGGCCCACCCACCCAATTTTCCATGTCCTCTTGCGGAACAGGCAATATTGTTCGTAGCTCATGTTGCATTTGCTGTGGTACTGAGACATGGAGGCCCCGGAAGCTTCAAACATAGCCCAAGAAGGAGCTCGTTAGGTCCAGTTGGTAAGTGGTTAGTGGCCCTGGTGAAAAGTCAAACCTACAGGAAGCAACTGCAGCTGGTTGGCCAGGGGATGTGAGGTGACACACGGAGGTGATCCGACTACAAGTGCCACAGGAAGTTAGTCACAACCCTGGCATTTGGTAGATATCATGGGTTGTTTTGTTAGATATCATGGCATTTAGTAGATATCTTGCTGGCATGAGTATCTGTCTAATTGTAGCTGGTTTCTTCGCAGGAATTGCGACACCTGCCCTGAATGGGCTCGTGCAAAATGGTGGGTGGTCGGGAACTTCGCAGGAATTGCGACACCTGCCCTGAATGGGCTCGTGCAAAATGGTGGCTGGTCGGGAATCCAAAAGGAAACTACTAGGACACCCTCAGATGCTGCCCGGAATATGTGAGTCAGGAAAGCCAAACGAAAACTGATAATTTTGCGGTTCCATATGGGGGGGGGACACCCAAAATGGCCATGGTTTCCTTATCAATCTCTCAAACCAAAAACCTGGAACATACCTAGATACAGCCGGAGGTTCCCGGACCTTTTCGCGGACTACAACCTCACCCTGACGGCAGAGAAGGTCTTTGAGGCGTCGGAGCGATTGCATGAAACCGTTGGGTGTGGTTTCTCCTTGGTTAAGAGGGACAGCCGCTATGAACCCAAAATCACACTTGGTACGCCGAATTCGTGGGAGGGAGACCTTTTGGCTGTGTGTCTTCGGCAGACCAAGTGAACAGTACCAATTTTCCGTTTGGCAATTTGAGAGACACCCAAATAGTGCAATTAGGAAACAAGGAAAAACTGTAATCTGGAGGAGAGAGGGGCTGGTTCACCTTCCTACTCCAGCTACAACCTTCCCAAACCCAACTATTCATCCTGGAATTTGCCCGGCGAGACAAGCAACCAAAGGAAAGGGATGGCAGGCCAAAACGGCGGCAGGCCAAACCGCCAACGATAGACGTAGTCAAATGGATGGTTTTCGGCACCAAGATGCGAATGTAGGTGTCCAAGCAGCCGGTTTGGAAATTAGCGACCTAGCGGCATACAGTTGGGCACATGAACTCTCAACCTCGCGAAGTAAGTTTGCGACCTCACTCATGAAGATTTGTTTCTTTGGCGGCCCTTGAATTAGGTTGGTGAGTTTATTTTGATTAGTTTATTTGGGCGTAGGCGAACGAAGAGAGTGTGGGAGAGGAGAAACTATTTCTTCCTCTCTATCCCATCCCTTTCACCCAACCACTATGCTATGCTGTAGGTGCAAGACGTGTCCATCCGCTCCTCCACCCGCTCACAATCCAAATATTACAGAAATAGTAAGGGAAAGGGAACGGAGAGAGCCAACCTTTCAATCTTTGTCTCTCTTCATTTATTTGGGTTAGGCCTGCATTCCTTTCCTAAGCATTTCCAGGATATGACTTTACCATCGCTTCCTTACCCGACCAAAAGCCATTCCTTCTGCCAGAAATTGTCGGTTGCTCTCCTTGCGCTGCTGATCGCCTGTAAGGATCCCAAGGAACAGGGCACAGGGCAGATAGTCCAATGAACACATAGCACGGGTTTGCTTGCATGGATCAACCATGAGAATGCCGCGGCAGTCCCCTCAAAGCGCCAGTTTAATACGCAGTATAGCAAGGGCTAAAGTCAAACTTTAGTTTTGTGGTAGCATCGAAAGTCCATGGAAGGTTGGGGGTGAGGGGTTGCAGGGATGGCCATGGAGCCAATGACAAAAAAGAGAGCGGGGAGTTTTTTGTTGGATGAAGGATTTTGCAATTTCTTGCAGGTCCAGCAAGGGTGTGTCCTGTTTTAGGATTTGGGCCCCTCAAAAAGGCTGGTTTTCCTCTTGGGTTTTCTTTTTGGTGCCGCGCCTCACAAAAAAAAACGACATGCCCAGAAAGGGGAAGTTGCTTTGGATCTCTGTTCTGACGATCCCTTCCAGACGTGCCAGGCCAAGAGGAAAGCTCCTCCGCCTGCCTCGGCCTATGCAACAGCCGCAGCCCCGAGCGCGGGTCGAACCAGTGGGGTCCAAAGGGAGGGTGTGGTGGATATGGGTCTGTCTTTGTTGAGAGAACTCCCCCCAAAAGTGGTTTCCCTTTTGGTCTCCCTTTTAATCACCCTCAACAAGAGAACCCCCCCCAGGTTTAAGGAACGTCTTTCTTAAGCAACCGCCATTTGGTCTTTCAAGCTTTGGTCAAAGCAGGGATTTTCGGATGGGTTTAGGGTGACATCTTAGGGACTCTGACACTCTGACCTACCTGGAGGGATTCCGAATCCCCACTCTTCAGAAAGCAAATAGTCACTCCAACGAGCTGGTTGGCTTGGCTGGCTTGGCTATTTGGCTCATGTTTTGGATCGGAGGAGAAAGAGTTTTTGGAGATGGATGTCATGGAGGAGATCAAGAAGCTGGGTGGGGGCCTCGGGAGGGATCCCATTGCTTAGGAAATGGACAGGCTCAACCAACAGTCCCCCAGTTGGCAAGATCCAACATGAATTTGGCGGCGGTGGATGCAAACTTTCATCATCCACTCTGGATGAATGGTCAAGTGGACACCCCTTCATGAGCTTTCAAGGTCCAGACGGCTTCCAGAGCTTGCTCCTCAAAGGCGGGATCCGGCCACTTTCGTGTTGCCCCCCTGAAGGGATCAATTGGCCGCTATGTTTTGCAGGAGTCATCTTGTTAGCAGCTTTGGTTTCCACTCTGAAAACATCAGCCACAAGGACTTTGGCGCTCACGCAATCACTCAAGCGAGTGAGAGCTTGTCCACCGCTTCCCAGGCGCGAGTCCCGCCGCCAACGACTTCACCCCGCCCCCCCGGCCTGCGCCAGCGGCCGCGCCAGCACCGGCGCCAGCTCCGGCGCCGGAGCCCGCCCCGGCGCCGGCGGCGCCGGCGCCGGTGGAGGTGGATCTGCTGTCGTCGCCGGGAGACCCGGATTCACAGCGCTTCGTTTGGGGGACAACTTGGGATGGATCCACAAAGGGAGGCCATGATCTTCACCAAGCGAAGGGGGTGGTAGTATGTATCAGATCAGGTGGGTGGTTTGCAAAGTGAGGGAAGCAAACCGACAGGAACCGGCTGTTGAGAGGGGTGCATCCTTGGTTTTGGAGACATGCCCCATGCGAAAGGAGACCATTTCTGGGTCTGATGTCTTTGAATCGGAGGCCGGAGCCAGCTCCCGCGCAGCGCCGCTGGCGAGCTTTCGGAGCGCGATGGGAACCACTGAAAGGGTCTCGTTGTTTGAGGGTCTCCCCCTTTTTGGGGCGGGTTTAGAGGAAACGCAGGAATACCCCCCCCCCATTTTTCAACGGGGGGTTTCTTCAAACACGGCAAACCCGAATGGACCCTTGTGGAGGGTGAAGGGAAACAAACATGGAACAAGGCTACAAATGGGGGCCCCCAGAACTCAGTTTATGTCCTGGCATCCCACACAATTTGTGCGAATCGTGACTCAGAGGGTTTCGCTTTGTGTTCGAAAGAAGAATCAAGGGGAATCTGCCCTACTGCCAAGACCTAGGAATGTTGCGGCTAGGGGACTTCTGCCGTTCCCATGCACTGGCACGCAGGACTTCGTGTTGACTCAGTTGGGGGGTATTCAAACAATGACCACGGGGTTTTCTCCTTTGGAGGGAAACCAGCAGAAAGCCGTTTCCATTTCTAAGGGTTCTCTGAGTGTGCCGATTTGGTTTCCGGTTGTTTCCGACCAGTTTTTGTGGTTTCCATCCAGTTTTGGAAAAATATAGGGCACTGGCTGGAGGTTTGCAGGTGGTTCCTATGGAGGGAAGACCGTTCCGAACGCCCGCTTACAGAGTTTGGTGCCCGCAACACCCCTGCCCCAGCTTGATGGCATCGCGGAGACCGCCTGACTAATGCGCCCCAAAGAAATGCCCAACCCTTAAAATGTGTCCGCTTCTCGTTCCCAGACATCTACTCTTCTCGATTTATCTGGGCAAAACCATGGGATAGGGATTCCTTGTTTCGGGCGGTGAATTATCATATTCAGCCCAAATGGACGTCCGATTCTATTTCATTTGTCCCTTCTGCGAGGTCTTTCTTGATTTGCCAATATGCCTGGCCAAATGAGTTTGTCATTCGGGCAGCCCGCAATTTGGTGGTCCTTTGCTTCCCTTTAACACAACCCCAAGGGTGCCCTCCCCGCTTCATTCTTCATACACCTGACAAGCAAGACGAAGACTTTCCCTCCGAGGGTTCCTGTCCGACAAGCCACCCATTTCTTCAGCTGTTGGGACCCAACTTTTCGCGTCAGGTCAGCCCCAGAGACCGTGGTGGAGTCCTCATCCCCTGAGCTGTTGGCGGTAGCCCCAGCACAAACTCTCCGATGCCAACCAAAGGTGTCTCTCCAAATGGAAATCAAACCAGGATGGGCCGCAGGCTCTCTTGGTTAAAATTGCACGCGCAAGCCATGTTTGCTACCTATTTTTTGACCCACAGCCAGATGGGGGAAAAACACAAAAAATCCGAATTCGGTCAATAAGTGATCTGCCTTGGACATTGCCAAGCCGCAAGCAAGACTATGGTACAAAGTACAAAGAGGGAATCCAGGGAAAACAATGGAACCCCATCACTGGATTTTGGGACTCAAATCTAATTCTAGAAACAGTTCCTGTGGTTTGGCTTTCAAATCAACCAAAAGGGGTCCTCCAAATCCAACTGGGTTGGTGCGGCAACTTCCATATCCCACACACATTCACATGGTTTTGTGCACATCGAACCCTTTCCACAAGGATGGTAGTCTTCTAAAAGGGCAGAGTGCAGAATGCAACGAACGTAACTTTTGTCCAGGTTCCAAAATTTCCACGCAAGATCACTGACTTGCCACTCCTCGTCATTTTGTTCGAAAGGAGTCAGTTTTGGGGGATGGGGATTTGTCTCAAAATAGGGGGATCCCCAAAAGTGGGTGGTGTTCCTTTTGGTTTCCCTCTACCATCCAAAAGGGGGTTCCAAAAAAAGGACACCAAGAATTGACAATCAGGTTCAGCAAACTACTCTGTTGGTTGAACGTGTATGCTGAGAGGATGGCAACCACTTGAAGTCATGGAACCAAAATAACAAGAAGATGGAAGAGGCATAGCTGCGCCGCGAAACTCGGCTGAAGAATAAGAACATGTGGGACCCTGTCAGAATGCAAGTTGTGATTTCCATCCCTTTCACCCACAGCTGAGGTGCCAGATGCAGCAGCACCAGCGCCGGCCGGCAGCTGAGTGGCTGAGTGGCTGACTGGCTCAGGAAGTTTGGAAGCTGGGCCTTCCCCCAAGAGAAGTGAGCCCTGT
The DNA here is from genome assembly GCA_963377175.1 of Effrenium voratum. Classification (NCBI taxonomy): domain Eukaryota; class Dinophyceae; order Suessiales; family Symbiodiniaceae; genus Effrenium; species Effrenium voratum. Next base: position 717,260 of record CAUJNA010002868.1, on the reverse strand, counting down.
GGGCACCCCCCGATGTTCACCTGTGACTCTTGTCGGGAGCCAAAAGGAAAACCGTCGCACAGCGGGGCAACGCGACTTTCTGGGCTCTGGCCACTTCCTCAGAACGGGCCGTTTTTCAGTTTGGGAGCTTTCACATTCACCAAATGCACCATGTTGATTTCCCTTCTTTTCGAACCTGTCGAGCTTGGAGATCACTGACAAAAGCTGAGGAATCCGCTGGGGAGCCTCCGGCGCCAGAGTGCTCGTGCCGCGTTTGGACGCCTCTGAAAACGAGCACCCGGTTGGAGAGGTTTCACCTCTGAGAGAGACCCCACAAAAGCAAACACGGACTGGCAGGATCTAGAGGTCCGGATCATATCGGCTGCCTTTTGCCAGCCACAAGCCCATTTGCAACCTCTAAAACTTCTCAAGTGGCAGGCAGAGTGGAGGAGGAGATGCAGACCTGGTGGACCTCCTCTGAGAGCACACTCGAAGCGCCTCCCCCAAAAGAGCCGGCGGGAAGTGTGCCGGAATGCCTAGATCGGCTTATTGAACAACCTCAACTTGTCAACCCACCCTAAGGCCCTAGGTACCAGCCGCGGTTTTGGCACGTTATCACGTAGATCATTCGCGCAAGAACACAATTCCAAATGCAGCTGTCGCATGGGTCACATCCACTCAAGCATGCAGACTGCAGTCAACTGGTTGCGGTGTCTCCCTACTCAATCATGCAGCGCTTATCGAGTTTCATAACTCAGGTAGGCAGACTGTAGCGAAAGCAAATTGCCGCGACAGCTGAAAAGTGCAATCGCGGCGCTGTTGTTCCTTGCTGTGTGCTGATTTGCCTTTGGCATGGTCTCCAAGCATGCAAGATCTGAAATCCCATAGCCCATGAGTAGCTTTCACAACATATTTGTTTGCTTTGTCTTTTCTGAGGGTACCCGTGTGGGTTGCTTTAACTGGAACCTCTGAACCTCCCTGCAATTTCGATTGACCAACCCCGACGCTTGGGGGTGTTCCATACAGATCCTCGGAAGCCACGAAGGCGGCTCGCCAGGATGCCGCAAAGCCGCAGCCGAAGGCAACGGGGGCGCAGCCCAAGCAGCCGGGGCTTCTGCCCAAGCAGCCGGGGGTGAAGGCGCCCCCGCAGCCGAAGCAGCCGGGGAAGGCACCGCCTGCGAAGGCGCGGTGAGCGCATTCCCGGGCCACGAGCGAAATTGGCGCGGGGACCCTTCGCACTGTCGAAACAAGTTCCCCCAAAGGCGTCCGATTTTGATATGACAACCTGTCACTTGGCTTGCAGTCCGAGAGCCCGCAGTTGTGTGGACGGTTTTGGAGTTGTTATGGCCGAAGACGCGTAATATGCTCGAAGAGAATTGCCAAGCGATCTGCATTCTTGGAGTGGGTGCGACGTGTGCGCGCACGCACATACCTCTGTGCGTCAAATAGAGACCGTGCAGAAGTACGGAAGATTGTTTCATACCGCGTCTCTTTTTCATGACTGGGGCCGACAAGGGTCCCTCATTTTGACAAATACACGCGCACACACACACACACATTTGAATTTGTACGGTAAGCATAGTCATATTGTTAAGATGTATATAGCCAAACGGGTCGCCGTCGGTTGAAATGCTGAGTTGCTGGCAGTCTTTGTTCGGTTGGATTGTCTGTTTCTAAGGCAAGGGCTTGTGTTATGGCAGAGGTGTTTCATGTAGCGAAGCGGCACTCTCCTTGTGAGACGAGACCATCTGGCGAATCAATCGATGGGCAGGCACCAGGCCGCAAGCACAAGGGGGCCGCCGACCTCAGCCCGATTTTCGCGAGCCTAGCATCGGTTTTGATGCCGCGGTCCATGGCCTCATTGCTTGAAGAAAGCAAATCGAATACTCATTGGTCTCATCGGGCATTGCGAGAGAAATCCATGATGTGAGCTTGGGAGGAAACCAACTCTCCTTCAGATTTAACATGGAAACCCATTCCTTTCGGGACCCCCTTTTTTGAATCCATGTTAATTTGCAGGGGAGTAACCCGTCCAAGCCCGGGGGTTGGATTCTAAATCCGAGGCGAATAGGTTCGTGCCATCGTCCTTAAGACAAAAACCATGGCACATATCCGAAGAGTGTGCTCTGTGGAGGGTTGCAGACCTGCAAAGGTTAGGCCTTTTCAGCACGTACTTTCTTAGGGACTATGCAGCATCAATGGCACCCCAACATCTTTCAGGAGCCTCATCCAGCTTGCGCTGAGGCTAACCAGCCCATAATGGCCATGCCCAAGTCGAAGTCGAGCCTGATGCCACTCGGCACAACTCAGAAGAGCTGGGGCTTGTGCAAGCTCGCCCATATCCTTTGGATGTTGGCACATGAGAGGTTCAGTTTGCAGATCCTGGAGATTTATGGGCTAAGCGGAAGCCCCGACGCGGCGGCCACCACGACTGAGGCGAAGACACCAGGAGGCCGCTGGAGTTGTGGCTCTGAATCCGTGTCCTGAGTGCCACCTGCCGCTGGCTGGCCCTTCTGCTCGTTTGTCTTGGAGCTGGGTCCCGGTGGTCAACTGATTCTCGTTTAGACTTGGAACAACACGGATTTCATGTCTTTCCGCGGCTTCCTTTCGGTTGCGTTCGGACACCGCAACCGCTTCGCCGATCGATGCCAGGTGCTGATGAAGGCTGCTTCCAAGGCCGAGCGCAAAGCGGGTTGCATATTTTGGCAGATGCAATCAAACATGCAGCCCTCTCCAAGTCTTTTGAGCTTGGCACGGGTTGTTTTAAAGGATACCTAAGGAAATACTCGGCCCCACACAATTTGTCCATGTGAAGATTAACTTTGAACGCTATTTTCTATGCCTTTGGCTCAACCATCACCTGATGTTTAAAGGCTTTTCCTCGCGCATACAAGAACCCTGTGCAGGTTTGGTGAGTTGGACATGGCTTTGAAGCTGGCTTTGGTCGTTTGCCGGTTTCCACGTCTCCGCTTGGAACCAATCGCCAGGCTCAGCTTACTTCTGCCCTGACCCATCCTTTTCCGGCGGCAACCCGTCAATTTGGTCGCTGGGCTCCCCCATCGGCAACTTTGGTGGGTGCAGAGTTGGACTTGGACGCCCGGAGCAGCAAAGCACAGTGCCTTTCAGAGGAGCAGGTTGTCCTCTTTGGAAGGGGTCAAACAAACAAAGCGGTGAGTTTCCTTCAAATGGTGCAATGGCGGTGGAAAACATGGGGACATTTGGACCCAAGCTTTTGACTGGTGTTGGAGCTAACCAAAATCAGAGCTGGTTGGTTTGTTGCCTTCACCCTAACCCCAGGGCGGATGTGTGGGACCCCAACAAAAAGGCCTTCCAGTTGGTGCTGTCTGTTGAGACCCTCCTCTCCTGGAACCTTTCCTTCTCCAAAATTCACCCGAACTCCCACCCACGTTGCCATGGAACCCACCAAAAATTAATTTATTTAAAATTCAAACCAACTCCCACCCAAGAAACCACAAGCTCCTTCCGGAAAAATCCGGGTCTTCCCTAAATCCCGCAGTTCGTTTTTTTTCCCGAAAGCGTTGCGAAGGGTTCTTCCGTGCGGAGCTCTTGGTCAACTTACGCAGAGTAGCTTGCACAGAGTCACCAGCATGGAGATAGTACCAGGAGCTCTTGGTCAACTTGCGCAGAGTAGCTTGCACAGAGTCACCAGCATGGAGATAGTACCAGGAGCTCTTGGTCAACTTGCGCAGAGTAGCTTGCACAGAGTCACCAGCATGCAGATACCAGCATGGAGATAGTCGCGCAGAGTTACTAGCACAGAGTAGCTTGCACAGAGTTACCAGCATGGAGTCACCAGCATAGAGTTACTTGCGCAGAGCCAAGTGCAAAGAGCCAAGCGCATAGAGCCAAGTGCTCAGAGCGAAGTGCAAAGAGCGAGGTGCAAGGAGCCAAGTGCACAGAGCTAAGTGCACAGAGCCAAGTGCAAAGAGCGAAGTGCATCGAGCCAGGTGCATAGAGCCAAGTGTATAGAGCTAGGTGCATAGAGCTAAGCTAAGCTAGGTGTAGAGGCTCGGCGTTAGCAGCTGTGTAAGCTAGGTTAGGTAAGTTAGGTTAAGTACTTAACGCGCGGGCAAGAAAGAGAAAGAGCTCGGTATTAAGAATCTCTTTCTTGGCGGGGGGTGGGGATGTTGCCGGCGATCGGGAATGCGACCCTGTGCGGGGATCGGCGTGGCCGAGGTGCAAAAACTCGAGGTTTTTGCGTTTGGTCGGTGCGCGCGCGACCCTCTGCGGGGATCGGCGTGGTCGAGGTGCACAAACTCGACCCTCTGCGGAGATCGGCATGGTCGAGGTGCAAAAACTCGAGGTTTTTTGCGTTTTTGACACTCCCGGATGAACCCTCTGCGGAGATTGTGCGGGCGTGCGAAGCGCTCTGGCTGTGGCGCCGTGCGAATTCTTCTTAGTCTCGGCGAACCCTCTGCGGAGATCGTGCGTGTCGAAGCGCTCTCGCTGTGGCGCCGTGCAACTTGTTGCTCGCGAAATGGCCTTTGGATCTCGTGGTTTGCGCGCCTGCTTTCGCATTCCCGCGGTCGCGGGTTCAATTTTTGCCTGGTCCGCGGCAGCTCAGCTTTGAAGTACAAACGCAGTACGCGGAGTGTGCTCCTGCAGCTCCGGCTGGAAAATCGCAACTTTTAAGTACAGACGTAGTATGCGGAGCGTGCTCCCGCAGCTCCGGCTGGAAAATCGCAACTTCTAAGTACAAAAATAGTACGCAAAGTACATTCCCACAGCTCCGGCAGCACTTGCGCAGAGCAACTTGCGCTGAGTCACTTGCGCAGAGCAACTTGCGCAGAGCAACTTGCACAGAGCACTTGCACAAAGCACTTGCGCAGAGCAACTTGCACAGACCAACTTGCACAGAGCACATGCGCAAAGCGCTTGCACGGAGCAACTGGCGCAGAGCACTTGCGCAGAGCAACTTGCTCAGAGCGCTTGCACAGAGCACTTGCGTGCAGCAGCTTGCAGAGAGCAACTTGCGCGCAGCAGCCTGGAACAATGCAGCTTGCGCAGACCACTTTCGTGAGAAATCGCGCGGCGCAGTTCGTGCAAAGCGCCTTGCGCCGAGCAGACTCGTGCAGAGCCAACTTGCACAGAGCCAGTTGCGCAGAGCCACTCGCTAAAAGTAGCTTGCGTAGAGCCAACTTTCACAGAGCCAAGCTGCGCAGAGCCATCTTGCACAGAGCTAAGTTGCGCGAGCGTGCTTTGCAGAAACTGTGGCCGTCGTGTAAGCTTTGCTATTGAATGCTTTTCCTTTTGCTTGTAATTCGTCTCGAGCTTTACGAGCTTTACTCTTCTTGTTTTAACGGATGTAAATATGTGGGATCGAGCACTGCCATGTTTCCTCTCGTAGGACGATGAGAGGGAGCTCTCATGTGACCGTACACATTGAGCATCGCCGCGTGCAGACACGCTCGCCGCAGCGATGTAAAAAGGTGTCTCCGCGGCTGGATGAGCACCTGGGGAAAAATGCTGTCGGGCCAATCGTCCTCTAGTCTTTTTTTCCGGCGCGGCTCGTGCGGTTCAGGCGCCCACCATGGCCACCAGCAAGCGGCTGCTGCTGGCCAAGGCCGCCACCTCCAAGGCGGCCGCCTGGCGCACGCGGGCGAGCTCCAAGATGGCCGCGGTGCCGCAGGCCGAAGTCGCGAGGTCGCGAGGTCGCGAGTCCGTTGCTTGCAGAGGGCATGGTTGTTGTTGGGGAACATGTTACATGTTTGCTTATGTGCCAAGTAGCATGGGTCACCTTATGGCCGGTGTGTGTTTCTTTAGGGAACCTTTTAGTTGGTTGCAAAGGGAAACCGAAAGGGACAAGTTGATTCCTCGATTCATTAGACCAGACGGAAAATATAACCCTGGGGTTCCTGTGGCTATGTTTTACGTGGTCGATAGGTTCGCCGCTGTATATCATGGTCGAGGGGGATTGATCATTTTTTCCCGCCAGGTGCAGCGTTTCTAGCTTTTTGCCCATGTCTTTGCAGGATCTTGAAACTTAGCTAAGGTGATTGCAGGACCACGGGTGCTTTGCAACACTAGACCTTGGAATATTGTAATTGGGTCAACATCTAAATCGATTATGGAGCAGTCGAATTGGATCAACTCTAGCCCTTCCCAGGGCGTCCATTAACTTTGCAGACTATAGGGGTGAGGGTGTGTGGAGAGGGCGAGGGTGCATATTTATACGCAGGTGATGGGCTTCACTAGCTCCTTTTGGGAATCGGGGATGGACCCAGTGGGGAATAGTGGGGATGCACATGTGGAACATCACATGTTTTGAAAGGAATCAGTATATTAATGTATATTATATATTACATATGCAACACACGCCCCATAAATTCCATCCATCCAGGAATACGCATACTTAGACCTTCCGAAGGTACAGTTCTTTTGCCGATTGGTTTTTGAGCTCATTGTTTCGCTGATTCAGAGAAATGACGCCAATTCAAGCAAATACTGCAAATTCAAGCAAAAAACGCCGATGGGGAAATCATAGCTGCTCAGCCCAGGCGAATTTGTGTTGCATATTCACGGCTCTTGGGCCGTGTGCTCTCTCAATGTCTAGACTCTGCAGCGCACACCTACCGTGTAACACAATATTGTTTGCCATACTTGGGCCACGCTAGGGGCCCCATGTTCGACAAAGCTGACTCGAGGCGCTTGAGCATCGACCGCACAATTAGTTAAATGCACGCCTGGAATGCAAACCCTGCAGCTGCAGGGGGCCATAGACGCAGTGGCAGTTCACCATATCATGCAAACAGGGCACCATGTCAAAGGCAGCAATAAACCATTATGCAACATACATCCAGCGCAAAACTATAAAATGCTGCGGTTGGGGCCCAGTTCAAGCCGTGAGCCCTGCCTTGCACTATCACTCATGATGTAAAGTCCATTGCACAAGCTCCATGTCCAAAGATGCCTTGCAGCTCGTGGGCGGAACATCGTTCTTTGCTGCATGGTTTAACTTATATTAGATTCCCAAATCAGAAACCTTGACATATCAGATAAGGCCCATCCTCAAAAAGCGGGCACCGACGCCTTCAAATATGGGTCCGGAACAGATCGCTGATTGGCCGGAAAAGACCGCCGACTGGCTGGAAACGATCGGCGGCTGGCCGGTAAAAAATGCCGATTCGGTTTTTGCTTTTTCCGTTGCTTTTGTTTGGATGCCCGCCTGTAAATTTTCAGAATATGCAAGCGAGCTTTGCAGCCCTCGATTTCTGCGTTTTCTGAAGGTGGCATGCAGTGCTTCGGGCTCAGACTCTGCTGTGAAGTTTATAATTGGAAGCGTGCCTTGAGATCCAGTATTTCCGCGACCAACAAGTTATTGATCAACACATCCATCAAAACCCTGGGTTTTATAAGCAGCCAACGACATTTACTGCAAAGAAGGTCGGTTCACACAGGATGTTCAACAGGCAAAAGCGAAAATGGCGTCTTACTGTACTTGAAGATTAGTGAAGCATCGCATGGTCTTTGAATGTCTTTGTCAGGCAAATTGAATTCCCAGCAATGCCAGCAGCCAATTGTGCCTGCCTGGCCGATCGAACCCTGTCCGATGCTTGTCATGCATGCTGCGTAGCGCTCTCTTGAAGCTGAGAGTATCTCCTTATTGGGGAGTGTGTTGCGCAAAATATTTTGTGACACGAGGCAACATGGATTGCAAACATGTACTGTGACACTTGGCGCTCTTTTGCGGAGCAAGTGGCTGCCTGACGCGAGCTATAAGTCCAACGCAAATTCAGGAAAAGTGCCCACAAAGAGCGAATTGAAAGCAGCGGTGCCAAAAGCCAAAGTTCGATGACACTTTGGCAAGCAATCAAAATGCCGCTCGCCCTCGAACTCTGTCGATTCACAAAATGAAACAGCCAAAATTTGACCCTCCCGCCGAAATCTCCAGGTGTACGAAAAGGGCAAAGGCTTGTTGACAGTATGGAGGGGGCAAGGGTGCAAATGTATGTTGACTGGTTTTGTGCAGCTGGTTTCGCAACCAGTATTGGATGCTGGTGCCAAAATAGATCAACCAATCACCTGTTCTTGGGCCAAGTAGCGTGAGTATGAAACCGGCATGCCGAACAGGTGCTAAAAGTGTTAGCTGATCGATGGGTTCATGAGCGAACAATAATTTGGATTGTGCTTTCCAGCTAGCAGACTAGGTGGCTAGACAATGTAGCGAGAACAGGGCCTTTCGCAAAGCAAGCGCCAAGCTCAAGAGCCTTTCCATATCAATTTTGCCTTGCCAAACGCGTTTGACTTGAAGTTTGACATGGTGTGCGTACAGGCCCTCAAAATGACTTCAAACAGGCTGGTGTGGGAAATGTAGGGGAGGAAGGGGGAGGGGGGAGGCGGAGGGGGTAATGTGATACTTTTTTCGGCGGGGGCATTGTCCGTGAAATCACGCCAATTGTCCGTGAAATCGCGCCAATTGTCCGTGAAATTACGCCAATTGTCCGTGAAATCACGGAATCTACAAAAACACATTTTTCTGCGTTGAACTAAGTGAGTGCGCCCCCGACGGCGCCACCTACAAATGGGAAAAGGAGGCAGGTGTATGACCTTGGGCCGGTGAGAATCGTCAGGCGACTGACGCCTTTGAGGCTTGCGCACAGCTTCATGATACCCGGAGATTTCGGGGTGGGGGGGGGGGGCAATGTGTGGCTGTTTCACTAAAGACATGTGTGTTTTTTGTGAATCGATTGAGTTTGAGGGCGAGCGGCATTTTTGTTGCTTGCAACGTGTCATCAAACTGTGTGGCTTTTGGCACCGCTGCTTTCAATTCGCTCTTTGTGGGCACTTTCCTGAATTTGCGTTGGACTTATAGCTCGCGTCAGGCAGCCTCTTGTTCCGCAAAAGAGCGCCAAGTGCCACAGTACATGTTTGCACTCCATGTTGCCTCGTGCCACATTTTTTTTGCGCAACACACTCCCCAATAAGGAGATACTCTCAGCTTCAAGAGAGCGCTACGCAGCATGCACGACAAGCATCGGACAGGGTTCGACCGGCCAGGCAGGCACAATTGGCTGCTGGCATTGCTGGGATTTCACCTTGCCTGACAAAAACCACGCGATGCTTCACTAATCTTCAAGTAAGAAGCCATTTTCGCTTTTGCCTGTTGAACATCCTGTGTGAACCGACCTTCTTTGCAATAAATGTCGTTGGCTGCTTATAAAACCCAGGGTTTTGATGGGTTTGTTGATCAACAAAAAGTCGGTCGCGGAAATATTGGATCTCATGGCCCGCTTCCATGTAGACTTCACAGCGAAGCCTGAGCCCGAAGCGCTGCGTGCCACCTTCAGGAAACGCAGAAATCGAGGGTGCAAAGCTCGCTTGCATATTCTGAAAATTTACAGGCGGGCACCCAAGCAACGAAAGAGCAAACAAGGATTCGGCAATTGTTACCGGCCAGTTGCCGATCGTTTCCAGCCAGTCGGCGATCTTTGCCGGCCAGTCAGCGATCTGCTCCGGACCCATAATTGAAGACGTCCGTGCCCGCTTTTGAGGACGGGCCTTATCTGATAAGGCAAGATTTCTGATTTGGGAATCCAAGTAAAACCATGCAGCAAAGAGCGATGTTCCGCCCACGAGCTGCAAGGCAAGATATGCCCAAGTAAAGGCTTCTTTGGACATGGAGCTTGTGCAATGGACTTTACATCATGAGTGATAGTGCAGGGCCGGGCTCTCGGCTTGAACTGGGCCCCAACTGCAGCATTTTATAGTTTTGCGCTGCATGTACAAGAAGGGGTATGGGTTCCGAGGCGAATATTCCTAGTGGCGCTGCATGCATGCACTCTGCATAATGTTTTGCTGCTGCTTTTGCCATGGTGCCGTGTATGCAGTGGATTCTGCTGCTTCTATGGCCCCCTGCGGCTGCAGGTGCATTCCAGGCGTGCATTTAACCAATTGTGCGGTCGGTACTCAAGCGCTTCGAGTCAGCTTTATCAAACATGGGGCCCCTAGCGTGGCCCAAGTATGGCAAACAATATTGTGTTACACGGTAGGCGTGCGCAGTGCAGAGTCTAGACATTGAGCGAGCACACAGGCCAAGAGCCGTGAATGTGCAGTGCAAACGCGCTTGGGCTGAGCAGCTATGATGTCCCAATCGGCGTTTTTTGCTTGAATCGGAAGTATTTGCTTGAATTGGCGTCATTTCTCTGAATCGGCGAAAAAAATGAGCTCAAACACCAATCGGCAAAAAAGTGTACCTTCAGCAGGTCCAGGTATGTGGTTTCTGCGAGAATGCCTGCAGGCCCGCGGGCCCGCGGGCTCTCATAGCAACGCTATGAAAGTGCATGCTCCGGAGGTCGCCTTTGCACCTGAAACCGGCCAAGAAAATTGTGAGGCAGGGCCACATTACAAAACATGAGGTTCAAAAGCGGTATGGAGCAGAGTAGATGTTGAACAGTGGCCACCATCCTGCACAGGACCTTTGCTTTCAAGCGAGATCAGGGCATCACAAAGTGAGGGTTTGCCAGGGTGCGCTAAGCACCCAACTGCAACAAAACTGAAAAGTGCGAGGGTGTAGGAAAAGTTTAAACCCATATAATGGAGATATCGGATAATTTGGGTGCTAAACAGGGCTAAGAGTGACTTCATGACGGTTTCTTGCGCGCTCTTTAGTTTCAAGCGAGACCCAAACCATCCGCTTGACCCCAAAAATGACCGAAGTCCTGACCATGGAAAAATCGCGGCGATGCTAAGAAAAAAAAAGGCGACGGTGTATAGAGGGGTCGATCCAGAATAACGGAGACAAATAACCACATGGCCTTGGATCAACATCTAAGTTCGTAAGGACCCTTTGTGCTTGCATCTTGGTGACCACCATGGATCTAACCATCATTGCGCAACAAAACGTGAAAAGGTCCGAAAATGATGAATGTCCTGCTAAAAGTAGCCGGTGCAAAAACATGTGCGTAGACGACAAAAGAGAGTCAAATATGTGAGGAGAGGACGACTGTGTATAACGGAGACGAGGGAAGCCCAGGGTAATTTTCGAATCTGCGTATTTAGCGCCGAAGTCAAAGAAGCCGGGACTGGTCGGAAGGGCTTTAACATGCTGCGTCGGGAGCAAGGGAAGAGTCGTATTGTGGGATTCGCGCAGGATTTTGTAGAAGCTGTTGCTATGTCACTAAAAGTTGTCCAAGTCAGAGTGGCTTGCATCCCGCGAGCGCGCCAGATCGCAATTGTCTCAAACCGAGCGAACCATTTCAAACAACTAGTGCAAGCACAAAGCCATGGCACATCACGGGGGTTTCCTAATTCCCAGCTGGCAATATCAGGGGAACAAACTTGGTTTGTCGATGTTCTGCTTGAGACCAATAGAAGACATGGCGTGAGTATTTTTGTTTGGTTCACTCGATGGTTTCAAAGCAAAGAGGACGACCTCTTTTTTCCGGTTCGAAGTCCGGGGTTTGGCGCAAAGAAGCGCTTGGAGGCCATCGTGGGTGCCACGGCGCGCCGCTTTACCAAGGGCTTCTCCAAGGCGGGTTTGTCGGAAAAGGGGAACCCCCCCCCCCACCCCAAAAGGGGGTAGGTGCAAAAAATGATCTTTTGGGCTTCCTTTAAACCAACCACCAAAAAAGGTACCCTCAAGAAACACACCAAAAGCAGTGAAGCAGCCAGAAGAGAGAAGTGAACATAGTACTGACGAGGGTGGCCTGGAGGAAGCGGCCGTCAAACGTGGAGCAGTCACTGGTGCAGAGTTGAGTTGTCGGACTGACCATCGTAAAAGTGCAGGGGGCGTAGCGAAGCCCGAAAGCCTTTCAAAGCTTCTCGCAGTGTGCATGGCGCCGGGGGGCCCGTCTTATCTTTGGAGGAAGGAGCAGATCGAGCGCGTGCTGGCAGAAGTTGTTCCGTCCTGCATGACTGTCATCAAATGCAGGGGCCAGTCAATGCAATTTGAAAAGGCACCGGAAGGACAGCACCCCGCTCGGAAGAAGCAGCACATGGCAGAGGGGTGGGGCGCGCAGTACTCATAGTGCGGCAGCGAAGAGTTGTGAACAGTAAGCGCGTCATGCGTGCAGCAAAATTCAATGTGCGCACATGTAGAAGGAGGTCTTGCAGTGTCTTCGTGCTGTGCCCCTCGTCTGTTTGCTATCCAGCTGCCACGTCGCGTGAACCTGGAACTTTCATTGGAAGATCAGCAAGGCGTTGCAAGCAAAACAAAAGAGTCGGCGTCTTTCTGTTTAGAGTCAGGAAGGCTGAAGAAGGCTTTTGGACTGCATTGCGAGTCAGTATCAGCTCTGTGCTGCCTAGCCTTCACTGCCTTGCTGACCTGGAGAAATCTTCTGCTCCCTGAGCGCGTTCAAGTCCATCAAGGGCAACTGCTTCTCTCCAGCGTCCGCCGCAGCCTACTGCCTTTTTTGTGACATGTTGAAGGAGTGGAGAGTGAATGCGACGCAAACTGAGAAGTCAGCAGTGCTCTTCCCCCAGGGGGTCACCATTTTGTCGACTCACCGAATGTAAATGGGTAAAGACATGCGCACGTATGTGAGACCCTCGTTTGAGGGCCCGATTTGTTCCTCTTGATGTGATTGCTTACATTCTTCTACAATTGGCATGAGCCTTCCAAACACACATGTGCATACGTGTGAATAAGCTCTGACAGCGGGTGATCCACAAACAGGCTGCGGCTGTGGCGAGATCTGGTGGTGTGCAGATGTTCGCTGGCAAGGCGCGAATTTGCATTCTGGGCCAATCCACTTGGGAAGTGAGATCTGGATGGGAAATCATGTGATCCCACAAATTGTTTTTTGGGTCTCTTCTTTCCAACAGGCCGCCTTTGCTCAGGGCACCGGTAAATAGGCACCATGATTTGAAAACTTTCGGGGGCGGCTCAAGCAAAAGCAGAAGGTGGTTTCATGCCTAATTCGGGAGCGGGGGGGCGATGGGCCTCATTCCAGGAGTGGACGAAGGATTTGGGAACGTGACGAAGCACGACGCAATTGGTTGGTTTCCGCGTGGCAGATGTCAGAGTACTGCCCACACAGTATTCTGGTTGCCAACTTTGGGCGCGCCTTCTTTGAACATGGCAAGGCTAGCGCACAGCCTTATTAAGAGTGAAGCAAACAGTGGAATGAACACAACTGCATTCATGATCTGTCATCAGATGGTGGAAGAGAGGATGCAGCCCATATTGTTCTCCGCATTTGGAAGGGGCCTCATTTCGATGCACAGCCCGTTGGGGATGACCCAACCCCAAAGGGTTCAACTGGCGGAAAAGGCAGCGATACATGCGCAGTAAATTAGACAAGCCGCGCCACAATCAGGCCTCACTCACTGGAAACTAGAGCAGATGAATGCGAGCGCCTGTGGGTCGAACGCACTTAGTTCATGTGCCAGGCATCCATTTTTGTAGATGGTTCGCCCCGAAGGTTTTCCAAGAACTCCTCCATTTGCTTAAGACGATTTCTTTATTATTATTATTATTATTATTATTATTTGTCCTGGTTGCCTTAACCAAACGCGAAGTACTGCGCCCTTCAGCGCGGCCGAACGCGGCTTTGGCCGGCCTGAGGCCTTCGCGAAGGCGCCCTGGAGAGGTGGCCTGGCCAAGGCCAAGGTGCGATTGGGCTGATTAAGGACTAGGGGACACGTCCATTTCCATTCTTAACCCGCGAGGCATGGGCTGATTAACTCAGGCATCGGAAGCCTTTCCAGAAAACCATCAGAAAGAACCCCAGGGGACTTTCCCATGGACTTTCCTTCCAGATTGAGGACTTTCCTTGCAGATCGACGGAAGATGCCTTGTCTGTTCGACTGTTGATCTACCAGGGGCCCCGACTTCCCTGGATCGGAAGATTCCTTGTTGCTCTATTTGGCTGTTGTCAAAACCAATGGGATCCCATTTTGGGGCCCATTTTAGAACCTATTTTAGTGGGAATTGGTTGATGTTCACCGGGGGTTCGGGATTTTGATTTTGACCCATGGCCATTTGACACCAGTTGGTGTGGGGGTTGTATCAATTCGGTGCTCCCACGAGCAGTGAACCGGCAACTTGTGTGAAGGGAGCAAGTGAATGATGTTCTGAGCTTCCTCAGTGAAACTCGCCTGAAACGGGAGGAACCCAACACAGGGCCAGCCTATTGAGATCCCCTTTCACTGTCCCGGTTGCGGGTGAACAAGGTATGCTAACACAGGTCACCAGTTCCATCCGTTTTTGTACAAGGACACCTGGGCTATTCCTGCGAGCTTACAGCTGGGGTTTCATGTTGAGCCGGAAGGTTGAGTGAGGGCTTGCCCGCTTCCACGCCGCGGATCCGGAAATGTGGGAAGGGAGTCTTTAATTCAACCGCTCGCCTCCTTGCAGCAAGCCGTGCCCGCGCCTGAGGAGTTCTGCCTTTCGGTTCGTTGGCTCTTCGACGTGCACTGCACAGAGGGGACCCTGATCGTAGAGTACGTGTGGTTTCGGGCCACCCCTATTCCTTTGAGAATATGTTGAAATCCCGGAAAACATGCTTATTGAAATCGCTACGCGATCCGCCGACGCCAGTGGACAGTCCCCTATATTAATAAACTGGGGCTGATCAATCTGGAGTCAGCACTGGTCGGCTGCAGGGTACCTTGAATTTGGGGTACACCGGGGTCTTAACGCGTGGAAGGAGAACAAACAGCACTTCTCTTGTCACTGTGGCCTTGGCACTTCAACCTTATCTTTCGCCTTATTTGGCTTTGTTTGGCCTTATCTGTGGCCTTGTTTGGCTTTATCTTTGGCTTTGCCGGCTTTTCTGTGGTCTTCTTGGGTTGTTTGTGGTCTCATTTGCCATTTTAGGTCCTTCGTTGACCTTGTTCGGTCTCTTGTCTTGTGGCCTCAAGGCATGTGGCAGGGGGGCCTCATGGGCTGGCAAGGTCCAGAGATGGCCAGTGTCATGCCTAGACGTGGCCTCAGCTGGGAGGGGCCAAAAGTCTGCAACGCTAAGCAAAAAATCCAAATCGGCAACTTCTGTGACTAAATGTGTGATTCAAGTTAAGCTTCCCCACAACCGCTTTCCAATTGTCGAGGCCCTTTTAGCACCTCAAGGGCTGGATTCCTTTCACTGCTGCGAAGTTCTGATTACCCCTCCAACTTGGGCACGTGCGAAAGCTTGAAAGGAATCCAAGGGGAAACCTCCCAACTGGAGGAGTCCCAGTTTTGACACCAAGAGGAGACGCCTCTTCGGTGCCCTTCTGGTTTCCCTTGAAGCCCAACTCACAAAAAGGGTCCACGCCTAAATTTTCGGACATGTTGAAGCCAGTTGACCCCTCCAGACTCCGAAGCCCCGCCCCAAAGAAATAAGCTCAGGTGACATCCCCAACAGCACGCGGTGCTCTTTTTAGTGCTCGCACCACCCTGCAGCCCTCGCAGAACCTCGTGGAACCCTGGTGGAACCCTGGTGGAACACTGGTGGAACCCTTGTGGAACCTTACCTCTGGGCCGCCCCGGAAACACGCCGGAGCCTATCTGGGCTGAGACCCCAAAGCTTTCAGCTGTTGGGGAAAAAAGGAGGAAGTACTACTGTACATGTGCTCCTCTCAGGCACCTATGAGCTTCACCACAAACCAAATGCAATTTTTGAGCGAGCTGCCGAATCCAGTGTTGTGCAAAGGGGAAATATCGTCAACCCTGAGACCATGTCTACAGGGGTCAATCCAACCGATGGCTGTGGGAGCCCGGGTTCCATTATTTGATTACCCCAGGTAGACTTAAACCCAGGTGTAACTCTTATCCCAAGAAAGCGCCCGGATATGCACGTCTACCTGCGGGTAGCCAAATGAAACCCTGATCACAACATGACCCAAGGGAGCTTTTTGACAAATGCCCTGGTCTTGGTGAAGCAACCTGCGAGTTTATGAGCCTTGCGTGCCATTTTCCTGTGTTCCGTCGCCTTTTGGAAAGGCCAAGGAATAAGTTGTCAGAAGCGGTGTCGACCCCAGGTCCCTTTTGATTTCCACGCGTCCCCCCCATCTCCCTCTGCGTCTTCTCCGTTCGGCTCCAGCTTCGGTGCTGCCTTCGGGACGGACGCTTTGGGTTTCATGAGGGATGCTGCGGACGCGGAGACTGGGCTGTCGCCTTTGGCCCGGGAGTTCTGCGCGTTTTTGGTGCGGGCCTCGGGGCTGCAGAGCCGGCTGGAGTCCTTCATGCGGGAGGAGTGCCATCAGTTCCAGGCGCGAAAGACACGGAGAAACCATGAGCATGTCTCTTTGATCTTTTTTTGGGGGGGAGGGGGCGGACTTACAAGGAGGTTCGGGCACATTGCAGGTGACGTGGGTTGACAGTGGGCTGTCAAGGAACTAATGCCAGGGACCCACGCTGTTGGCCAAGAGATTGGGTTTCGGGAGCGTGCAAGAATCAGCTTCGTCCAGAAAAGACGAGAGAAAGTGCTTTGGCGTGGAAGACCAACCGTTTCTTTCTTCACAAGGTTTTGCAATTGTGCACCGAACCAATACTTGTTGGGGATGGTAAAGCAGCATTCAAACCAACCTTCCACCCGGCCCTAAACCGCCTCACACCCCCTCATACCCACTCTAAAGCTCATCCTCATGTTTGGCGTTCAGTTTTCACCCTTGCCAGGGTGCCTCCCTTGACGAAGAGCATAAGCTCGAGTGGACGCTGCTGCACAAGCAGAAGCTCGAGCCATACATTGGGGCAGGATGCCAATCACCGCTCTTAAGGGCAGGTTTTGAAATGTCGGTGTCAGGGCGGATCAATTTCTTTCATTTTCGACAGGCTCCACCAAATGTTTGGTTCCTTTTCAGCAGCCGTGGACCTTGCTTTCTTCGCCCCATTTGGTGTCTATCAAGCAATCGACCATTTTGTTCACGGCTTGTCTTTTTTTTACAAATCATGATAATAATAAACACATTGTAACAGGCGCTTAACAAGGAGGTCCTTGGGTTGATGCTGAGCATCACCTTTTGGTGTCTGGGAAGTTTATGCGAGCTCAACTAAAAGATTTGAATGAGCAATTCCAGTCATGAAAAGGATCCTGAATCATGAGACTTATACTTTTAATGTACGGTGCCTAACCATTTGCGAAGGGCGGGTGGAGGCTCGGCGAGACCAAGGCAGTGTCTTATTCCTGTTTATTCCGCTTGTTCAAAGTGCTCCTCCAACGCCCTCAACCCTTGTTTTGTTTCGACCCCGCATATTTAATTCATTTTCCAAAATCTTCACTGAGGCTAGCGTTGTGTATCGTTTGCGGACACCTGCAATGAAACACAGGTTTTGCTTCCATGTGTTTTAGCGCTGGCTGGGCCGGCCTGTCGGCTCCGGAGGTAGCATGAAATACTCCTGGACTTATGTAACAATCCTGTTTTGTTGTTTTTTGTGGGCGCCGTAGGGTTGAGAATAACTTGACACTGTGCAGATTGTGTTCAACCCTTGACTAATTAAACAAATCTTGTACCCTAGTTTCCATGACCTTCCATATTGCGCCGTGCATGAGATGCTCCCATCATGTTCCACAATCACCAAGCGCACTTTTCCGGCATTAAGGCGCGTGGGAGGTGAGCTCCCCCGTTGAGGGACCTCTAGCTGGTCCGTTTTTTGATTGAGGGGACAAGCCAGGGGTTTTTCTTTTGCTCTAAGCGCGGCTTTCAAGGGTGCCGTGAAAAGAAACGCCCGGCTGGGCCGCCAGAATTAAACCACCAGGAATCGGACCGCACATTTTAGTCCATGTTTCCATTTACCAGGGCAACCCATGTTACAATGTTGGTCACCTATTCTTGACCCACAGCCATGTGGGCTGAGGTATGTGGAGCTGGCGGAGAAGCAGCTCGAGGAGTTCCTCCAGGAGCGAAACGCCAGTGCTGAGGAGGCGCGGACGGAGGGGTTCGGAAGGGAACCACGGTGAGTTTGGCTGAAGGGGATTCCTCGGTGAGGACTCAAGGCACGGAAGGCACGGAAGGTGCAAGACGGTCAACTTAAGAAAGGAAAGACTTGGCCAAGACTTGGCCTTCTTCTGGTACATGGCGGTGCCTCCCCAGCGTTCCGAGGACCATCTACGACCCGGGTTCAAACAATCCTGGGTAACTGAGAATAAGGGGAAGAAAAGGGGGACAAACGAAGAAAAAGGGGAAAAGCGTACTCTGTCAAAACAGGCACCAGTTTTGGATGTTACCTGGCAAATCAGGCTGGTGATTCTGGGAAATGACGAACATGGAAGTATATGAATGTCCTGTGCATGGCTTTCCTTTTTGGAAAGAGGTCCCTGCATGTTGGTGGGAGAGTAGGAGAAAGATAAAGCAAGGGACTACACGATTGCACAGGTTCTACCTCGGCAGGAAATGACAAACTGAGAAACACTGGTGGAAGGAAACTTGAGATTGCAGTGGGACAAACCAACACCACGAGAGAAAGGGGACTGATAGAGACCGCACGATCGAGAAAGCTTGAGCAATGAGGAGCAGCAAGGAAAAAGCAGGGGCAGTATCCTGCAATCACTCAGGTCCAATTCCCCTTGATAAGATTGAACAAACATATACTGCCCCAAGTGAATGAGGCCCCTGTTTATTGCTTGGGTCTTCGCCACCTGACTTGAAGAGCGGGGGTTGGGGGTTGAAGTTTCCTTGCGTCCTGGGTGGATTCGAAAATCACAGAAAGTCCGAACTTGTTGGCGCCCGCTACGATGATGTTCCCAAGAAGTATCCAGTCCAGAAGGGTACCAAGACCTCCAGCTCTTAAGCCATTGGGTCGGGGGGACCAAAAGGGAAACCGCCATGCTTCCATTCCCACTCATTCCCACTGAGGTTTTCTGCATGTGGATTGTCTCCGAACCAACATGGAAACCACCATGGTCTCTTAGTTGGCGTGGATTGGTCAAACGCTTGAGCCCCTGGTAGCGGGCCGAATTGGAAGCCGCCCCGGGACGTCCGAAATTTCGGACGTGAGGTGGCGCAGACGTTGCAGCGGGCCCTCGGCAGCTCCATGTGGTCCCTGCCGCTGCTGAGGTCCCTGGAGTACGAGGCCTTCGCGCAGCAGATGCTCGCGCGCGCCCAGGCGCCCCAGCTGAGAAAAGAGGCCAACCAGTCTGGAGGACGGGTGTTTGGTGGTTGCAGGTTTGGAGTTGTTAGAAGTGACATTCCGTCCAAACACGGACACAAACACACGCAAACACACCCACAAGCAAAACCTGCGAGCTCACAGAAGCACGGAGGCACACGCACGCATGCAAACCCGGTTTGTTTGGCAGTTTCCCAGCTAGGGCTCGAAACCGCCATTCCTAGCTGGCAGTTTTCCAAGTAAGCATTGTTGTCAATCAAGCAATGTTGCTGGCCAGGGCTGTCGTTTCAGATCACCTTCCTGGACAGTTGAATGTTTTTGTTTCCGGAGTGGTTGTTTCCTCTTGGAGGTTTCCTGCGAACTCCGTCAACCAAAAATGGACCTCCCTGTTCCATAGTTGTGGGGCTCTACATTCTGTGTGATGGCAAGGAAATCCTGAGTCCCCTTCAAAATGTTTATGCTGGTAAAGCCGGGCATGGCGCTGAAATCTCATTTTGGTATCACAGAACAAGTGAATTCCACATCCATTCTTTTCAGGTTCCGCCACTCCCCAACTCAAGCAGCCCTGATTCCTTCAGACCACTTCGCAGACAATCAACCAACTGGTCTTGTTGCCTTGGTTTTTCAACCCCTTTTGAACCACTAGGTCCCCCAGCTAGGCTACAGAAAGGAAGTAAGCCGGCACCGGCTTCTAACTTCTCCACTGGACCTCCAGGTTTCCAGGCCTTCCCTTGCCCACTGGGCTTGCCGCTTGCCGCTTTCCGCCGAAGAAATCGACCCGTGGGTTCCCGCCGAAGAACTTCCCGGAGGAGTCTTCGGCGGGGTGTGGAAGCTGCAGAGCTCCGAGCCCCGGGACCTGGAGCGGTTCCTCAAGGCGCAGGCGAGGAGTGGGACACAGCCGCCACGCGGGCCGCCCGGGGGGCGAGTTGGGGGTCTGTGCTGGCGTTTTTGTTTGTTTTGTTCTTCCTCTTTTTTTTTCTTCTTCTTTTTTTCTTCTCCGGCTTCCCTATAAACCACCAAAACAGGGGAACGCTCCAAAGAAGACACGCCCATTTCAAGATTGGGAGAAACCACCACCTAGGCCCCCTTTAGTTGGTTGGGAATGGTGTGGGTTCGAAGTTTGAGATTGGTTTCAACCATCTACCAGCGCCATCGATTTGTTTCATGGACGTATGGCCCTTTCGGCAAAGGAAGGACAGGGCTCATTGTTTCGCTAGTTGTTTTTTGGGGGCATGGCTGGCCAGCCATGCCTTTGGAAGGCTGGCTCGGTTCTCAAAAGGAAGCCCAAAAGTGAACGAGGGCACAACAATGAAACAGGGTTCTTCTTTGGTCTCCTGTTCGGGCCAAGTTTAGGTTTCACGGAAACGGAGAATTCTCTTTATTTGGGCCGTTGTCAAGCCACATAGGCTTTTTGGGGCAGATTTCTATAGTGAAGGCCAACAGGCGCTCAAAGAAGATCGTGGCCCGTGCGGGCTAACCCTATAGGCTCTCTCAGAAGGCCCCTTTCGTTGGAACACCTCAATATCTGGGCTCACGGCCCTTTTGGTGGACATAGACCGCGCACAAATTAGGCCATTTTGTGCTTGGATCGATAAGACGTCGTGTAGCCACATCCTGAAAATCCTCGACACTTCCCGAAGATGGGCGGTTTCCCTTTCGGAGAAACAGTCCACCCAACAACGCAGCGGGTTCCCTAAAGCCCCGGCAGATGCTGTCAGGGAGTGCCCTGGATCCTGCGGCGCCTGCACGTCTTCGCCGCCACCAGCGAGGCGAATCGCAGAATCGCAACGCGGGTCCTTGGAGGGACGAGGATCCTGGTCTCGACGACCTGATTTGGCTGTGGTGGTCAAAACCGTTTTGGTTGATACCATTTCGGGGTAGGTGAATTCACCACCCATTTTGGAACCTATTTTAGTGGGGATTGGGATGTTCACTAGGGGTACGGGCTTTGCCATTTGGCACGCCAGCTTCACAATGTCTACCAAAGGTCCCTTATTGAGACTTACAATTTGGACAAATTATAAACAATGAGCTCACCACTGAAGGTTCTTTTACTGGGGAGTTCAACCTATTCTAGTTGGACAGAGTTTGCCCGGACCTTGGAAACATGCATGGCCTCTCAAGTGCAGGATTCCTCTGAGGCTGTCAAACTCGTGTGGCAGAAGGACCTGGAATGTTCCCAACGTGTCTTAGCTCAGGTTGCTCGAACATAGGTGGATTTCGCTGGTTTTAGGTTGATTTTCATTGACCTTCGTCAAATTTTGGAGAAGGACACGGTGCCAAAACGGCACCGTTTAAATGGATACCAACAAAGGGCAACCACCATTTTGGAGTTCTATTTTGACACACACACACACACGCACACGCACAAGCACACGCACACGCACACGCACATGCACACGCACACGCACACGCACACGCACACGCACACGCACACGCACACGCATACACACACCCACACCCACACCCACACACACACACCCACACCCACACCCACACGCACACGCACACTTACACGCACACGCACACGCACACGCGCACACGCGCACACGCACACCCGCACACCCGCACACAAGCACACCCGCACACCCGCACACCCGCACACGCGCACACGCGCACACGCGCACACGCGCACACGCGCACACGCGCACACGCGCGCACGCGCGCACGCGCACGCACGCGCGCACGCACGGCGCACACGCGCGCACGCGCACACACGCACACACGCACACACGCACACACGCACACACGCACACCCACACACCCACACACCCACACACACACACACCCACACACACACCCACACAGACACACAGACACACAGACACACAGACACACAGACACACAGACACACAGACACACAGACACACCGACACACAGACACACAGACACACAGACACACAGACACCCAGACACACAGACACACAGACACACAGACACACAGACACACAGACACACAGACACACAGACACACAGACACACAGACACACAGACACACAGACACACAGACACACAGACACACAGACACACAGACACACAGACACACAGACACACAGACACTCAGACACACAGACACTCAGACACACAGACACTCAGACACACAGACACACAGACACACAGACACACAGACACACAGACACACAGACACACAGACACACAGACACACAGACACACAGACACACAGACACACAGACACACAGACACACAGACACACAGACACACAGACACACAGACACACACAGAGAGACACACACAGAGACACACACAGAGAGACACACACAGAGACACACACAGAGACACACACAGAGACACACACAGAGACACACAGAGACACACAGAGACACACAGAGACACACAGAGACACACAGAGACACACAGAGACACACGGAGACACACGGAGACACACGGAGACACACAGAGACACACAGAGACACACAGAGACACACAGAGACACACAGAGACACACAGAGACACACAGAGACACACAGAGACACACACAGACACACACAGACACACACAGACACACACAGACACACACAGACAAACACAGACACACACAGACACACACAGACACACACAGACACACACAGACACACACAGACACACACAGACACTAACAGACACACACAGACACACACAGACACACACAGACACACACAGACACACACAGACACACACAGACACACACAGACACACACAGACACACACAGACACACACAGACACACACAGACACACTCAGACACACACACAGACACACACACAGACACACACACAGACACACACACAGACACACACACAGACACACACACAGACACACACCCAGACACACACACAGACACACACACAGACACACACACAGACACACACACAGACACACACACAGACACACACACAGACACACACACAGACACACACACAGACACACACACAGACACACACACAGACACACACACAGACACACACACCGACACACACACACAGACACACACACAGACACACACACAGACACACACACAGACACACACACAGACACACACACAGACACACACACTGACACACACACAGACACACACACAGACACACACACAGACACACACACAGACACACACACAGACACACACACAGACTCACACACAGACACACACACAGACTCACACACAGACACACACACAGACACACACACAGACACACACACAGACACACACACAGACACACACACAGACACACACACAGACACACACACAGACACACACACAGACACACACACAGACACACACACAGACACACACAGAGACACACACAGAGACACACACAGAGACACACACAGAGACACAAACAGAGAACAAATACACAGAGGACACCCCCCCCATCAAAAAAAAAACACAGAGGGGACACACACAAACACAAAAATACAAAACAATAACACAACAAACACATATCAAAACAACACAAAAAACACACAAACACAAAGAACACAACAAAACCACAAAAACCACACAAACACACAAAAACACAAAACACACAAATACACACAAAACCAACACAAACACACAAAACACACAAACACCACAAAATACACACAAACACACAAACACACAAAACACAAAACACAAATATAAACACACCAAAACCACACAAACACACAAAACACACAAAACACACAAACACACACTCACACACACACACATCACACAGAGACACACACACCCTGGAACACCACACACACAACACAAGACACCACACAGGGACCACACAGACACACCACAGACACACACAGACACCACACACAGACACAACACACAGACACAACACACAGACACAACACACAGACACAACACACAGACACAACACACAGACACAACACACAGACACAACACACAGACACAACACACAGACACAACACACAGACACACACACACACAGACACACACACACACACAGACACACACACACAGACACACACACACACACACAGACACACACACACACACAGACACACACACACAGACACTCACACAGACACACACACACACAGACACACACACACACACAGACACACACACAGACACACACACAGACACACACACACACACACACACACACACACACACACACACACACACACACACACACACACACACACACACACACACACACACACACACACACACACACACACACACACACACACACACACACACACACACACAACACACACACACACACACACACACACACACACACACACACACACACACACACACACACACACACACACACACACACACACACACACACACACACACACACACACACACACACACACACACACACACACACACACACACACACCGTATCGGTTCGGGGCGGACTCCACTGAGTCATCCACTCAGAGTCTCCCATGACGCCTTAAAAAGGGTCGCTACCACACTTTTGAGCACAGAACTTTAGGTTCTGTAGGGAATGACCTTGGGGCACACTCCCGAAGTGTTCTCTCAGTGATGGTTACTCACCTTGACTGTGGTTCAGTTGAGAGAGTGAGGCATTCGGCATAAGAGCTGGGGGGATGGGCTGGGCCTGCCAAGGAAACAAAGAGATTTGCGAGACGTAAGCGAAAGCAAACTAGTCGAACGCCAATTTGCGACACAAGTCAGCTGCAAACGGGGTCTGGGGCTCTGAGACAGGTGTGCGTCGTGGAAATGCCGGGCACGGTGCCGCTGTTCACCATCCTGCAGTCTCGGGAGCATGGCTTTGGCGTGTCCATGGACCAGGTGGTTGCAGATGGCGTGGAGCGCTCAGACGAGAGTCTGAGAACGAAGGCCTGGCTGAGAGAGGGATCGCTGCACGTCTTGCACAGCCCCAAAGATGGCTTCGGGAATGGCGTGGAGACAAGCTACGAGGTGGATGATGGGCTCCTGGTAGTGAGGCGCTCGGCTCTAGAGCTCAGTGCGCCTAATACTTTCATCCAGGACGACTTGTTATCCTTCGCGCAGTCCTTCGAGCGCTGCCCTGTGCAAGACGCAGAAGTGGCGGCTGAGCCCAGCACGCCCAGCGCACCCAGCGCGCCACCCGCGCCAGAGCCGAGTGCTCCGAGCGCGCCCAGCAAGCCAAGGCCGCCTTGTGCCGTGCAGAAGGCCCCCTGCGCGCCAAAGATGGCGACTCCGGAAGGCGAGGGCTACCGAGTGCCGACCCCTCCTTTGATGCCTTGTGCCCCTGCGGGCCCGCCGGGACGGCAACCCGTGGCCCGAAGGCGGTTTAGGCAGGTTGCATGACATTTGGAAGCCTCTGATCCGACTGATCAAGTTTCTTGCATCCTTGCAGATGCCAGTTGTTGCTTTGGTGTGGTTGGAAGTAGAGGTCCCACCTTTCATGTTGCAGTCACCTGTCAACGGCTTCTTGCGCACGCCGCGCATCTGATGCTTGACAACGAGCAAAGCTGTTGCAAGCCTAGTCTAGTTCTGCAGCCTGTAGAATTCCTACAACTTGCAGATTGTGCCCCGAAAGCCTGAATGCCCAAAAAGCCGCTGGGTTTGATTGAGTTCACATGCCGCTCGGAGATGTATGCAGCCGGTCAACGGTGAACACTACCACCACTATCTATACCTGCATCTCTTGAAAGTTAGTAATTCCCACTCCAAAAAGAAACAAGTACTTTCTTCCATGCTGGAGTGACAATTTTCACTCCGTGTTAAAATGCCCGTTCGGGTAGTTCCGACTGCCCAGGCATCCGTTCGGACCCGTTCGGAACCCGTTCGAAACCCGTTCGAAACCCGTTCGAACCCGTTCGAACCCGTTCGTACCCATTCGGACCCGTTCGGACCCGTTCGGAAGTACGTAAAAAATACGCCAACATTACGCAATAAGCCTTTGATAAGTGCTGATTTATGAACTCTTCGATGGTAGGGAAAATATCCGTTCAAGAGTAGAAATACCCGTTCGAAAGTGGAAATACCCGTGTCCTCAGGCCAAAAAGTACTTTTTCAATTTTGGAGTAGGAATTCTCAACTTCTAGGAGATCCAGGTACGGGATATGACGCTACTCTGACCCAAGCTATCATTTGAACATGAGGGCTACTCACCATCTAAAATGCCATTGGGGGGTTGGTCTTTTACTTTCAACCCCGGCCATAACTCACGAGCCGTAACTCACAAGCCATCCCACGAAGGTCCTCCAAAAAAGGAACCTCGGCTTCAGGTTAAGGAAACGACATTTGGCTGTGGTTGTCAAAACCAATTGTACCATTTCACCCATTTTAGAACCTATTTTAGTGGGGATTGGGATGTTCACTGGGGTGCGATTTGGATTTTGACCCATGGCCATTTGTCTGTACCCTCCCACCCACATCTATTTGACTCAAATGATTAATTCTTGGCATCATCACGAGCCTTGCTGGATCGTGAGCCCAGCTTTGCAACATGCAGAACCTGAAAAGCACTCACTAGAGGAACCTCATCTTGGCTGATTGTTTCTCAAGGGTGAGCAAGTCAGGATATGGGATCGGGACGGCCATTTTGCCACAGTGCAACGAGCAAATGAGCAATGTGAGGTTTCTCAGTTCAAAACCACATGTTGAGGTTCCTTTCACTTTGCATACCACCCCGGGACTGAGCTTAGACATTTCTTGGAATTCCGCGTCGCGTTGCGACGCGACCCTGCCATTGAGGTGCGCAGAACGCGGTCGAGGCGGACGCGGGTCGGGGGGTCTGCCTTTGTCAGCAGCAATCATGAGAGTCGACACGTTGTGGGTTCCCCACAAGGCTTCGAAAACCCCGTCTTTCAGGATTGAGGGAAGGGTACATGGTCAACATCTCCAGGACTCGCTCAGTTTCCCATTTCCAATTTTGGTATGTCTCAAATAGGGGGAAAAGGTTGGCTTCCGTTTGCTTCCTTGTAAACCGAGCCCGAAAAAGGGCACCCTCAATTGAAAGACAAACCCATTGCGGGAGCAAAGTATTTTGGACCGTGCCTGTGACACACGCCCTCGATTCAGCCGTGCTAGGACATGAGCTCGAGCCCAGCCCGGCTTTTGCACGAGGTGCGTGCGGCAGTGGTGGACGAGGCGCGCGATCGAACATGCCAGGAACCCCCTCTAAAACAGGCCGGGGTCCTTGATTTTCTAAGTGAGTTGTAGCTTTTGGAGGCTTAAATTCAGTGCCCTCCTCGATTCGAAGCGAATTTCTTTCAGGCGTGGTGATGTTGGGAAGGTGAACTAGAGGCGACCCTGATAAACTGGAGAGCCCTTTTCCTGTGAGTTAGGAAGCCAAAGCAAATCCCAACAGAAAGTTCGCCATTGAACTATTCCGGTCACCCGCCCCCAACTTTTCAGGCGACATGGCAACGCCGTGTCGAAATGCCTTTTGGAGGGCTTTTTGATATCAAGCTCCTTTCCAACCACTTCCAAATCTGGACTGGAGCACTTTATTGACTGGTCTTAAGCGAAATTGAAAGCTGAAGGCCCTTTGTGGATTTCAATCCGAAACAAAAAGACCCTCTGCCGCACCATGAGCCAGCTAGCCACCCTCCAATGGAAGCTAGTCACCCTCCAATGGAAGCCGATCGGAGGGTTTCAGAAGACTACTTTCTTCGTTTGGAAAGCCACTCGTCCATTTTGGATTGGAAGGAGGAGGGAAAGCCCCATTGTTTTGATGCTTGGAATCCCAGAGCGTTTTGCTCTAAGACCAAGCTGTTGGAAGGACAGTTCCACTAGCTTTTAGAAGGAGCCCTCCCTCTCCATTGGATTGTGGGAATGTCCTTAGCAAGCCTTCAGCTCTGGAGGGCGGGTTGCAGAAGTTTGATTGGGTGCTTCAAACAACCTTCACCTTTAGAGGACCCAAACACGTCGACCCTTGCCGACTGGGAACTTGGGGCCGACTGGCCAGGCCGAGTCCCGGATCAAAGCCAAGCGCGGCAGCCCGGGACGACTCAAAATCGGGCCCTGGTTTTCTTTGAGGGAGAAAGCAAAAAGGGCATGAACGATTTTGTTAGTCCCTTGTGTTTGCACATGAATCAACGCTCGACTTCCAAATGGATGGCAACTCTTGTTTTTGCCTTTTGCAACCGCTCGGTGCCTGGTGTGGCCACGCTGTCACGGCATGGGTGAGGTCTTCAGGGTTTCTTCTGTTTCCCCTTCGGTCTTTTGAACATCAGCCAGGTTGCCGGTGTCTTCGCCCATTGCTGAATGGACTTGGGGGCTTCCATGATGGCTGCAGGAAAATGTAAGGAGCCCAGGGCCGACAAATCCCCTGGCACCGAAAACCGGCTACGATTGAGTCCGTAGATCGAAAGTGGAACAAGGGGAAGCACAAAACGCAGATGAAACAGAGTGAATTCAAAAGTTAGAAAAGATTAACTCCCAAGTTAATGCTTTTGAGTTTCAGGTTCCGTGGACCTTCCATTCCAGGAATTAACTTCGGATTTAATTCTTGGCCCTTGCATTTGGGACCTTGGGATTAACTCTAGAGGTAATCCCCTTGGTGGCTGGAAGACTCATTCCAGGAATCAACTTCTGATTTAATTCTTTTTTATTGCATTTCCGACTCTGATTTACACATATTCCAGGAATTAACTTCTGATTTAATTCTTTTCCATTGCATGTGGGACCTTGTGGTGAGCTCCATCATCATCGTCATCATCATCCTTATCCTCATCCTCATCCTCATCATCATCATCATCATCATCATCATCCTCATCCTCATCCTCATCATCATCATCCTCATCATCTTCATCTTCATCATCATCCTCATCATCATCATCATCATCTTCATCTTCATCATCATCTTCATCTGCATCATCATCTTCATCATCATCTTCATCTTCATCATCAGCCTCATCATCATCCTCATCTTGATCCTCATCATCATCCTCATCTTGATCCTCATCATCCTCATCATAATCATCATCTTCCTCATCATCATCATCATCATCATCATCATCATCATCCTCATCATCATCATCATCTTCATCTTCATCATCATCCTCATCATCATCATCCTCATCATCCTCATCATCATCATCCTCATCATAATCCTCATCATCCTCATCATCATCTTCATCATCCTCATCATCATCCTCATCATCACCCTCATCATTCATCATCATCATCATCATCATCATCCTCATCATCATCAGCACCATCCTCATCATTGTCCTCATCATCATCATCCTCCTCATCATCATCATCATTTTTGAATTCACTCCCTTCCCCCAATGCCGCACACTGAATACCAATTAAAGTCGCTACTCGGCATTTCAACGCAGTGACTCCATGGAGTCACTCGTGGCGTGAAGCCAAACAGACGGGCGGGGCTGAAGCCCAAATGGCGTGTGAAAGCTGGAGACCTCTCCAAGCGAGTCTGCTTCTCGAAGCCAATTTTAGAGTCTCACACAGTCATCTTCATGTTTTTGGGGACTTGTTGAATGGAATCCAAAAGCCCTGTGGGCATATGTCAAAACAGGTTGGGCCCACTTTCCAGGGATGGCCGCAAATCTGACCCTGAGAGGGAAAACACTGCCTTTCGGAAGGGGACTCCCATGGCAACCGGTCGCTGAGCATCTTCCACATGTTCCCATGGTTGTTCTGAGAGGAATCTATCACTGGAAATATACATGTCTTGTTTCTTGCCAGCTGCAGTGGCAGATATGAGTGCCTGTACACTCGTGGGTGTTTTGGTAAAGCTAGGTTACACAGTTTGGTCCCCGACCGCAAGTGGGTATCCCAGGCTGACTGCACTGACCGGGCTGTAACACTCCACAAGATCCTTCCCCTGTTGGTCAGGTGGAATCATGTCTCAAGAATTGGATAGTCTTCGTCCGTTGCAGTCCTTTTCCTTTGTTAGCAATTTCCTTTCCAACGATCAACATCGAATCGGATCCAAATTGTCTTGGCTGGCAATGGTTTTCCACTGACGTCCTTCGCCGGGCATCTTTTTTGTTGGGGGGGTCCTTTCAAGACTGCAGTTGTTTCCCGAAGATTGCAAAGGAAACAACACAGACCCTCATAAAACGCGGCAAATTGCAGGGCTTCTCTTGTTCCCTGCTTGCAGCAATTGGGGCATCCACTGCACCAGGTAAGAATCTGTGCCCCCAAGCACGGTCACGGATTCCTCTTGCAAGTCGGAAGCTTGGCAGAAGGGACAGCCATTCGATGGTTGCCCCGCGCTGCGGCGGCTTTGCTTTAGGTCCCAAAGAGTTTGTCTTGTTTCGGGTTCGGGAAGCCGCGTGGCAGCCGAATTGTGCGGCAGCGAGGCTCCGGCAGGCCTGGACTCAGGCTGCTGCAGAGGTAACTCGGCTGTTTGAGGGGACACAGGGAGGAGTCAGAGGGATGGGTGCATAGAAATAGATGGCGATTCCTGGTTTACCTGGTGGTTTCCCCAAAGGACACCTATGGATGGGTGGCAAGACAAACCCGGATCGTGAGACGGATTTGCGTTACAACAGATCTGAGGGTCCGACAAGTATGTTGTTGGCGCCGATGTGAACTTGGGGTGGTGGTTGTTTCCACTTGTTGGATTCGTCGACGGGTCCCAGTTTCCCAGCTCCAGGTTTGGTCGAATTGCAGGTGAAGCAGCACGAGCGCGAGCGCGCCAAGTCCATGGACCATCTCCTTGAGGAGGCCGCCGATGTTGCGAAGGGATGACCTGGTCGGACGCCTTTTCTTTGGGGGTCGCTATATTTTGAATGGAAACCCCATGCAAACAAAGGGCTCCAAAGCAAATGGTATCTTAGGCAAGTTGTTCAGTGCATGCCACTTTTTCCAGTTTTGTGTGTGGGGTGTCCCGCCAACAATATAGAATCGCCACAAGCGGTGATCCTCTTCTTGCAGAAGTCCACTGTGCTGAAGGCGAAAGCCTGTTAGGTGATTTTTTTTGGAACCCATGCAGGACTTTGGGGCCAAAGACGTTTTTCCAGTGGGCTTGGAGGAGATTGGGCTGAAACCTGCCTTAAATATATAATGGTCCAAATGATGTCCACCCAAATGTCTGCGATTAACAATATACCCAACCACTTTCTCTTTTCGGGAGATGTGTGTTGCCGGCTCAACTTGAGTCTTCACCGGTGCTGAGCCATGGAAACCGCTCTGGCCTGGCGCAAAAGGAAACCTGCAGCCACTCTCAGAACCGAACAGGTTGAAGGTTAGGAGGGGACCGTACCAAAGAACGTTGCGGGTTTCCCCTCCTCTTGATTCGTTACCCTGGGTTGTGGCCAGGTCATTATGACTCAAAGGAGGGTTTCGCAACAATTCTCTTTGGCCCCCCCAAAGAGAGACTGGCGGTTTCGAGCATCGCCTTCTCGCTTTTCGTTGCTCAGCCAGGTTGCAAGATTGGTTGAAGCAGCGCGACCATGGACTCCTCAAGCCTTTGGTCTGAAAGACCCTCAGCTTTTCTCCGAAGATATGGCTATGTGGCAGTTTTTGATTTTGGTTGGCAGGGAATGGACACGAAAGCAACATCATCTACATACAGGGGCCCGGTTGTTGTTTCGACTTGTCAAATATATGTTCCCATCAAACTGAATCTGATGGTTTCGGCTTAAAACTTGGATTCCAAGGGACACTTGAGCGCTCACCCTCTAAGCGGGCCGTTTAGGTTCTACTCCCCGATTTACGGATCGTCGGGGCGCTTGCCCCGTCTTGCAGCGAGGGAATGCGCGGAGATTCGCAACTAGGAATATGGGCATGACAACCACTACATTATAAAACACATCACGGATTCTGGGTATTTGGCATGGAAGGTTCGGAACCTAGATCCCCACCGAAACCGAAACCCTCCTTTAGGATGTCACAAGTTGCCCGCACCTGACGTTGCTCTCCTGGGGGGTTCTGTCCCGCTTCGGCGAAAAAGATATGAGACAAATCCTCGCCAGTCCTCGGGGTTGCTTTGTTTGGGCCTCGAAAGAACAGCAAGGGACCTCCTGGGAGGTTGTGTTTTCTACAAAGCAGTGTTTCTTAGTGCTTCTCAGTGTTCTCGTTTTTTCTTATGGTCTCAGTATGCTTCTTGCGGCCTGGGCTTGCCAGGATTGTTTTTTGGGATAGTTCCACACTTTTGTTGAGGTCGGCCTCACAAACAGCAAGAATAATCCTGGCAAGCCCAGACCCCAACAAAAACTCAAGACTGTCCCCAAAAACCTAGGAAGATTAAACAATCCTGCAGAGGTTTGAGCTCTTGGCCTGCCCAAGACCCCCAGGGATTTTGCTTTTTTTGGGACAGTCTCGAGTTGTTTTGGGATCTAGGCTTGCCAGGATTGTTTTTGTTTGGGACAGTTCCACACTTTTGGGGTCGCCGCACAGAGTAAAGCTTGCGCAGTGATGGAACTTGCAAAGCATCTCTCTGTGTTTTCCTTTGTACCCGTGTAGCAGTGTTTCTGTGCCCTTGTTGGGTTTTCCAAAAGCACGGTTTTTGTGTTTCTCAGTGTTCTCATTTTTTTCTGGGTGTCTCAGTACTCTTCTTGTGGTTCGGGCTTTGCAGAATTGTGTTTTTTTTGGACAGTTCCCACACTGGGCTCACAAAATGCGAGAAACAAGATAAATAAACAGAATCCTGGCAAGCCCAGACCCCAACAAATTCAAGACTGTTCCAAAGAACAAACACGGGATCCAGTAGACTCTTCTATCTGAATTATATTTGGAACACTGAAATAAATCTCCAAAGAAAGGAAAGCACCTGTAACATATTTTGACATATGAATTCTACGTGAAATCTAATTGACATCCTTTTCAGTAAGAAGGAGCCTGTTTGAATTATATTTGAAGCTAGAGATTCTGCTGGCATTCTTTCCTTATTCATGTTTCTCTAATTTATTATCAAGAGATTGAAGAAATCCTTTTGGGCAGGGAACTCCCTTTAAAATCCAATTCGATTTAACAATTTAAATGAAGCTCTACTTGAACTCCTGTTTAAAAAAGGATTACCATACTGAAATTCTAATTGAAACTAGACGTTACACCAGGATGTTGAGCTTATTAGTTCCTATTAACACTATGAACAAAATAATGGGAAAGGACATCTCTTTGAGATCTAAGTCAAATTTTGATGTCCAATGAAAAGCCTAGTTGAAGTCCTCTTTAAACTGGACACCCTATTTAACCTAGAATTTTTACTTGAACTCTGTTCTTACTGAATTCCATAATTTGTTTGCATAGAAACATAAAAAACACCTTTAAGTTTGAACTTGATCTTGAAAAACAACTGGTTGACATTTGTTTGGAATCCTTGTTAAAAAGGAGACCCTATTTCAATTCCAACAGAATTATCCATTCTACTGGAATTCGTTCCTTGTTAATATCTACTTAATTCTCGTGAAGCAAGCATGAATAAGTCCTCCTGGGAAAGGACATCACCTGTGAAATATGTTTTGGACCAACAATTCTAATGACAAATTGATTGAAAGCATTTCGAAAAGTAAATGCTATTTCACTTCTAGTTGAACCTAGATTTTCTTCTGGAATTCTGTCCTTCAGCATGTCATTTAAATTATAAGGAAAAGATTGACCATGTCATCCTGGGAAAGGACACCACCTTCAAAATATAATTTGAAAGACTAATTCTAGTCAAAACAACTTGAAGCCCGTTTAAGCCAGGATTTTAATGTTCATTCAATACGCGAATCGCGCTCCTGAATTGCAAATGCTCAGTTCTGTTGAAGCAGAGTACTCAGATGGATGCAGGATTCTTCAAGCAGGGTTCCCTAATGATTCAAACCAAGTTTATAAGAGGTGGTGTTGAAGCAGACTGGCCAGATGCCGCAGAGCCAAGTTGACACGCTAGTATCATTGAGCAAACTGCTTTATGAAAACCCCAACCTCCCAGGAGGTCCCACTTTGGCCTCCAAAGAAACCTCTATGTATTTCTATGTATATATATATATACATATATATATACATATATATATATATACATATGTATACATATATATATATATATTTACATATGTCGCCATGTGCTTCCCTCGTCAGCAACTTCCAGTCCCATGGCTCGTCCTATGGGACTCGGCTTGGGTGTCGCAGGCTAGGACCTTGGCCGCGGCGCAGCGCTCCATGCAGGAGCCAAGTTGGTCGGACTCGGAGGGTTGCGAAAAGGGGAGAGGCCCCCGGCAATAGGGGAAGGAACACTTGGGATTCGGATTCAGATCATTTTTTGACTTTGGAAAGAGAAAACAAGCCTCTGGAGGACCTTAAGGAGTTCATTCCGATCAGGTACAAGTACAAGGGTTTTTGTTTGATTAGGGGTTAATCTTCGGGACCAGGTGGAGTTCCTTGTCAACGGGGTGATGGACATAGGAGAAGGTAGAGACATGATAGAACTCCAAAGCTTAAGTTCATCCAAAGGAATGAGTCAAGAGACAGGGGCTTTCTGAAAAAACCCAAGGAGGTGTTTTGAAGATGGGTTGTGCTGGTCCGTGAATCTCCGAAGGGCAAAGGACACTGACATGTAGGGGTCCGATCCTGTTTGAGTGATTTGACACAACCAGTCAAAACGGCTGGGCGCTGGGAGTTTGAACATCCTATGGCTTTGCTCGGCCCACCCAGATTCCACCCAAAAAGGACAGATCCAGCCACTCCAACTCTTTGAAACCCAGTGGAACCCATCGGATACCCCCCTCGCCATTGTGCAGGTCACATGGGTAGAATCGCCCCTTCTTTCTCTCGAAGTAGGAGGGGTTCAACGCACCAACCGCCGGCGGTTTTCCTCAATCACATGAAACAATGGGGTTTGCTTTTGGGCTCCCTCGGAAACAGTCCGCCCGTGCGCAACAGCACCAAGCCATGCAATACCAAAGTGCCAGGACATACAGGGCCAAAGGCGCAAGAGCCCAACCGAGATGTTTGATCTTTTCATGTGGGCGGACCTAAGCCCTGAGGCTTTGTTGGAGCAGGGGCTGGTGTTTTTGTGTAGACTGGCCCCTTTTTTGGTCTCCTCGTTTGCAGCGGAATCTCCTTGTGGGGGGGCCAATTGCTGGGGAGCATTCAACCAAAATTCCGAAGCGAGACAGGATGTGGACTTGGCGCATGTGCCAGGAAGACAACCAAGTGTTCTTGAACATGCTCAGCGTCTGGCGCGCATCTCAGTATGCTTCGCAAAGTTGTCAAAACGGGGCATCCCCCTCTTTAATGTTGGATTTGATGCCGGGGTTCTTCCGACCTGATCCCAAGCAAATGGTAAAACTCGTTTGACATCTTCTCCATGTCTCCTGTGGATTCTGAATGGATTCTCCTGACTTTTCTTTCCAGGTCGACCCATTTGATGCTGCCCATTCCTCCTATGCCCAGCTTTGAGCCGAAGGAGATTGTGGGTGAGTGGCCAAGTGGGTGATTTCCAACATGGGGACCCCTTTGGAAAGCTATCAAACCTTTGGAAGGCTATCAAACCGACTGCTTGTATAGGGAACCCTGTGTTTGGGGAGTTGTCAAAAAGACAGCTTTTGTCGCCCCTTTTTAGGCCTCCCTTTGAAATGCGACCCCAAGACAAGGTTGCCATTGTTGTCAAAGTGAGCCTTACTTGGAGGGCCAGGGGTTGCCTTTTGACAAGGCCGACACCTTTATGCCCGCGCCATGGTCAAGAGACTCTTTTGCTTGGGGTTGGTAGGGATGCTCGTCCACGGGTTTCTAGGGAGGCGTTCTGAGGGAACCATGAGGTCCAGATCCTCTCTAGGAGAGACATTGGAACTCCCCTCCCCTGTGGCAAGAGGACCTCCCAACCACAGCTCATATCCCCAGTTGGTGGCTTGGATTGGTTTGGGTTTTAAAATGTTGGTTCTTGTGGGTGAAACCGCTCAACCTCCAAACTTCACTATTCGGATGGTTCGGAGGTGTGTGTGGTTTCCCATCTACCCACAACATTCGAATCAACTCATTCCATTTTCTGTTTTGTGAGTACGCTTTGTGGGGTTTAAAGGGAGCAAAGGAACCCACACCGAAATCCATTTGGGAGGTTCCCCCCAATTTCTTCACCCCGACGAAGCCCATGGCTAGGAGCTCCCCTCGGGTGCCGCCACGCCCTCCACTTGCGCCACCCCCAGCGGCATGCGCTTCGGCCTCTTTGAGCACCTGGGCCTTGATCAAAGCCCCAGGCAACGCCGAGGGAAACGCCAAGGGTGTGGCTCAAAACCCAAAAAACCCTGGTGAACATCAAAATAGATGGATGGGTGTTCATCCGCCCCAAAATGCAGGCCATATGGGTGCTCGAAATGAAAGACCTTGGGCAAACCGCAGGTGCTGGCCTTTGGTTCAATTTGCCAAGGTGCCATTCTTGTACATGTTTTTGAGCCACAGCCAAAACGCCGTCGAAACGACGAAGCGAGTCAATGTGGGGCCTGGTCATTGGACATGTTGATCGCTTGACCTCTCACGTTTCGGCTACTTCCCTTCAAAGGAACCAAAAAGAGTTTCCAGGGGCTTGGGGGGGTTTCTGCGCTGAAAGTCAAACTTGCGTCACTTGGGATGTGGGGACCGGCCTGTTACGATATGTGTGGCCTGTCTCTTTTTTGAAGGAGCACCCCTGGTTTGTGGTTTTAAAGGGAAACCGCAAGCAAACTTGACAAAATGTTGGGTCCAAATCCTCAAAAAAAGGACACCCCCCATATGAAGGGGAGCTTCACGAGTAAAAGATGGCGGGGACGGATCCGAATCCTGTGATATGGGTGTAGACTCTAAGTGGGACCCCCAAAAAGGGGACCGGTTAAAACAAAGACACAGTTAGAACACACCCATGTATCACACTCCTTGTTTCCGCCCGTTTATTCTGCGATGGTCAGGGAAATTCTTGGGCCCTGAAGAGGTCCTCAAATCGAGCCCGCTGTGGATTGGTCTTGAATAGGACATTGATTGGAAGCCAGCCATTTGCGGGGTCCACTATTCTGGGAAGCCCCCAAGATTCCACGATTTCTTCAGGTTAAGAGTGGCAAAAACAACGGATGCCTCTTGGGGGGAAATTGCAGGACATGGGTGTCACCATTTTGACATGTGTTTGGTCCCGCGTCTGTGATGTCAGAGAGCCGTTACCCCGCCCTTTGGAAACTTAGTCGCTCAGAATCTCAGAAGGTTGTTCGTGGTATCTGGTATCTGGTATCACAGTGGGACAGGTGGTCGGTGTCCTTTCTCTTTGACCCCATCCCGACAGGGGGCAATTTGGCAATTTGGGGACCCCCCCCATGTCTTTTGCGAGACGATCACCCGAGATCCCAAAAGACGCGCAGGAGCTCCAGCGCTACACCGCAGAGAGGTGCACGAGACGAGGAGTCGGACGCCGAGGCTTTGACCTCCGGTCGCACGGGGCGGTCGCGCAATGGGGCGACTCCACTTGTTTCCCCAAGCAAAGGCGGCTTCTCTTTCAAAAAGCCACATGGTTTGCAACTTTGGGTTTCCGGTTTGGGCACTTGCAAAAAGCGACTGCAGCAAGTCACGTGACCTTTAGCTAAAGCCTTAGTGGATTCCAGCCCTTTAGCTTCTGGTTTCCCAGCCCTTTAGCTAAAGCCTTATAGGGAGTTTGGAACCCTGAAGGTACCTCCCTCCGCTCCTCCTTGCCCGCTGTCCTTGGCGGACGCGCTTGGCATCAAGGCTCCGAATCCAGAGGCGGGGGCGCTGAGTGACCTGACCAACGAGTTTGGGGAACCCACCACTTCCCAGTTGCCCAGTGGGTTGCTTCCTTTTTTCCTTTTTTTTGTTTTGGGACGGGTTCCCCCTAAAAGTCAACCAACCAAAAAAGGATGGCGTTTGTTTTTTCCCATGACCACTGGGCATCTGAGACTTTGCACACGGCGTTTGAGCTTTTACAACGGCCAGAAGCCAAGCTTCAGGACTTCTTTTTCCAAAGGAGACCAACTGAGTGGACGAAATGGCTGCTCCTAGAATTACGGTGGTCCTGTTGAGAGACTCGGCGAGTACATGTCAGGAGTCCGAGCCAGAGGATGCCTTTGTGTTCAAGCTCACTTTGCGAGTGGCGGCTGCTTGGATGCCAATTTCCAATCTCCTTGAGTTCTCAAGCCCACGCCCGGGCAAGAATCTGGTTGGCCACCCTCTTTGTGCACCACATGATGTTGGATTTTTGTCCAACGGTTTCTGTGTCCTTTCTTCCCCAAGCTTCCATGATTGGCAAGGATGTTTATTGCCTCCTTTCCTTGGCATTTGTCTGTTTGTCTGTTTGTTTGTTTGTTTGTTTGTTTGTTTGTTTGTTGGTTTGTTTGCGTTTTAGTACCTTTTTCAGCTGGCTTTACAGGAAGGGCCTCATCGCTTCGGGGGTTGTCATGTGGGTATGGGTCCAAATCAACACACCAGGACTCCGCAGTTTTTTGTTTTTGTTTCCATTTGCCGAACGGGCAAGCTATTTTTGGGTATCCATTTTGGACCCACATCTTTCGACACACCCAGGACAACGTGGATCTGGGCCTCGCGCTTTCCAAGAAAGGCCAAGTCCTGGTCATCGACGCCGTGCTGCCCGGCGCCGTGGAGCCTCGAAAAGCGTTTGGCTTTTTTCGGGTTTCCCGAGTGTTCCATGAAGGGTTCCACTTTGTGACCCCAAGATAGACTTAAACCCATGGTTCATTTGCCCCCCCAAAAAGGGACCCCTGTGTTTAAGGCCATCTTGGGGTAGTCATAAAGTAGAGCCCTGCTTCTATGTGCGTTTAAATGAATGAATCCATCACTGCTGGACATCTTGTCTCATATGTTTTGCCTGGGGGCGAAAAAGCAACTGGAGGAAGTGCAACATGTCTAGGCGACGAACACGTTTTTCAGAAGCATCCGAAAGAATTTCCGGGGATGATGATTTGCCCAGAGGGGATGATGATTTGCCCAGTTTTTTTTTTTTTTAAATATTAATTATTTTTGTTTAATGTGTTGAAGGTGTATTCCGAGACAGAGCACCTAGAAGCCACTATGGATCCTCTGGGCCAACAGGGGTGATCTCAAGTGGCAGATGAATTTCAAGTCTTGAACAGGATTGAATCCCAATGGTAGATGGACATGATAGTAATGATAGATCTACATCTTGAATCTTTAGCCTTTACCCTGAACATTTGGTTGAATCCATATTTTTCCCCTTTCCCAAGCTATAACCCCAGGTAGAACACGTGGCAAGTTTCCCATCGACCGCTAAGGAGAGTTGGAACCGCCAGTGCCGCACCTCTCGTGGGGAGCTGCGGGCTTTGCGGGTGGGAGACCGCCTGGTGGCAGTGAACGAGGCCTCGGAGCCGGAGAAGATGAGCCTCGGCTTCCGTTTGGTGTCGCTTTCTCCCCCAGTTTCTTATTTCTTTGCGGTTTTTCGGCGGAAACACAAGCGCGGATTTTCTGTGCACCGATATCGGCTTCCCTCTGCTTGGTGGTTTGGATTGGTGGTTTGGGGGTGGTTTTCCATTTGCCCACAGGAACCAAGGGGGTCAAATCCCCAAGACACCAATCCAAACCACCAAGTAACTAAGGGTTACCAGAGCTATGGGGTTGCCCAGTTGTTTAGGGCGGAGTTCCGGAGAAATTCTGGCTGTTCAGAATACCACTTACACTTGTTTTTGCTTTTGTTCGGGGGGTGGGTGGTGGGGACGTGTGTTTTTTTGTTGCACTATAGAACTAACCAAAACACAGTCTTTAACTTTGGATCTCCTTCAGTTATAAGTGTTTGGTTCTGTTGGGTCAGATCTGTACCCCGCGTTTCAACAGCCGCGGAAGTGGACACACCCTTTAAAGATGTCATCTAATTAAAGCCTAAATCCACATCCATTGCTGGAAAGAGGACAACTTTCAACTATTTGAGGGAACTTGTGTATGTATGTATATATATATGTATATATATATATACACATATGTGTACATATTATATGTATGTGTTTGCCAACAAGGTCATATTTTTTGTAGGGGCAGACTCAGGTTGGAGGAGGCGAAGACCCGCAAGCTGCTGAAGTTCCAGGCAGGAACCCCCTCATCTCGCACCCAGAAAAGAGACGCATGGCAATGGTTTCGTATGGGTTTGTCGGTTTGTCCCTTACAGAAACTGCAGATTTTGGCTGGCTCACTTGTTTCCAACGTTTCCTAAAACGGGGAATCGCGGAAGGTGATACGATTGCTCCACTCCCTACACGGCTCTTTTGGACGGTGATTTAAACCCTGAGACATGCGTGTTCGTGTCCGAAATCCCAAAAAGAAAAGGAAAGAAGAAAGTACAGGACCCTCAAATGAAAAATCCATATACTTCGTGCAGGGGTTGCCAGGATCCCCGAGACCATGCCCCAGGTGCTGCGCCTTGGTGGCGGCGGCAAGGCTCCGGCGCCGGCGCCGGCGCTGCAGCAGCCACCGCAGCAGGCGCCTTTCGCACACGCGGCGGCGCCGCTGTCGGGGCAATACCCCCTGACCTTCCCGACTGGACGCTGAGTTGGGCACTTGGCGTTTTCCCGTTTTCCCTTTGCTTTTTCCATTGCCCTAAGGCCGTTTGCTTGTTTGGAGGATTTGTGGTTTCGAAGGGTCAACCTTGTGTTGCACGGTCTGGGAAGCTGAGGACTGGGATACGGCCACGGCAGTTCAGGTCTCAGCAACAGCTGCGATATGTATGCGCTGAGCAGTGATTTTGGTAGCAACAGTCAGCCAATGTTGGCCCCACTCAGTAAGCCTTGCAGACTACTTGGGTGGTGTTCTTCTCCAGAAGTAACATATTCCTTCTACAGTTGGCATGGATTCTTGCATGTTTGGGAGCTGACCATGGATTCTTTCAGTTTCAAGGGAATGGTGGAGTTTGACCATGGCTGAGGCGTGGGGGACTGGACGACTTTCCCTTGGCTGTAAAGGCCGCCAGCTCAGCGAAGCGGATGCTGAGAATGCACGACTGACATCGACGAAAGGGTTTCTAACAAAGAGGATGTGGGTGTGCCTTGTTTGAACCCTTTGCCCCACCCCAGTTTTGGTGGATGGGTTGATCTCATCCCCTGTCAGGCCCAAGCGAAGCCGTGCTCGTGGGCTCGTGGGGTGCCGGAAGGCCTCGTCATGCCCGGTGGTCCTTCTTTGCTCTTCAGGCAAGGTGATTTGGGTTACCCCACATTTTTCCAAGAGGGGCTTGTGATGTTTTCCACAGGGAAACTGGGTGGGTGAAACAACCAAAGCCGCCCCGGTCAAAGGGAAATCACGAGGAGGTTGTTTTAACAATTCAAATCATGTCGAAGCAAGGCGATGGTTCAAAGTGCTGCAGTTGTATCCTTTATGGCCGGAAGCAACCACTCACGATCTATTGGGTCAAGCCACTGATTCTCACTATTTCCCGTGCCGCAGGACATGGCTGTTGAGGAGCCTGTCGCTTGATATAGGGGACCGAAAGAAGCGCGTACCATGATTGATTTGCAATCATGACCTTGCCCATTCAAATTGAAGCTATGACAGGTTGTTTCAGGCCAGGCCCGTTGTTTTCGTTTGCAGGCAACTTCACGCACGTCTGGTGCTGAGAGGCACGCGGTGCGAAGTGTCCTGACCGATCCATGGACCTCACAAGGATGCAGAAGCATACAGTAAAGAGCAATCGTATCAATGTGTGTTTGCAAGTTAAACTTGTTGTACCCATTGCGCTTCAAAGCCTTACTTAGCAGGCTTCTCAAGACGCACATGGATCTGTGTGCAGGTCCTTGGATTCGATTTTTTTTACCGTCTAATTCACACTAGATTCTCGAAGCCGCTCATGATTCCTGGCAGCTTGAAACGAGTGAATTGGATTGCACGTGTCCGTTTCCAGCGGGCCCGGGGGGCCCCATGTTTTGGGACGCGACTTCAACTCAGACCGCAGGGGTCCTTGCACTTCCCTCCGTTACATGAAACATCATCTTTTAGTTGCGAGTTTTCAGTAGGTTTGCAGCTTTGCTTTGGTTGATGCTGGGGGATATGCAGGGAGCCCCTCATGGAGTTGCTTGTCGCAGGAGTTTTGACCCAACACCACGCCCTTCCTCCTGTTTTTTTTTCGTGGCACGGGGGGCGCCTAGTTTTTTGCAGCAGAGCGGCTGGCAGTCGCCGGAATTGAGTCTGAATGAGCCGAAGGGATGACTGGCGCATCGCCAGTCTTATGCGGGCCTGCACGGAAAAAGGGGTGTTGCCTGGCCAGCTTGACGAGGGTGTTGGTTCTCCCAAACAACCGATTGCCAAGATTGCTTGACAGGACAGGGTTGTTTGGACCACCACCCAAGAAAACAAGGTAAATATTTCGATACGTGCCCCAATCAGTCCAGAACATGGGTCGGACTCCAGCCAAAAGGGAGCACGTAATAATTTCCCTTCGTATTGCGCCTGCATTGACTGTGCTGTTCTCCGGGCAAAGCCACGTCCACGTAATCATCTCCTTTGAACATATCGTGTTCGCATTTAGAACTGGAACTGGCTTTGGCTTCGGGAATGGTGTCCCACAGTGAGGGGTTTGTGTTGATGTAAATGGGCAGTTTCATTTGGCAGTGAAACGGAATAGGGAATGTGAACAAAATCTAGAGAACGTGCCCACGTGGGTTTCCAATTCATCTCAACAGTGCTGCCCAGATCCGACATCCGTTGTCCGTGAGTCAAGCGGTGAAGCACTTTCAAGTGTGCCATGGTCAAAAGAATTTGACCTCGCTTGGGGCTAGCGGATATGGCTGTGGGTCATACCCATATATCATGAATCTTTTACTTGCCGTGGGGATTCGCAGATGAGCATTGGGCCCAATCGATGCCTCAATCGATGGAACGACCTGTGTGTGTGTGTGTGCTGCTAGGCCAAGCCGAAGGACGAGGCCAGGCAAGAGCATCAATTCTCAAGGGAAACGAAAAAGGGCGGGGTCCAAAGGAGTCACCCCAATGTCGGTCAGTCACCAAAGAATTGTCGATCTGCTTTGGCCGCCCTATTTTCAGACACCATTGTTGGAGGTGCGGGAACCCAATGGAGCAAGGCCATGCAGAGGGGTGCTGTGTCTTGGGGTATCGTGGCTTAAGTTCTCGGTCTGTCGCTCAGGCGATGGTAAGGCTTTTAGTCCAGTCCCCAATATCAAGTTACTTGGGTGACGGAGGCCATGCTGAAAATTCATTGTTTGAACAGCTGGACAGCTGCGTGTTCCAGAACTGAATTGTTATAGGGTGTCGTTTTGAGAATACTCTTTTGAGGTTGAATGGAAGGCAAAAGGGAACCGCCTGTTTGGGGTGCTGCCCCATTTGAAGACAAACTCATGTTTTCATTGTTTGCTGGTGTGAATCAACCATGGGGCAATTACCGGCCAAAGGCGTGCAGTGCATCATCAACTGACAGCAAGGGTTAGAAGACTCTTTGGATAAAGTCTGCTTTCTGCGGGTCTCGTATCAACAAAGACACTTTCCGAGACTCTTTCGGGTCGATGGAGATCCACTGGCCTTGCGGAAGTGAACCAGGAGTGAAAAGTGTCTCTGACCAAGAACATGTGTGTGCGAGTGTGCGCTTTACAAGCGCGAATCCACCCAACTGGTGCTTCTTTGATGTTTTTTTTTTGGGGGGGGTAACTTTTAAACATTTGTTGTTAAGCAACAGAAGCAAGCTCAAACGAAGGTGTTTGGCTGTATTTCTTCCGGCCAATACCTGAGGATGACTACGACCCCTTCTCGGAGGAACCAGCGCCGCATGTGGCTATGGAGAAGGCGCAGCTGCTCAGAGCTGGTTGAGCACTACTAAGCGACACCTCTCAAGGAGACTTCAAGCCTCGGACGCTTTGGGCCATGTGGAGAGTCCCATTCTCTGCTGAAGCGGGATGGTTAACAAACCAATCCAAACCGCCAATTAGGGGCAAGGTGCCTTCCTTGCCAAGCGGATCAGTCATCCGCCAAACAGGTTAAGAACCATCTTTTGGCTCGATTTTGGAGCGTGTCCGAAAATGGGCGCCAACCTCTCTTGGACGGGCTGTTTTTTGACAAGGATCCCCCCCCTCCACGTTTGGCACTTCACCCCCCCCCCCTTCTCCCCCCCCTCCCCCAATTTCTGCCAGATTTTTGGCTTCGCTTCTGCGAACCCCAAAGCACCGGCATTTCGTTGCTCCGAATCCATCTCCAGGTCTTCAGAAAGGCGGCGCGCGCGGCTGCCGCCGGCTCAGTCCCCCGCACTGGCACCAGAATCGCTCGGAGGAGCGCGCGTTTTATTTATAAACCTCATTTTCTTGTTTCCCGGTTTAATTTGAAGCTCATTCTTGATTCCCAAACCATATCTTCGGGCAGTCACTGAAATCAATGATAATAGAGGACATCTAGTGAGACCATCTTAGGTTCTCA
Source organism: Effrenium voratum (assembly GCA_963377175.1). Lineage (NCBI taxonomy): Eukaryota > Dinophyceae > Suessiales > Symbiodiniaceae > Effrenium > Effrenium voratum. The sequence goes on along the minus strand of CAUJNA010002868.1, from coordinate 673,081 downwards.
AAATGCTGGGGATATCCCCTTGGGGCATTTTTCATGCCCTCCTCTGGCCGGTTCTGCTCGTCGCGCTCTGCGCTCTGCTCAGATGCGAGCTTTGGAGGATGAAGCTGTTGGCCATGTGCATGACACGGACCCTATGAGGCATCCCTTGCGCCCAAACACCTCGAAATGTGCCATGAGTTCACCTGTATGCCTCTTCTGCAAGGGGAAAACCACAAAGCCACAAGAGAGTAAAGGGCGGTTCCTTGTTGCTTTTTCCCTGTAAACAATGCCCAAAGGTGTTCCCTCAACCAAAAGCATCCGCATTCATTCCGCACAGTCATTCGATGCCTACACACTTCAAACTCTTGGACATCAAAGCGTGCAACTGCTCAGAAAGTCTGCTGCCAAGGGCGCCGTAGTCCACGACAAGGCCCACAGCAACGACCAAGTTGGTCATCGAAATGCTGTTCAGGTCCAGGCTCCAAAGGACAAGGTTCATAACTTGCTGGGTTCCCCACTTGCCACCTTGAAACTATGGCCCACTTTTCTGAATTCGTGATGTTTTGACTGCTTTCGGGGGTTGTCAAAGTGGGCGTTCCACCCCTCTTTCACTTAGGGGGGGACTTCGGAACCCTGATGCCTCACTTGCAAGCGAATCGGCCTTTTGTCGCTTGCTTTCCCAGTTGTGGTCTCGTGTTCGTCAAGGTTTCGAGATGCTTCGGGCAGATGCGGCGGCCCAATGGCCCCACTCCTTTTGGTTGACCTAGTTGAGTTTCGTGGATTTTATGTCCCCAAAAGCCTCCAACACGTCATTCGAGTGCGGAACCCGGATGAAAGGAATTCGCAGCATCTCTCCGTGTTCCCGTTCGGTTTGAGGCCTGGAACCCACTTGGCATGTCGAACTCTCGACTGCGCACCGAAAGCTCTCGCTCCAAGCAGCTTTCAGCCTCAAACCTGGTGGCCGAAAGGCCCAGCGAAGGATGGCCAGCTCGAGCGCGGCATCCGCCAGCGCGAGCGTGGCATCCGCCCGCCCCGCGCCTCGTGTCTTGCAGATCCCGGGCCGGCCTTTGGCTTCGCAGAAGCGTCGCTTCATGTCTGACAAGGTCGGGGAGATCCGGTCCAAGCCGTCCGCGCCCAAGGCGAAAGCGAAAGCGGGGCGCAGCGACCCTGAGGAGCGAGCAGACGGAAGGGTGGGGAAGGGCGTTTGCCAGCATGCACGCCCTGCAAATTAACATGGACCTCCAGAACATGCCTCCATTTTTGCAGGAATCTCCCAGGGAAAGGACCCCTTTTAAAGGGTTCCGGGATAATTTGCAGTGGCAAAAGCATGAGGATTACCTAGTCGGTGTCTTTGGGTCTGTTTTTGGGGTCCTCGGGGTCGCTGCGCGTTGCGCGCGCGCCGCGGAGCCCGAGGACACCGCGGACTTCAAGCGCACCTTGAAGGACGTCCTCAACTTTGTCATGCCTCAGCTGGGAAGGGCTGAGAGGAAGCAATACGAAAACGCCAAGGTCAAAGCGCTGGGTGGCACCCTCGTGACTGGGCAAATCCGCCATTGAAGTCCGCTTTGGGGCTTTGGGGGGGGGGGGGGCGTTGACAAAAAGGTTGGTCCGCTTCAACTTGGACTGATTGATGCTTCCCAGTGCTTCAGAAGGGGCCCCCCTAGAAAAAAACTGCTCGCTAGAATGTACCAGTGCCATCGAAACTCGCCATGGAACATTCGAGGGTTTGTTTGAAGAAATTCCGCAGCTGCAACATCCTTGAACAAGTCGATCTTCAAGGGGCAAATGGGGATTCCAAGCCAAGCTTGGCCTGATCGCAAGAGGATGAGCATGACAACGTTCGCTTTCCCAGTGCATTTGAGGTTGACAAGCATATTATATTGTTATTCTTCAAACAATGATAGCACACCCTTTCTGCCAAGCTTTGCTTTCTCATTTGGCCCATGGCCGCAAACGCAGGCTTCTACAGGCGTGGGCATCATGTTTCATTTGACCCTGACATGACCAAATGAGAATTTCCGGAGCACCAGGAAAAGCATGTCTTGACGCACCCCGACCCCACCAATATGTTTGACCCCAGAAAACACTTCCTATGACTGACTGCAACGTGACGAAATGGCAACGCCCGCGGCACTTCACTGTCCCAATATTCTTTTTGCAGCCTCAAACAAGAGGTTTGGAAAGCTGCGTTCATGTTCCTTGGTTGACCTGTATTTACCCTGTTCCTGTTGGAACATGACGGTTTCCTCAGCTGTCTTGCGAAGAGTTTAGCAGCTGTTTGTAGGTAAAAGGTCGACCCTGGTTCAATGGAAATTCAACATCGTCACAAACGTGCCTGGCAGATTTGCGGGGCTTGCGAGATTCCATGTTTTCGTTGTTTTTATCTTCCTTTGAGGGCATAGCTCTTCCAGCGATTTCAGCTGCACGTAAAGGAGGTAGATAGGGTTGTTTTTCCGAGGTTTTGCGTGATGGCCCCGCTTCTGGTTACCCTGAACTACGTAACTGCAATCTCCAGGAAGTCTTCAGTACCATGAAAGCTGGGTTGGTCCCAGGGGTGCCTTTTACTAGTGCCCTTTGCTGCTTGTGCGTCTCAACCACACCTTCACAGAAAATCAAAAGGGCCACTTACCCTAAAAACCTCCTGACACATGTTCGTAGACGTTTGGGTGTGTCTTTTTTTGAGGGTAGCCTTTTTGGGGTTGGCTGAAAGGGAAACCAAAAGGACAACGAAAACTGCCATTTTAGGAAGAGACATTCATTTGAACCGAGGAGAAGCCCCCCTGGGAGCCCTACTCTGTGCTGCAGAGACGGAGGAAGGGTGAGGAGGTGCGTGCGTCAGCTGAGCCCATTTTGCCCCCCCCCCCCCCCCCCCCTCCTGTTCCGGGTCTACCCCGGGCGTGGGCCCCAATTGACTCATAAGCCATGCCCCTTACTATCTATACACCAGCTAAATTAGTTACATGTTTAGTTGTCCAGCCTTTTAGACTTATGGCTTTCCAGGCAATCTCATTGATATTTCTGGAATATCCGGGCAGGTGTGATATGGCAAGCAGGGGACTGAATGGCCCCTTTCTGTTTTGGTTTTCCATTTCGGCTTCGTGTTGTCAACCGCTGTTCGTTTCACGGGGGCGACCTTTGAACAGGGCCCACCCTGACTTTTCGACAACCGCCAAAAAATCAGAGGACCTGCTAGTTCCTTTCAAAGAAACACAGTTCCTATCCAAATCATAGCTATGCTGGCCCTTGCTTCTCCGGATGATTTTCGTTTGTTTCCCGAGCTTTGGAGGTGTAGCACTTCTATTCTACAACGGCCACCACCACTAGCATCTACTACTCTTCCATGATCAAATTTAAGGGCTGCCGCCCTGTGCCGCCGGCCCCTGCTTGCTGACAGGGGACGTTGTTATGACAATTATGACTACGCATGTTTTGTCGGGTTTAACGGCACACTTAAACCATATATGAAAAAGAAGAGCAGCACGATAATGATGATGTTTTTGATGATGCAATGTTTCACCCAACATTAGGGGTGCTGATAATTATTACTATGATGCATTATGCATTCGCATTATCGCCAGCAGTTACGATGATAATTGTTACTTTGCATTTTTAGCATCACCAGCAGTTGTTCTGATAATTATGACAACGCATTCCCTGCATCTCAAACAAGCCACTGCGGGATAAATTCGCATGATAAAAGCACCTTGTTGAATTTTACAGGACTTGCCCCCGGTGTGGGGAAACTCGGGCAGGAAAGCCATGTTGGGGGGCATTTTTTTGTTCTCAAGACTATTGCTGTGGATGTTAAGTGTGGACTTTGTGCCATGGCTTCGTCTTCGCGAGAAGTAAGCCGTTAGGAACACCTCCGAAAAGAAGAGCGCCACGCCTTTTGATGAAAATGATGAGGAACATGATGATGAACATGATGATGAGGAACATGATGATGATGATGATGATGATGATGATGATGATGATGATGATGATGATGATGATGATGATGAACATGATGAACATGATGAACATGATGAACATGATGATGATCAACATGATGATGAACATGATGATGATGATGAGGATGATGATGATGATGATGAACACCACCATCATCATTTCATCATCATGTTCATCATCATCCTCCTGAAGAAAGTCATCACTACGCCTCCTCAGCATCACCAGCTGTTAACGTCATCACTATGCATCCCGAGCATCAGCAGCAGTTATCATGACAATCATGACAACGCATCCTCTGCATTTCCAGTCGGGTCAAACGGCGCACTTGAAACATATATGAATAAGAAGAGCGGCGGTAATGATGATGATCCGGATGCTGTGAACCAGCACCCAACAGCAGTGGTGATGATAATCATCACTGAGACAAGGACAAAGACAAACCCTTCCCATGCGCCTCCCCTTGGAGAAAGGGGTCGGCGGATTTTACTATGGCTCCATAGGGGGGTCGGTTGAACATAGGCCAAGACAAACCAGCATCATTGCCCATGTTCTAATGGCTTTTCCCCCCAGGCATTACTTTTTGTGAGTAACCCGCTAAAAAGACAGTCCCTCATGTTTCCCCTTTTTGCCATACAAAGTGGCAGTTCTTCATTGCAACTCCAACCTTTGAAGCGGAACTATGCGAAACCATAGGTGTCCTTTTTGGTTGTTTTGCTGGAAAAATAGATGGCCCTGGTTTACCTGGTGGTTTAATCATTTGCCAGGGCCATCTATGTGCCCTAAAAGGACACCTATGTGCGAAACCCCAAGCCCTGAAAGTGCGGGTTGGAGCTAACCCGCCGAGCGCCTGCAGGCGGCGCGCCAGCGGCGGTTGGCAGAGGAGCAGACGCTGGGGGTGTCGATGAGCGCCACGCAGCAGCGCAAGAGCCGGGGCCAGGCGTGTGACGAGGGTCGGGCGGCGGACGTTTTGCGCAGTTCACGGGTGGCTGTGGTTGTCAAAACCAATGGGATCCGGGGGTACGGGATTTTGACCCATGGCCAAAGGACGAAAACGGGGGTACCTTCAAACAAAATACATGTATCGGGATGCAAGAACCGAGAACATAGCCGGTTGGAAGGATTGAACATTGCAGTCATGGGCTCTTGCAAGGGTGCTCCGATTCAACTGGTGTACTGATCTGGCGGGGGATTTTGAGAAGCCCCCAAAATTGTGATGCAAAATGCGCTCAAGCCCTTCCAAACTGATAGGGAGGACCCTCCAAAGTAAATGGTGGAAATGAATGCCCGCCTGAATCGTGTCCTGTTTTTCCCGATTAGTACCCACACGGCCACTAACATGAAAAAGGCCTGAGTATTCCGTGCTATGGAATTGTGGCGACAAAGCCTTGCGCCGAGTGCGTGGTTGTATTGGTGTTCTTCTAGAAAACAGGCGGGATTCAATTGGATTGGTTCTGCTCACTCACTCGTTTACTCAATTCTTTCCAAATGAACACCTAGATTTCTGTGGGGTTCCACCATGTTTTTTTCCTGGGTTACACTTGTTCAGGTTTCCGCACAGCGGAAGAAGCAGGCGGAGGTGGCGCGGAAGCGGCGGCCAAAGGCAGGTCTGCGAGCAAAGCATGGTTTGGAGCTCCAGAGTTTTGCGTTCCAAAGAGTACTTGGATTGTGGATGTACATTGGCCACAGTTCCTCCTCTCTTCATCAGTCATCCCAGGCCTTTTCTTTGCCACCTGTTTGGCCGGGTTGCACACTTGGACCATGTTTTTTTTTTTGCGGGTAGCCTTTCCGGGTTAGATTGGAGGAAGAAAGGAACCCAACCATTTTCGAATGTTAGAAGACATGCCGTGTCGGCCTCCTAAAGGCTCACGGAGGTCGCGTGCGGCGCGTGAATTGAGCTCGGACATGTGTAGCCACTTGCAGCCACTCAAGTGACCGCAGAGCCCGCGAGTGGTCGCAAGTGGCCGAACGTGGCCGTAAGTGTCCGCCCGCCAGCCTCTGGCCAGTCGCTGCAAGTGGCGCGCGCGTGCCTCGTGCCTGCTTTGATCGATGATGCAAGCTGCAAGTGGCGCACATTCTTGTGCTGAAAGCTCGTGTCGTGCGAGGGCTTCTTTTGCGCCCCCACAGGGATCACAGGGCTGCCCACCCACCTGCGATGGATGCAGTATTTCTGGCTCTGCAGGGTATAAGCGCTGACACCTTTTTCACCACAAAATGTGCTGCTGCTGAAATCTCGTGCAACGCTGCTGGCGCATTTGCCGAAACAAAGGGCTGCTTACCAATGTCGCTGCGTGCAATGCGGCCACTTGCAGCCACGGCCGCAAGTGGCCGTGGCTGCAAGTGCCCAAGTCAAAATGATGCACTTTTGCACGCCTGCAAACCATCCGAGCAGATCTGACCTCTCGGTTTCCCCCTTTTTCTCAACCATGTTTTGTTATGGCAACCCAACAGGTCGCTCATTTTCAGCAATGTCTAGTCATGCTTCCAGTCAGTCCCCTGTTAATTTCTGGGTCGGGCAGACCGTTTCAAGGGCTTGCCCGTGCGGAAGGAGCCGGACATCTTGAACCTGGGGGAAGGCGCGCGCGAGCGCCGGGGGATGGTGGTGCTGCCCAAGAAGCGGGTCAGGGCCTACGCGTGAGCCGAAGGCCGAAGGGCCGAAGGCCGCGGCGGCGAAAGGGCGGAGTTGAGCCGACGGCGGGTCTCACGCGAGGCCTCTGAAATGGGTAGCGTCCCTCTAGTTTCCTTGAAAAACCAACCCAGAAAAGGGTGCTTCGACAAATGCCCACATGGATAGTACCAAAAAAGATTGGGGGTCGGGCTGGTTTCGTTTGCTTGGGTTCGTGTCGTTGAAGGGAACCAAAAGACAGGAACCCTGGGTTCAAACATCCAAAGCAGCGACCGCATGCCACAAGGGGCCCACCAATGCCCACAAGGTATAACAGGGACTGGACTAACAACGATTATTAAGGCACAGCAGGGCCGATATTGGGGTCTTTCTATTGTTGGGGGGCCCCTTGACAGTCACAGAATCAAGGGCTGCGATGTGGTGCATTTTTAAGGGAAGTCAACACCCAAAAGTGTTTTTTTCTTTTTAGTCTCCCTTAACACAGCCAAGAAACCGATACCTTCAAAAACGGTCGGACGTGGCGATGTTGAGATCCCTGGCGTCGACTTTGCACAAGTCGCGGTGCTTCGCACAGTGAACCCGGCGTACTCTGAGACACCCTCAAAGCTCCGGAGACAAAGCAGCGGTCCGGCGGTGCGTTGCTGTTGCACTGTTCCTTGGCCCGCCAAATCTTCGAACTGCTCCTAATGCGGCCCAACCACCCCAATGTGTTTGCTGGCGGAATGGTTACGACCGCCCCGCAGAAAGGCAAACATGCTGTTACCTTCATCCGAACGGACCACCTAAAGCAACCGAGGAGTACAAATGGAGGCTTCCCTTCTATTAGGGAATTATTAGGGGCCCCTGGATGAGCTTATTGAACAGAAACACAAGAAACTCAACCATTTGTGACTGTTGGAGTCCTCCATTTTTTTCCAACACATGTTTCGGGTGGATCGCCAGGACCCTCTCGTCAAGATGCCGCCCTGGCGCAGAAAACCTCCAGCAAAGGCGAGGCGCTATTGAAGTGAAGTTGGCATGGTCTCGTTGTTCGACTGACTTGCTCAATGGCACCTTTTCCTTCTTTTGGCTTGATGGGTTCCGCCCAGGGCTTTCTTTTTTCTGCCAGGGTCATTGGGCAGCAGGATAACGGCATCGCATTCAACCCGATCAGCAGGAGCCAAATCAAGTGCACAGTGTTGTACCCTTCGCCCTTTGCTGGTACTGGCAGTGCTTGAAGCGTGACAATTTGAGAAGGGTAGAAGATCGCCTGAGCCGGAGGCAATCTCCATTCGGATAGTTGGAGGGTAGCAACCGTAAATAGATTCGGCCGCCTTTGTAGATCCTTACATTGTGTTGGGTGCAAGGCATGCTTGGCCATGGGCTCGGCCTCTCCACTTCCGCTTGTTTTTTTTTCTTTGTCAAGGATTCTATTGTTCGCAAGGCCCATGTTCGCTCCAAATGAGCGGGAACAGATCCTCCATATCCCCCCTAAATAAGTGCGGATTTCTGCCCTTTCAATTCTTTACATGGCTTCGAGCACAGACCTGAATACCAAGTTTGCATTAGGCCGCACATGGGACCTCCTAAAAGACACCCACCATCAAGCTGCTATTTTCTTAGAACCCTTGTGGCCCCAAAACCACCACACCGTACCCCATGCTGGTGTTTCTGTCTAATTCCACCTCCAAACCACTTCCAGGGCTTTGATAAAAAAGGCCACTATCTACACAACTCAGGGCTTTGGGCGGAAAAAACCCACTACCTACAGGGTATCCCCATTTTCCATTGAGGGATGTGCCCTTCGCAACCACTAATTCCAGGGCTTTGGGCGAAAAAAAGGCCACTACCTAAGGGGTATGCACCCCATTTTCCAGTGAACAATGGTGGCCATGGGTCGAAATCCCAATCGTACCTTTCCCGGTTTCCATCCCAATCCCCACTAGAATATCTAAAATGGGTGGAGCACCAGGCCCCCAAAATAGGATCCTCAAACGGTTTTGACCCACTACTCTAAGGGTAATTCTTCCAGGGATCCTTCTTTCTAGCAAACCACCAAAATCCCTGGGGAAATCGCTGGTTTTTATCAGAACTTTCTAGAAAATCACCAAACACCCTGGGAAAAAGACTGCGGAATCAATTTTCTAGAGCTCTCTAAGGGGTATGCGCCCATTTGTTCCTTTTGAAAAAAATGGTGCAAGGGCCGCTGTCGCCAGGCCCAGGCCCCGAGCGCGCCGAAGCGGAAGGCCAGGGCACCCAACGCCCACGCCTGGCTCCGCAGGAACCAAGGCGCGACACCGGGAAAGGGCCCAAGGGGTGGGGTACCTAGGTGTCCTTTCTACTTCCCCAGCATTAGTTCCCCCTTTATTCCTGTTTTTTGGGGGGGCTTTTTTGGGGGTTCCCTTTGTTTTCCACCAATCAGGCAAAAAAAACAACAACATTTTTTTTGCTGGGGTCCTAATTCCAGCCAAGTTTCATTCGGTTAGCTTGCTTAAAACATAGATGGCACGGGTTTAGGTGGGGTGTTTTCCATTTACCAGGGCCAGCTATTTTTCAAGAAGGCCGCCTATGGGTGGGTACGGTTCTGGAGGCTACACTCTTTCTATCGGTTTCAAGGGAAGCCAGCAGGAGAACCACTATCTTGTTCTCCCCCCCCATTACACACTTTTTGGGGGCTTTACAGTGAACCAAGAGGAGAACAACCATTTTGGGGTCCCCTGTTTTTAGTGACACCCAACTGGAAGCAACGGTTTCCTTCCAAAAGGCGACAGGAAGGTACCCGTTTTGGTACCCATTTTCGTTCCCGTTTTGGTTTGCTTTGAAGGGGATGAGCCGTCAAAGCCTGAGGGAAGGTTTGGTTGAAGGTTCGTAAACTTACGTGTGGGAAATGCGGGGCCAAAACTTAGGAATCCCTCCAGGTGCTGGGCTCCTTTTGATCTGTCAAACAATCCACAGAGGCGAGGGCCAGCCCCATTTCGCGAGACAATTCGTGCTGGTACTCTTGGCGCTATGACCAGGGACCCCAGCAAACTCAGGAGGGTTCACCATTTGATTGCACAGACACCGGATGTCGACTCATTGATGGCATTCTTGGGCAGACCCTTGGTTGACTCAGGGGGGGGTGCTTCATGAGGAATGGAGGCCCAAAGCAAGGACAGCCGGTCAGGCGTGTTTGTGGGGGTGGGCTACTTTTCGATACAGGCGAATGCCGCAAAGTAGTGATGGGCATGGGACTTCGCAAGGATGATTGTCGCCCATGCCACAGCTTCGCTTTGGCCCAGGAGGCGGTGTCGAGGACTGGGAAGTCGGCTATGAGAGGGTAAGCCCACTAGATCGGAATCTTAGGTTGTTTGAACTCTGGCTTGAACCCATCCCTTGGGCTCAGCCCAAATGGACTTCGTGTGCTTAAGATGATTTGCCAAGGATTTGGCCCAAAGTGGTTTCCCAATTGAAATACCCCTGATGAACATGGCAGGCGATGGTTTTTGGAATTTCGATTGGAAGTCCTCCAATTTTGGGGACCGCACACTCTACCGCCCGGGTTGAGCCCTGGGTTAATTCATGTTTCCGGATTGATATATCTAGCGATTGTTTTTGAGGCGGATCCTGCCAGATCCCCAAGCACTGAGTTGCAACTGCTTTTTCATCACCTGGGAATATTAACTTTGGGTGCCCATCACAATGGAGCCTCCTCATAATTTGAAAACCCAGCGGTTCGCACCAACAGTTCGGAATGAGCTCTATATTTGACTGGGATCTTTGGGTCATCTAACAGACATGGACTGGGTGGTCACTGTGGCAGGCTTGTTTGAAGGAAACCAATTGGGTCACATTTGCATGTCGTCCACGCCGCTTTCTTTCGTCTTTTCCCCGAAGAAGCCCCCCCCAGCCCCCTATTTTCCAGGGAGTTGGGGGGCCCGATCGGCCGGGAATTCCGTGCTTGGTTCCCTGTTTCCCTGACAACTCTTTGAAATATAACTTATGGACATCACCGCCCCATGCTCTTCACCCATCTTTAATTGGGATCGCCCTTTTACCCTTTTTTGGGGGAGGGTTCCCCTATACTTAAATAGACTATAGAAAAAAGGGTACCTATTTTCTAAACTCTCGACTGGAGGACCTAGTAGACATGTCGTGAGTTTGCGGTGATGTTCGAATCACCGCCAGGAGTTTGCGGCCAAGCCGGAGGGCCCGCCGTCGAAGAAGCCCAAGGTTGAGGTCAACAGAGGCGGGAGATGTGCCCGCCTCGCGCATAGACGTTCTATGTACTCACTATGGCCAAGGGGTAGAGTCCACTCAAGCTTCATTCAGTTTCAATGCGAATCAAATTCACCGGTCAAGTTCCACTGACTGCGATTGCCCAAAGGCTCATGACTCCTCCACAGGTTTCTTTGACTCAAGGGAGAACCCCAAATGAAATTTGGCACCCAAAGGAGTTTCTGCCCAGAGGGTCTCCTTTCAAACAAAACTGTGCGGAGGCTTCGTCAAGGAACTCCTCGACAAGGCTGGGTGTGTTAAAACGGAGTGAGGTTGGGCTTGTTTCCTTGTTTGATGTTAAAACACTGTTTAGACAAGCTTCTAAGGTCCTGGTTCCTGTTAAAACACATGTACCACCCAACCCTGATTCGAACCCCCTCCCAAATGGGTTTGTTGAAATCCTGGGCCCAGCTCAAACCGAAACTGTGTGATTTAGCTGCCCGGACCACTACCCGACTTGATTGTTTCCATGGTCGGTGGTCGGGTTGCTTTAACAAACTTCAAGTGGGCCTGTTTGAGGCATAGCTGTTTGTTCACGGGCGATTTTGTTGGGCGATGGCACTTGGACCCATCTTTGGCAGCTTTTCGTGGAACCTTCCTGAAACCCTTTCCATTTGTGAGCCGAGTCAACTCGATTCCGCATGCCCAAGAAATATGAAGAACCACCCCCCAGATTCAGAGCTTTGAATGCCTGGACAAGATCCCATTATTATCATAATTATTTTCGGGGGTCACTTGTTGGGATGCTCGTTTTTTTTTTTTTTTTTTTTTTTTTTTTTTTTTTTTTTTTTTTTTTTTTTTCGGGGTATACACAAGTCTGGACTTTTTGCAGATTAATTCCCCCTCCGAGGAACCGGGCCCTTCGGGTGAGTCATTTGGCGCGTGCCAGGCTCCTTCTTCGCTTCAGACGCCGGGGCGCTTCAGATGCTGATGGCCGGCGGAACTGGATTCTCTCCCCCGCTTGCCCGGTGGGTTCCTTTTTGAGGGTGCCCTATTTGTATTGTTTGTGAGGGAAGCCAAAAGAATCCAACTGTTTTGGGGGGGGTTCCTCATTTAGAGAGCACCCGAGTGGATTCCATCCTTGTGTCATGCTGGGTTGCCTTTGGTCGGACAACCAACAAGCCAATCGTGTCCCTTTTCCTCCACTGAACAATTGATACAGTTTGAGAAGATAATTTCATTGTGAAGCGAACTCAGGAAGGGAAGAGTTGATCAATTGCCGATTGGTTCAGTTTCCTTTTCCCATCTACAGGAGCACAGCAGCTTCCTACTTGAGGTTCTTCTGAGCCACCTGCCCCGTCAAGCATCCCAAATGCCCAAGCCGACAGCGGCATCCCGGAAAGTCCCCTGACCCGATACGGGGCCTTGAGGTGCCGGAGCCTGCTGGTCTTCCTGGACAAGAAGGCGGAGGCGGGGTAGCGATGTGGGGAGAAGCATTTGGCCGTGGCTGTCAAAACCGTTTTGGGATCCCATTTTGGGGGCCTGGTGCACCACCCATTTTAGAACCCATTTTAGTGGGGATGTTCACTGGGGGTGCGATTTGGATTTTGACCCATGGCCATATGGTGGTCATAAAGTCCCCAAATGATGTCCACCAAAATTCAGGTTACCCATTCAGGTTTCACATGGAATCCTAGATATCCCTCCCCCCCAAAGACCCCTCCCGTTAAGGCCTTGTTTGGCTTTATCTGGCCGACCAGCGGGTCTATGGGGTTGGATTGCCTTGTGGGAGATGCTCTGCATAGCGTATCCGAATCCAACTCTACCATTCCTTAACACGTTTTTGAAGCATCCACATGAGTCGGCTTGCACAGTTTCTGCAACCACCATACAACACGCGAATTATCTTGGAGGAAAAGTCAGATGTTGACAGATATCTCAAAACAGCGGCCGCTTTGCGGCAAGGACTAGCAGCACCGCGAGTCGCGAGATCAATTCAACTCGAGGCAGTCGGGCTTGTCCGTTTTGCCACTCATGGAGTGCTCGCCTCAAGGTGCAGCTCACTCTTTTTCACATTTTGCAGGTAGGCCAGGAATTTGAATTTCAACAAAAACCAGGCATTTCAAAACCCAAAAGCTTGTCCAAACAGAGCCTGGCTCTTCCTTTCAGGCCGTGCCTGAAAAGCCGGCCATGGGTGGCCCTGAGGCCAGCTGCCGGCTGTTTGCCGGGGCGGGGACACGGAACGGTGGCAGCTACCAACCCGAACAACAAAGCTGCGGTGCCCTCGAAATGTTCGCTTTAGAGGGGTTCTCGAAATTATGTAGTTATTGTGTGGTGATTCCTTTGTGGGGGGTCTTTCCGAGTATTCAACCAGAGTTGTCTCAAACTGGTGAGCCAAGAGGGCGCATGCCACTTCGCATTTAATTGAGAGAACCCCATGTACCACAGGCTTCTGAACTCAAGTTCGACCCCCGGTGGACGCCCGGACGGTCAGCTTGCAATCAAAGCCCAGCTCAAATCTTTTCGAGTGGTCTAGTTTCCTGGGAATTGGCTTATAATTTGAGGCAATCAGTTGCGGCATCCAATTCGGGGGGGATACAAGGGGCGTGGGTAGTTGAGAGCCCTGGGTTCCTTCGGTTTCCTTTCGGAGCCTAAATCGGCCAAAGGACACAGCCCTGCGCTGCTTGCACCTGTGGCGTGCAGGACCTCCGAGCTCGCTTGGAGGCCCATGCGGAGAGTCTGGGGCGCCCGGGCTCCCAGCAATGGTGAGAGTAACGCCTGCCCCGACTCGATGGAAGCGCAACCCATCGGCGCAAGGCACATGACCCTTCCCCTTATCATGGGGATTGGGGGGGAGGGAGCAGAGGGAGGAGGGAGCCCAAATAAGCCCTTCAGCCCTTAAGGCCTTCTTATTTGGGCTCCCTCCCCCTCCCCCCCAGCCCCCAAAAGCGCCGGGAGCACCAGTGGCAAGGACTCGTCCGCGGGCGCCGGGGCATTGGCAACGGCTTCTGGGTTTTGCTGCGATATCCGGGCCCTTGCCTCATGCAGATTCCTCTCATAGGGAACCCTTGTCAAAGAGCGTTCCTATGAACGGAACCTCCTTACTGTTACTTCGGTGAAGTTTCAGAATTCTCCCAGATGGAATCCAGCATTGCAAACTCCCGTTTTCAGCCAATCAATCGTCCACTCGCGCGCAAAGCGCACGGCTCGAGGCTTGGATGCGCTGCGTGCGACCAGTGGCTGGGATGCCCGAGCCAAGCGTGCACCCTCCCGCAAGTTGTCCCGAGACAAGCGTGCAGGGCCAGGGAGGCCTCCTTCTGGGCGTTTTGTTTTGGCGGGAAGAGGCCTTTGCATGGTTGTTGTTGGGGAACATTTTACATTTTTGCATATTGTGTTTTAGTGGGACATCCCCACCTAACTGACTTAACTGCTAAAATTTATCTTTTTGCTCCCCTTCCGACGTCAACCAAGTTTGGGAGAGGGAGGTGAAACAACGATTGAGAGTCAGGAACATCGACATTACGAGTAGAAGGGCGTGTTTTTTCATCGCATTGCGTTTGCCTGGCATTTGCTGGTTGAGTGGGTTCGTAGGAGGGGTACTTACAAAATTGAGCAGCAGATGCGCCACAACAGGACACATCGCTTAGGCAGATGGGAAAATGAGGTGCCTTAGGCACAGATCGGCCGGAGAGCTTGCCCCCGTGTCTCAGATCGCTTGGAGCTTCAGTCAGTTTTTCCAAGCGGGAGCGTGGCCGGGCACACTTCTGACACATCTCGCAAGCTCAAGAGCGAAAACATGTTTTGTGGATTGCGCTTTTGGTGTTTGGTTGCAAGCCCCAAAGAAAGGGAAGACGTTCTTCGGGCCTCAATGCCAGCCAGCACACCGGCTTCCCTGCATGGATCATGCCCGGCCAATTGGGAGGGGAGTTCATCGCTGGGGATACGCTGAATTTAGTCTTGTTTCAACATACCGAGGTGCCATCTTGAGTACCATTTCTTGCGCCACAGCCAAGTTACTTCGGGAGAGAGCCTCTTACTCGAGCATGTTCCGTAGCCATTTGCACTGTGACACCGGAGCCAACCAAAAGCACTAGTTTGTGAAAAGGCCACACGGGCCACGAATAGCACGCGTAATCGAGGCTATACCTCCCGATGAGTGTCATCCATGTTTCCCCCCGAAGTTCGGCAACTGCGAGCGCCCCATGGTGAGACCCGTGTGCACGTTAGCATAGTGTTTCTCGATTTGCGAGTGCCAAAACAGTGGCACGCCCGAAGATGCGCCAGACCTCAATCTGCAATTTCTTTGCTTGCCTCCCAATAGGTTTTCTGACAATGAAACAAACACTGGACAGAAACGGGGGCGTTTTGTTTGGGGTTCCACGTGAATACACCCAGGCTAGAAACTGGACCCCTGTTTCCTCCCCAAATTAAACTGGGAACTCTTCACTTTTCGAGTCAGCCGTCAACGCTGCCCTCCAAAATTGAACTTGAGCTTGCTTTGACGTTCGGCACCCCTTTCCCCCATTCACTTTACACAACCTGCAGGTTCGATCAGAGTCTCGGAGATCTGTTGGAACTGATTCAGTTGGGTCAAAGTCCCGAGCCACATCCTGTCCTTAGAGATCTCTTGGAACACGGGATATAGCCATAGGTGTTGTTATTTTGGTTATTACACTGGTTTAGGTTGGTTTTATTCCATTTGCAGGGCCTATGGAGAAAACTGGAATTCACGCCTGGCGGCCCGACTCATTTGATTGTGTTGCGACCGGTTCCGCATGGCCGGGCCCTATGCCGTGGACCGCACCCAGCTGCCCCGACGGGGCGCTGCAAGCCAAACCCCCCGACGCCCGGCCTCGGCGGGACTGGCCGTGCCGGTCTTGGAGAAGGAGAGGCGTGTAGATTCTGCGGACTTTTCTAGGGCTTGAGTCCTCTTCCATTCTCTTCAACCATCGTTCTGTTCAAAAACCGGCCGTTTCCCCGGGTGTTTTGATGGTTTCATGAAACAATTGATCCCTGGAAAGAAGGGGGAAGGTACCCCTCGAACTATGTGTTCCTTTCATTTGTCTTGTGTTTGGGTTACTTAAACCGTTCCTTTTCCCGGTTTCATGTGTGTGTGTGTGTGTTGCCTGGCGGGAAAAGATGTCTTTAGCCCGTCCTTTGTTTTCATTTGTTGCTCTGCTTGCTTTCCCTCAAAACCGCATGAGCAACAGTTCAACACATGAACGAACCGTGTCTTACGCGGCTTCACACTACATTACGTGAGGGAAGATGCAACATGATATGATAGGGACCTTGCAAAACGACAGCATGAACTTGGGACGGTGTAATGTCAATCCAGTATCACGCTTTTTCTTTCTTTAGAATGTTGGTGTACTTTCAAAACCAACCAAGCAAACAATCGTGAGAAGAAGCACTGGGCCTTAACCCCAGAACGACTCTCAACCCCAGATTAATACCCCCCTTGTTGATTCACAGGGGGGGTGTCCCCTTTCAGTAGGGATTCATCACTTTTGGAGCATCCCCCACCCCCCTATGAATAGAACCGGTTTAATCCGGGCCAGCAGAAAGTGTGCGCTTGGGCCATTGGGCCTGCCGTTGGCAAGGAGAAGCGGGTGCCAGAGACCAGCTTTAAGCTGCCCGTGCCGAAGGAGTTGCAGTAAGCGAAGACGCGGGATGGGGAAGGCTGGCTTTCGTACCATCCAAAAATCGACACATCCGCTTTTACACCTCTAGGAATCCTTGAGTTTTGGGGAAACGCCGCCTAAGGTCGAAGTGTCCAGTGTCGACATTAGGGCAATGAACTGGTGACCTGGGGAACGGGGAAGAGGCCGTTTCATCTTAGAAGAAGTAAAACATGGACTCCGGGTGCCGAGGTAGCTTTAGGCTCGTGATGGAAAAAGATGCCAAGGGGAAATCAACACACCAGTTGGGGCAGTTGGGGTGCCTATTCTGGCGCATGGCCAACTTGTGCTGTGGTTTTCTGGATTTGGAAGAACAACTTGCTTGTTCATTGGGAACAGATGCAGCAGGACCACAGACAAGTTGTTTTATGCTGTTTTGGGGACGGATTTGAGAAGCCAAGGTGTCCATTTGGGTCAGTTTGCCCCCAGATGGATTGGTTTCAGCCGGGTTCAAATTTACCAGTGCTTTTTCCCTAAACGTGTGCCTAGCCCTGCGGTGCTTGCGCGAACCACCCTATGGCAACCCTGGGCTTAAATTTTGGAGTTCCATGACACATGACATCGTGTGCAACAGGAATATTATTTTCACATGGCCATTTTCCCTACTTACTTGGCTATTGCAACATGACGCTCGATTCATGGAGTATCTTCTTTTGGTGGGCATGGACACGTCTTGGGATGCATACAAGAAGAACTGTAGGTCAAATCCTAAAGGGCTAAGTTTTTAAGAGCCGCCGCCTAACAAGAGCCAATCACACTCGCCTCATGCAGCTGCCTCACCCAACTAAGTTTCTAGTCCTCACACCCGCCTTTGGTCTGGAATGCCAAGCGCATTCACCAACGGAGCAGGGAATTTGGATCAGGAGGTGGACGTGGATCCGGAGCTACCAGAGGTGGAGGTAGAGGAGCCGCCAGTCCCTGCCGAGGCGCGGCTTCGGTGTCTTGAATTCGGCAATCGCTTGCCCAGAGCGAATCGACCTTTTGACCTTTCATCTTGCCCCCGTTGGTCGATTTTTTGTCTAGGTTCCAAAGAGTTAGCCTTTGTATTTTCATGCTTTAATGAGGGCAAGTGGGGGCACGATCCCACTTTTGGGTGTTTTGTTTCTTCAGGTTCAAGGCCCGAATCTTTTGGTCTTTGAAAGGAAACCGCATGGTTTCGTGTGGGAAGGGTTCCACTGGAAGGAAGCCATCCAGGGATCCAGCCGAAGAGGCCGAAGAGGCCGCTGAAGAGGCGATCGACGCGATGGAGCCGGAAGAGGCCCAGGTGCAGACGGTGCAGACGGCGCCGGAGGTCACTTGACCGGAAAGACGGGACACGGTTTTGGCGAGCTGAAGATGCCACAAAGCCATGCACTCAAAAAGCAAAACCCACAAGTGATCTACAGGCTTCTTGAAGCAGGCCTCTCTTGTGTTTCTTGATTGGACGCGGCGTTGCTCCGTCAAAAGTATTGCCTTGTTGTGGGGCAATTAGGCTCCGCTCATCTTTCCTTCGTCTTTTTTTTGCAGAGTGGGGGTAGGCAACTTGCCCCTACCACAGAACCTCATGTGTTTGAGGGGAGGGGAGTCCTTGTGTTGGTTGGTTGCTGTGGTTGTGGTTGGGGTTCTTGTTCTTGTTCTTGTTTAGTTGTTTGTGTTTTCTATTGTTGTTTTTGTTTTTAATGGCCCCGAGTTGTTTTGCTAGGTTTGGCGGATGGGGTCGTGGCAGGGTCCACATCCTCAGCTTCACCATCAACCCTGAGTAGCATCACTGCCAGGCTAGTGCTTGTAACCCGCCCCAAACCGCCACGCAAGTAAAAGCATCCCAAAACCAGCCGAAATCTACCAGACCCCCCCCCCCCCCGACCAAACCTACCCCAAACACGCACTAAAGAAGCGCTAAGCAAACCCTTTCCCAACCCTAGACCCACCCCCTAAACCAACCCTAAGCCCGCACTACACCCAGCTTAAACCACAACTAAACCCACACTAAAGCTGCACAAAAAGAAACCCCACGGAAACCCTACACCGAGCCTAAATCAACCAAAATCCAACCCTAAACCCTACCCTAAACCCACCCTAAATTAGGGACCCTAAACCCGAAGCGAAACCTAAGCAAACCCTATACCAACCCTAAACCAAACCAACCCTGAACCAGCTTTAAGCCAGCGCTAAAGCATCCTTAAACCAGCCTACACCTATCCTAAACCCACCCTAAGCCAGCCCCAACCACCCTAAACCCACCCTAAAGCCCCACTATACCCAGCATAAACCACAACTAAGCTACCGCAAACCCCTCTCCTTGAAGTGAAGACGAGATTTGGGAACTTGTATTTACTTCTGACCTTATGACTCCATCAATTATTAAATCTGGAAATCTTCAAAATGAGATTTGTGAAAGTGATAAAGCTATAGAAATATAATGCATTCCTTATCATTCCTCCAATCTTCATTCTTCGTACTTTAGTAGTCTATATTGGTGAAGATTGGTGAGGGATAACTATGATATTTCCACTTTATAGTGCTTGTACTAATCTACATGTTGATAGTTTTCTTGCTTCAGGATCTTTGGATAAAGGTATTATCAGGTTTGCATTGTAGGCCACACCCTAAACAAACCCCAAAGCTACCTTAATCCACCAATAAACCAATTCGTAAAACCAACCCAAACCTGCACCAGGAAACCAGCCCTAAACCACCCGTAAACCCTGAGCAAACCTATACCAAGCCTAAACCCTAAACCAACCCTGCACCGACGCTAAACTAGCACTAAACCTTCCCAACAAAAACTCTAAGCCAACCTAAACCCAGCAAACACCCAGGCAAAGAACCGCAAACCCCGCCCAAACCCACCCTCAACAATCCTTGAACTCCCTGTCTAACCAAAGTTTCTGGTGATGCCGGGGCGGGGGGGGGGGGGGGGGGGAAACGATGCTTGGGATGTTGACGGTGCTATTTTGTTTGCAAATGCTGTAGCATGCGTTCATTCTGGCGCCTGACACCCTTCCGCCAGTGTGTTTTGTTTTGCTTGTTTGTTTGTTGTTTGTTTGCTTGCTTGCTTATTTGTTTGTGTGCTTGTGTGTTTGTTTGCTTGTTTGATTGTTTGATTGTTTGTTTGTTTGTGTGCCTGTTTATTTGCTTGCTTGCTTGCTTGCTTGCTTGCTTGCTTGCCTGCTTGTTTGTGTTGCTTGTTTGCTCGTTTGCCAATTTGATTGATGGTGTATTGTTGTTTGTTGTTTTTTTTGTTGCCGTCGCCGCCGTCGTCCTTGTTGTTGTTGTTGTTGTTGTTGTTGTTGTCGTCGTCGTCGTCGTCGTCGTCGTCGTCGTCGTCGTCGTCGTCGTCGTCGTTGTTGTTGTTGTTGTTGTTGTTGTTGTTGTTGTTGTTTGTGGTCGTCGTCGTCGTCGTCGTCGTCGTCGTCGTCGTCGTCGTCGTGGTGGTTGTTGTTGTTGTTGTTGTTGTTGTTGTTGTTGTTGTTGTTGTTGTTGTTGTTGTTGTTGTTGTTGTTGTTGTTGTTGTTGTTGTTGTTGTTGTTGCAGTCGTCTTCGTTGTCGCTGTCGTGTTTTTCTTTCTCCGTTTATTTGTTTCTTGTTGCTGTTGTTGTTGCCGGAGATTATTGCTTGTCATTGTTCGTTGTTGCTGGTTGTTGCTGGTAGTTTTCGGTTGTTGCGCGTTTTGTTGCTTGTTTGTTTGTCTGCTGTTTTGTTTGTTTGTTTGAATCGGCGAGGAGAGGGTCAGGGCGAGGGTCCTTCTGCCAGGTTTCGGCACCGGCGAGCCGGCTGCCCAAGCCCACAGAGGTTTCGGCAGAGACGGAGGCGAACGGCTCGCGAGCAGGCGGGGCCACGGAGGGCGTGTCACCAAAACCTCGCTGGGTGCTAAGTAGCCCAAAATTGGAAAATCCCCCTGTCTCCTGAAAGGGTCTTATTTGAGAGGGTGTTATCTGTCATTCGTCCCAAAAAAAAACAGGGTAGTCTTTTCCCCGGACCCCGACTATTCAACACCCAGCTGAGGGCCAATACTCTCTGTGTCCTCCTTGAAGGGCACCACCGGCATCACCGCCCAGGTTCTCTGCATTTGTTTTGTTTGGCGAACCAAGGCCCTGGTGGTGTAGATGAGTTGGAACCCTAGTGGATGAGCGTAGGAAGGCAGGGAAACGCATGGTGGACGCGAGTTTATGTCCTTGGCCGCGTGCTGCCAGGTCTGTGGCAAGAAGAGGAGTCTTTTGGACACAATTTTTTCCGGAACTTAGTTGGAGCCGCTTTTGGATTTTGTTTCTTTAGCACCTGGCCACCTGGTCTTCAACTTAAAGAAGCACCGCAGGGACTGCAGGGGGGAACCTTATCCACTTGGAGGTGGGCTTGGCTTGTATTTGACCATTGGTGGCACTGGTTCCGTGATTCGACTTGTGGTTGGACACGAAAGGTTGAGCTCGTTTGGCTTTGTCAAATGTTTGCTTGGTCAATTTCTACTTGCCAGTGCCTTTGATAATGTTGAGAATGCCGTTGTTTTGAGGGTTGCTCAACGGGAAACCAAGGGAACCCAAAGCCCATGAAAGTTCCACTCCCATTTCGAGGCAGTCAGTTCGTTTTTGTATCACAGAAGGAGCGGCCATTTTTCACCATGTCCAGCAGGGTTGGCCAGCGGTGCTCGGATTGTTTCAATCAAGTTCGCCCATCAAGCACCTCGTAACAAAAAACACGTAGGTGTATACTCGCGGTGTAAAGAGGTTGGAGTATATTTGATACCCCAGAATACATCAGAATACAGTTTAAGGGTTGAGCTCCTTTTGAGGGACCGCTTGTTTGACTTCCATGTTAATTTGGTAGTGTCTGTGTTTGAGGTACCCCTTTTGGAGTGGTTTCAAGGGGAATCTAAAAAGAAGCACACCATTTTTGTTTAGCAGATCTTAAAACCACTCTGCCTCAGTATTTGTGTTTGTTTCCGAGTAGGTGATTTCATTTGGGTTTCCCTTTAACCGCCTAAAAGTTCTTGCCGAGCCTCCAGAAAAGCAGACCCCCCAATTTTTTGCGGCACCCTAACAAAGTGAAAGATGGTGGAGTATTTTCCTTTGGATTCAAACCGACCCCCGCCATTTTTGCGGGGTGCCGAGCCCGCCCATTTCCCTCTGGCAGGCGCCGCGTCCCAGCCCCGCGCCGGCCTCAAGCAGCGGCCATCCGACAAAGCCCAGCGAGCGCCTGCGCGGCAACGCACCCCCCAGCGGACGGGCGCGCCCGGCGCGCCACTCGACCGGGCCTCAGTCGATGGGGAAACAGACGGGTCTTCTGTTGGATGGCGCGCAAAAAATTGGCGTGCCTTTTTGTTTGGCAAGCCATAGGCAGCCCGATCATCTTTGGTCGGGGAATTTGTATCATTCCAGGATTTGGTGGAACCTTTTTGCGATGTGTTTGGAAAAACACTGGCAAACCGAGTGGGTTCCCCTTCTTGACATTGCGCGAGACTTCCTCTGGCACTTGAAACACCATAGGCGTCCTTTCTAGGTCAGTTTGGTTGAAAGCAGATGGATCCCAGGTTCCAGAAGAGCATCTTTTTTTTCCAACTCATGGAAGTGACGGCCTTTTTCAGGAGGGAGGGACTTCCTAACCCCTTTGTCCCCTCAGATTCGTGGCACCGAGGACCGGTACCGCCTGCAGGCCGCGCGGTTCGGCAGCCCGCGCCCGGAGATGCGGGATGTGGCCAGCAGCCCCGTGTCCAACGCTTCGGGCCTGGAGGCGGCTCGCTCGGTTTGAGCCGAGCGGATGGCTGAGCAGTTTTTGGACTCAGAGTAGTAGCAAAGTGAAAGCCATGCACATGAACTGTATCTTATATATATATATAATACTCTATGTACATATATATAGATATACACTGTTATATGTATGATAGTGGAAACCAATCTGGTGGGAACCATCTGCTTGACTTGTTTGTGCCAATCTTGGCTAATTTAATCCAGTCAAGAGAAGAGATGATTTGGCTCTCAAGTTTACCCGGTGATGATTAGTTGAATATGTGCAGAACAACCTAGACCCAAGACCACAGGGGACCCGCACCTTCGGGGGGCGGGAAGGTGCAACACTGTTTCTTTTTAACCCTCTCAATGCTGCATGGTTTGCAAATGGGTTTCCACGCCAAGTAGTTTTGGGAACTCCTTCAAGCTGCAACTTGAAGGGACCCAGATGTGTTTTGCTTCAATTTCAGCCTCTTTGTCTGTTTCCTCGCGGCTACAGATCCCCCTCAAAATGCGCCCACTTTGGGGCTGGAACCCTGTCTAACTGGGTGTCAATATGGGTGTCTGTTTTTGAGGGTGTCCTTCTTGGACTTGGTTTAAAGGGGCCTCAAGGGAAACCATTAGGAATACCCAACTCCATCTTGGGGCTCCGATTCCTGTGACGGACGGCTCGGACGGCTTGCCTAAAAAAGCCCGAGGTGAACTCCTCGGAGTCGCTGAACGCGCTGCTGCGGGAGCTGGGGAACCTCCGGGAAGACTTCATCGTGGCCAAGCTGGAGAGCGAGCGCGCGAGGGAGCGGGTCTTGCAGCTGGAGGAGCGGAAAGCTGAGCGCGAGGGAGGGGATGGGAGGAGGTCGTTTGGGTTTGGCTGGCGGCGAGGTTTAAAGGGAAGCCAAAAAAGGACGCCGTGTTTGTGTCGGGGTTCCTCGATTTTGACACAGTTGGTTGCCGCGAAGACGTAAACTCAGGAATCTGTCCCCAGAAATGGGAGTTCTGAACGGTTCCTGGATTTCGAGACCCGGTCCCCTGGTGGGAAATCAAGATGGACCGCAGGCCCAACACCCATGGAGGGCGAGTGAGGGGGCGCTGGGCGAGTGAGGGGTCAATGCTGTTTCCAACATTGCACCCCATTGTCCCTTCGGAGTGGTGGCGGTGAATGATGGGCTTTGCCATTTGATGCCTTGTTGCCTTTTGATACACCTAGGTGCATTCACCTCACTGATTGTGCTTTGATATACCTTCTAGCAACCATTCAGGGTGCCCCCTCGATTTGTGTAGAAGCCTGTCTTTTCAGGGTTTGGCTTTAATTTCCGCAAAGCGGTCAACCGGCAACCCCTGGGTATGTGTCAAACCAGCGCGCTGCAAGGGGATTGAAGCCACCTACTTGTCCTTGTCCAGCGCACAGCAAAGGGGTCTTCAAAATTAAACCGCCACTTCACTGCACCAGTCCTGTCAAGTTTTGTTTTTAGTTCTGTTCATTTTAGTAGGGGGCAAACAAGGGTTGCTTGAACCATCAATGTTGGATGTCCCGAGCCAACGTGTCCACCAGAAGGTTGGCGGTTTCCTTGCTGATGCAATAGTTGTCTGAATGAACCCAGGCTTCGGTCCCCGAATAAAGGACACCACTGGCTGGATGGTTTTTGTTGGTCATTCAATGTCTCATTCCCTGCCTAGAACGAACCAGCAAGTTTCCAGTTTGCAGGAGGAGAACTGGGACTTGAAGAGGCAGCTTCAAGAGGCGGAGAGCGCCAAACGCCAGCTGCAGCACGAGAAGCAGGAGATTCCCAGCTTGGGCGCATGGAGGTGTTGTTTTTCAATTGGAATTTAAGGGTTCCCTGAAAGAAGCCAAAGGTTTCCAAAGCATCCTCTGTGTTTCTGTGCTCGTTATTCATGTTTCTTTAAATATATTGACAATAGAAAAAACAACACACCGTTGTTGTGCTGCTCATTCTACTTGTTGTCTGGGTTTTGGGCCGAAAGACTTTTCAATGATCCGCCTTGAAGTCAATCCGTCCTCTCCTGTGTGCATGCTGGAGCTGACCTGGCCCCACCCTCAGCTGAGACGGAGGTTTCTTAGACTTTGGCCACAAGCATATGCTACCTCTGAGTTGATAAGCCTGAAGCTGTTGGCAGGTTTCTTCCTCAGTTTAGTCAAGCCAAGGCCCAAACAGTAAAAGCTGTGTTTGGCCCAAGAAAACAGGTCTGCACGTATCATCAGCGTTGCATTCTGAATCAAAGTTCTGGATGCCAAATTAATGCCGAAGCAGGGATGTATCGAAGTATATGATCCAGTTTGAGTTGTTGATTGTCGTTTTGTTGACGGTTTGTCTTCTCTTCTTTTTCTTGTTTGTTTGGGCTTCTTGATCGTACGTTTGCTGGTGTTGTTCCTCCATTTATGTAATTGTGTTTTCAGTGTTTATTTTTTCTCTTTTGTTGCAGTGTTTGTTCATTGTTATGTTTGCGATGTTTGTTCCCTGCCTGACTGTTTTTACTGCTTTTTGTCCCCGCCCCCCCCCCCCCCCCGGTATTTTGTTCCAGTCTGTTGGTGTTCTTTTCAAGCGGTGCTCTGCTGAGCGTCTGTAATGGGCTGCATGTTTGGGACGTGCCGAGCCCATGTTAGATATGCAGCATGTTTTAGTAAATGTTTGTTTGTGAAAATCCACGCAAAGGACTCCTAGTTTTGTTTCGTCTCAAGTTGACACAGCATAAAATTGCCACTCCAAACCATCCCGACCCAGATTTGAGCCGCCACTTTTCATCACTTTTCTCACCAATCTACGAATCGTTGGATCTCGGCAGCATTGAAGGTGCAATCGAAGCTAAGTGAGTTTTTGCGTTCAGTTTTTTCCAAGTTTACCCCCATGTTGTTTCTTGTTTTTGTTGTTGAACGTGTTGCCATGGTTGTTTACGCGTGCTGGTGGCTTTTGTTTGTTGCTTTCCTTTTTCATTTATTTTCAGGTTTCCCGTTCTTAGAGGCTCTTGCCGCATCTGTTGGTTGCTTGGTTGCTATTGATTGCCTGTTTGACTTTTCGTTGTGTTCTTTGACTCTCGTTTTATTGCTTGTCCTCTTTGGTTTGTTGTGTGGCGTTTGTTCGCTTTCCTTCTCGTTGATTATTTTGTTTCGGTGTTTTTGCTGCTTGTTTTGTATTTTTGGATTCACCCGCACTTTATTACCTGCCGCACCATGTTCATTCTTTTCTCGGTCTACCCCTGGCTGCCTCTGTGAGCGCGATGGCGGCCGTGATCATTTGTTTGCTTCCCGGTTTCGCTTGGGCCGGAAACTGTGACAAGGGGGTTGGCCTGACACACCTTGATCAGTGACCGCCGACGGGGCGCGCTCCAGTGCTCAGGCGGAGCACGCCGACTCAAGGTTCAAAGTCTTTCTTTTCTGAATTCTGTTGTGAGCAGACATGAACAGCGCCTTCGGGTTTGTTTCTTGCTGTTGGTAGGGTAGTACCAAAGAAGGCAAACATACCAGATGTGACAGTTTTGTTTTGCCTTGTGGTTTTGTTGGGGTTGACAGCGCGATCTGGTGAAGCCATTTTTCGGTGCCGATGCTGATCAAAATGCGGAATGTCACGTTTTGTTGTTGCTGCTCATGGCTAGCGGTAAGGGGTAAGTGCATCCAAAACATCACAGACCACAGGCATACAGACGCGCTCAGAGGGCTTGGGCTGAAATCGTATCATGCCCAGACAAGGCGGATATTGAGTGGTTTTTGTTTATAAATAGGGGGGTGTCCCCCTCTAAAAGTGATGATTACCCACTAAACCCAGGGAACCCCTAGGCCTAAACTGGGGTTGCCTTAACACGGGGTCCACATTCGTCCGGGGAAGGACCTGGAGCATGCGAGCCTGCTGTGGCGGCAGCGGTGGGAGGACAGCCAGCAGCAGGCTGAGCAGTGCTGGTCCCGCTTCGACGCGATGCAGAAGCTGCTGGAGAAGGAAAAGAACCACAAGGAGGACTGGGGTAGACTTAGGATACATCTTACATTTTACCAGTGACTCAAAGTGAAGCAAACACTAAAATATGCATTCGTCAACTGGACCTAACTCTAATCATGAGGAGACAGTTGGGACTACAAACAGTACACTCCCTCAGACTAATATGTAAGCTCCCAGAAGGCATGTGTAAATGGAACCACGTGTTCCAAAGGGGTCTGGGAGCTTCCATATGAGTCTGGGGGAGGGTACCTCGCTACTTGCTCATGCCTTTGCTTCAAGGAGCAAAGCAAATATAGATGTATAATATTCTACACCTATTTTGGGGGACTTCACGGTTTTGGGAACTACAAATGGTTGCTTCCAGGTGTCCCAGAACGGGGACTACAATGGGTAGGTAGTTGCCCATGGCTTTTGGATTCGACTTCCTCCTTTTCGTTTGGTGGCGTCCAGCCTAAAGATGGAATCAATCTCAAATAGGGTTCCCTTGACTGGGGTTGGGCGCGTCTCTTGGTGTCCTCTTGAATTCCCTGGGATCCGCGATTGAAGGAGACTTCTATTCCCTTTTCCCACATTTTGTCCTTATATATTGCGGTTCCCTTAATTGCCCTGCCGCCCACCAACACGGACTGAAGATCCTTTGGAAAGGGAGCTAGTTTACAACGGGCCGGGGGCAACAAAAGTTTTACTTTCTTCCGCCGCGAGCCCCCTGTTTTTTTCCTGCACCAATGGGCGAAGCATTGGGAGCATGTAAGAAGGAGGGGTTGGTTTCCCTTTGTCTGCCGTGCATGTAGGAACTGGTTGGCCTCTTTTCCCGTTTCCCTGCACCAATGGGCGAATCATTGGGAGCATGTTTAAGGAAATGGTTGGTTTCGCTCTCCCTGCCGTGCAGCGAGGACAAAGCGCCAGAGGTGAAGAAAGGGACGGAGAGCTTCGCTCCACCTGTGAGCAGCGGCTCGGCCTCGGCGGCGAGCGGTCGGGGATGAGGTGAAGGTTAAGTGACGGTTTCAAGAAAGAAAGAGATGCCCTGTAGAGGATTTTCCAGAAGTTTGGGTTGACCTTCCTTTGAGGCAGGTTCTGATTCTGATTCTTTTGAGCTTTGGGTTCTCA
This sequence comes from Effrenium voratum, assembly GCA_963377175.1. NCBI lineage: Eukaryota > Dinophyceae > Suessiales > Symbiodiniaceae > Effrenium > Effrenium voratum. Next base: position 645,921 of record CAUJNA010002868.1, on the reverse strand, counting down.
GTTTCAGTTTTGATGCATGTTCAGCTGTGACAACCCAAAGGAATATCGTTTTCCCAGTCTTTGGTTTGCGTTCAAGAGGCATGGCCAGCACCACCTGTCATTCTCCAGCCGGGCTTTTGGCTAGGTGAGGAGACCCTGCCTGAAACGGAGTCTTCAGCTCCGACCGCAAAAGAGGAGGTCAAACCCCGGATGCAGCCGCCGGAGTCGCTCGTGCCACTAAGCGCCTTTCAAGTGTCTTGCTTGCAGCATAGTACCGTCCTCCTTTGGGTGAACCTTCGGCTTCCAAATCTAGTGTCCTGTTTTCTTTGAGTGTTTGTATTTTGCCTTTGCTTTGGTGATTCGGTTTCCGTTTGGTGCTCTTAGGTGTCGCATCTTTGGCCAGTTCGCTGAACTACCCCTCCAAAAAGCAAGCATGGCACAAGAATGAGGGTCCCTGAGGAAAATGCTCGCAAACGGAGGTCCCTTCAAGTTCTATTTTTGCTTTTGAAACAGAGCACCTCGTATTTCCCCCAGTATTTTCCTGTGAGGTGGATCTGGCTTCGCCCGCCCACCTCCAGAAGGACCGAAACGAAAAGAGAGGGTGCAGATACGCTTCCCAAGGCTTCCTCCGGTTCTGCCTGTTTCTGCTTTCTGGGAGAAATCAACCAAAAAGGAGAGGCCATGGAAAAGAAGTGACTGTACCAAAAAAAAGAGGCACATGGTTGTTCCCATTTGGGCATGTCTTGTGGAAGGAACCCTTGTGGATTGAAAGGAACACCGCAAAGGAAAGCACCTTGGGGTGGTACCATGGTCCTATGGTCCAAAATGGCACCACCCCGCTGAGGCCCTTGTTTGAGAGGGCAAATCAACGACACTTTGTGTTTGGTTGGGTCGCTATTTTCACACACCTCAACAGCCTTGACTGTTGCCAGTCATTTCCCGAAGTGGCGAGAAGACCTGGTCACGTGCAGGCGGTTCTTTTGCCCCTTCCACAATCGGCACAAACGCCGGATCGCGTGCTGGAGGTTATCCAAGGCAAGAACAGGGCATTCCTAGCTTGGTGTCACACCCCTCCAAAAGGAATTCTAATCTTTCGCCAGTGCCAGACATCCTTCCAAGAACGTTGTCTGAAACGGACACCCCCCCATCACCCCACGCAACCACACCCCTGTGCAGGATCCGGAAAAGCGGCGTCCGGCGGCCTCCGTCAGCGCTCCACAGATCACGCCGGTCGAGTTGGAGAACCGCGCCCGGGCCCAGAGCGACTGGCCCCGCGCCCAGGCGGGGATCAAGAGGTGGCCAGGAACGCCGAAGTATCCTTGGCTAGGTCCCCCAGTAGGGCCCTTTTACCCTTTTTTGGGGGAGGGTTCCCCTACTAAAATAGACTACAGCAAAAAGGGTACTCTTATTTTATCCTCTCTACTGGAGGACCTAGTTGGTATGGAGGGCGTTGGAGCGTGCGGTGTGGTTTTCCCACCGCAGTTGCCACACTCGCCACCAAAACGAGTGGAACAGAGGGTTTATGCGCAGAGGGGAGGTCACCTCAAACCCATCTTCGAATCCCCGAAAACTTGTTTGACTGGCCTCCAACAGTGGCAGTTTCCTTGAAACGTAGAAGCCAATGCCAAGCTTTAGATAAACCCGAAGGACCATGTTCGTCGAACTGAGCTCCCCACCAAAAGCGCGACTGCCACTAACTAGCTGGTGCTCCGGACCCCCCCCCAAGTTGACTCTGCCGTGCCCGGCTATCGAAGAGTGTGCGACCCTGTCAGGCGATGAGCCAGCACAACCTGACCGCGGCAACCCCGCCCACACCTCGGGTCAACGTGAGCGGCTTCAGCGGCTACGTGACTGCTGCTCGCCTACGGGGAGGCATGAGACAGGGCCGATCCTAAGTTTCTGCTCGCGTCAGGCACTTCACATGGCAGTGGTTTCGCACAGGGGCTTCATCAAGTGTGCCTTTTGGCTTTCGTGGCCAAATGCGTGCTCTGTCTCCAGCCATCCCATCCGCCAGGACACACTTCGTTGCAGGAAATCTGCCCTTCCAGCTAATCTACGTATCCATGTAGCTGGTTGCTCAGAAAATTAGTCAGTTAGGCAGCTAGCTGCAAGTCATTGTTAGCTAGTTGGGGACTACAGTACTTAGTTGGCTAGCTAGCAAGCGAAGAAGGGAGTGGCCTTCTTGTAGCTCAATCAGTTTCAGCACTGCAGAAGTCCCTCTTAAGCTTCCTTTGAATAGGGCCCTCTCAATACTCCTTAGACAGGTCATGTCCACGCCCACATGGCGGCTGAGGCCTCGCCCAGAGGCATCCCCAGTCCAGCCCCGCCGGCGCCGGCGCGGCTCCTCAGCGCGCCGCTCTACGCGGGGACGCCGGTGATGTCGCCCAGACAGGCCATGCCCCCGCAGGCCGGATCTGGGAGCGGTATCCTTTCAGCCCCTCCAGGATCAGACACCAGCTGCGTGAATTGCGTCATGTGTGGGAAAGGCCACTTGGTGATTTTGCTTCTGGCGGGTGATGTTTCAAGGGAAAGGCAACGGCAATCCTGTCGAATGGAGGCTCTAAATGTACGCACATGAGGAGTCCTGCTTCCCTGCTTCCATGGAGCGGAAGCCAAAAGGGAACTCCAGGTTTCCTCGATTTCCGTTTTCGGAACCTCCAATAGGTGACAATCGTTTCAACGGAAACCAGCAAGGTAAATTCGGTGACCCTGCTTTGTCTTGTCCTATACCCCGCCAATTCACATGGCCATGGTTCAAAACCAATGGTACCCTTTTGGGATAGGTGCACCACCCATTTTAGAACCTATTTTAGTGGGGAGGATGTTCACTGGGGGCTAACCGATTTGGCTTTTGACCCATGGCCATGGAATCGTTCGACGTTCGGGCCGGAGGCCTTCACCGCGATCAACAGGCGCGAGCTGGCATGCGAGAGCTGGCGCGTGTCCCGGGCTTGACGCAGTCCCCCCCCCCCCCCCCTCGGGTTTTCGGGGTGAAGCAGCCGAGCCACGAAAAACGCCTGGCTAGATGAAGAGGACAGGCCCAAGCACTGGTGCGGATATCTGCCCTTTAAGCTACTATACATGTGCATGGTTTCTTATACTTGCTCACCTCCTTACAATTGGGGTTTGATCCTGATTGAAGATCAGTTTGATGGGACAAAATCAAACAGTCTAGGGTTAAACCAACACTTAGCCTCTATAAATAGGGGTGTCTGTCGTTTTCGCCGTACCCGAAAATAAAAGCGTAAACAATCACGTAAATAAATCAAGCTTTCTGGTTGGCCTGGCCCTTAATAGGAAGAGTCCGTAAATAATATGGTAAATAGTGAGGTAAATTAGTTGTAACTTATTTTGGCTTGCCCGATCTTGAGTGACCCTGCGTGAGCTGGACTTAGTGTCCCTCATTGACAGGGATGTGTATTGGCGAGAATCTTCCCCTTCGCGAATTTAACCTGCTCATATCACTGAAGGAAGGCAAAGCGTCATGAGTCATGAACCATTGGAAGAGCCGCGACAACTTTGACATGAATGTTCATGCGTACTGGTAGCTGCGAGCCACAGTTTTTGCTCGCGAGCATGTGTCGCGTTGGCAAAGCCAAAAAGCTCCGGACGCAAAAGCGCGTGCGCCCATGCTTGCGCTTGGGTTGCGTTGCCATGCTAATAAGCAGCCAGAACCCCCACCAAGATACATGTCAATTTGTGTTTAGTGATCATGAGAAAGGAGATGTTGTAGGAACCGAGGACTAGGAACACTGCGTCTTGTCAAAGAACGTCCGGTATGTCCGGTCATTGGTTATGTCAGCTGCGTGAACAACATTAAGAATATTTGAGGGCGCTTTCCAACAATCAAGACTTAGTCAGCTATTTGTTGGGCGACCTTGCGAGGGCCAATCTTGAAGAACATCAAGATTAACGTCTATATTCCTAACATGCACCTGGCGCACAGACACACAGACACCACCCACACACACACAAACACACATGCACACACGACTCTACGAGGTTGTCTCCGCGTGGCCGCTGATCCAACCAGTCAGGAGTTGCAAAGGACGATTTTAAGCCTTGCCTTCTTGCAGCTTTGCTTGCCGCGTTGTGGTACTGTCGCGCGTTGTTTTTTTGTTTTTTTCCTTTGCCGCGGCTTCGCCTTGTTTGTCCGCAAGACCCAGGGAATCCAAGAACCGATTCCAGAAACCCAGTTGAGCAAAGGCCGGAAAAGAGGAGCGATCGATGCTGTCACATGTGCACGCAAGTTCTGCGGACGGACCTCCATGCTCAAAATGTGTCCCCTGAACGGTTCAGAACGGTTCAGCCAGCCTTTTTCTGCGTAAATGGTTGCGTAAATTTTCGCGTAAATTTCAGACAAGTCTTTGCCTTTTTGTGCTTTGAGATTTCGGATCGCTTGCGATGTTCCGATGCCGGCCTGACCATTTACCTAGGACTAGGAACCGCCAGCCGCGTGCTCACGAACCGTTCCGAGGAACGGTGGCAACCAAACTGCATGCCCCTGAACCGTTCTGAACCGTTCCGAAAGCATTGGAACGCTTGCCCCTGAACCGTTCTGAACCGTTCCGGAGGCATTGGAACCCATGCCCCTGAACCGTTCTGAACCGTTCTGGAGCCCATCTAGCAAGCAGCGCACAGAGCAGGCGTATAGTTCAGAACCGTTCTGAACCGTTCTGAACCGTTCGTCACTCAAGCTTCCCAGGAACCGTTCTGAACCGTTCAGGAGGGATTGCAGCATCATACTATGAACCGTTCTGAACCGTTCAGCAGTCATTGCAGCGGCATACCCTGAACCGTTCTGAGCCGTTCAGGAAGAATTGCAAGCAGCATGCCCTGAACCGTGCTGAACCGTTCAGGAGGGATTGCAGCATCATACCCTGAACCGTTCTGAACCGTTCGGAGACATTGGAGCTGCGTACCTAGGAACCATTCCGAAGATTGCAACAGCATGCTCAGGAATTGCTCTTGCTTCTGCTCACGCATGCTTAGGCTTACCAACCACGTGTTTAAGACTTAAGATGTTTGGCCTCCTAACATTCGCACGGCAGCTGCTAAGGATTTAACAAAGATCATTCAATCAACACCTTGGGCGCTTGTTATGGAGATGGGAGGGGCGCGTTGGAGCCTTACCTTCTTTGTGCCAATGTTTTGCCATTGGCTTGTCTGATTGTGCGCCTTTTATCTCTGTTCAGGCCTGTTACATGGCAAATGATGCAGCTTCCAGCTTCCAACACTGAGGCACACATTGTTTACATGATCTTTTACGTGTTTCTTTAAGGCCTGTTTTTGTTTACATGAATACTTACATGAAGAGTGACGTGGTTTGTTACATGACTATTGGCCGGTTTTAACCTCCACAGAGATAGAGGCTAAGTTTTGGTCTAAGTCTAGGGTTTTTTTCTTTCTCAGAACGTGAAGGCGTGCTTCAAAGGGTCCAACTCAACGCAGGAAAGGGGAGTCCCTTTTTTCTTGCGGCCCACCATCTGAACACGCAGCCCGGGATGCCTGCCGGTTCCTGCTTGTTATTTGAAACCATACGGGAGTCCCCCAAAAGCTTCATTGACTATGGCTCACCTACGCCTCCACAAGATAAACCATCCTGTTTTGAGGGTTCCACCCTTGTGGCAAAGGGAAGCCAAGAGCAACACCACCATTTTGGGGGTGTCCCTTCAAGAGGACACACCCAGAAGCGTTTCTTGCCAGCCCTTGCTTCCCAGACTCGTCTCATGGGAGTTTCCGGAAGGCGCTCCACGCAGCCGGTGGTTCCCAGCGCCCACGCCCCCAGGGGCATTCGATGGGACATGTTCGGCCTTGGACCCTGCCTCCCAGTGGCTGAACATTTGGGCATGGGTAAATGAAACAAGCAGGAATTTTCGTCCATGTTTCCACCCAGGGTCACCCAGTTTGGCGTTACCCTATTTTTGACCCACAGCCATTTCGATCAACCAAGACGTTCTTCCAAATTGTGATGACTGTTGCTGTAGGGTTTGGAGGCAGGCTCCAACATATAGGCAAAATACCAGGCTTTGGGCAAAGTTCAGCACCCTTAGTTCGAACTGGTTGCACTTTACCTGACTAGGGTGACTTTGATGCCAAAACCCATGGGGCCGGCAAAAGTTCGAGCCCCGATCCTAACCCAAACCTCAGCGTGGGCCAGAACTGCCAGGTTTGAGGGGCAAAATGAGCTCACAAGGAAGGATGCTGAATCGGGGGGCTCATGTCAGGTTATGGATGATATGTTCTGTGTGCTGAGTGTGAGCCATCATCAAGCTTGGAGTCCACAGGAGAGGCTGGGAGAGGCGCAACTAGACCTGGAAGCAAGAGAGGTTTGAGATACTTGGCGGAGGTGTCTTTGTACTTCCATGTACTTCCTGTACACTTTGACAGGAGGTGCTTGAATCCCCTGATGCGCACCAGAGGCGAGACATGGGCTTTGTAGTTGTCAAGCAGATGGTGGGCATC
>CAUJNA010002868.1:576977-634477 GCA_963377175.1 Effrenium voratum | reverse complement strand
TCTAACCTCTCTACTGGAGACCTAGGTAACCCAGTGCTTCCACGTTCCTCAAGTAACCAAGGGAACCTTCCTCAAGTAACCAAGCGAACCTCCCTTAAAAGGTTAAACGGAAAATAGTTGGCTACCTGCTGTGGTGGTAAAAGACTCAGCCGCCCAAAGCGAATCGGCCTTTTCACCACCAGTTTAGTCTATCTTTTAGTCAAGGTTTCAACAGCTTGGGCTTTGATTTCTAGGTTAGAAGAAGAAGCTCCCATAGGATCTCCTGACTGACTTCGGGTTTACCAGGTGACCAGCATCCATCGAGTGGGTTGGGTTGCAACAGCTGCAGGAAAGGTTTACTGGCGTTTTAAGGGGACGAGATGGGCAGGGGATCTGTTGAGACTCGAGCACTTGAGGTGAATTGGAGATCTTTTTGCGCAGCAGGTGTGATATGTATATTCACACAGCAGGTTAGCTTCAATAGGGAACTAGCTCAAAAGTGATTGGTGGGCATGAATCCCCACCCGAATGATATCCGCCAAAGGGTCCCCTGGTGGAATCATTCCGGCGAATGTGTGTCTTTTGTTTCCTTTTGGTCTTCCGTTAAAACCACCAATGCACCCCTAACAAAAGACACCCATATCACGGACATGATCGGCCAACCGAAAACCGGGGTGGCTGTTGGGCTCAAAGCCCTGTGAATCCACCAGATGAAAAACCACTGAGGCTGACCCATGAATACATCTCTCTGACCTTGCGATGAGATTGGCTCATTTTTTCGTGGTTGATTTGTTTCTCCAGAAACTCTGCCCGCCGCTTTTGCACTTACCTATTGCTTGTTCAAAAAGGCACTCGCTGTGGAGAAATTGTTCAAGCCGCAAGCGCCAGCCGCTTTTCCGGACCACTTCGGCGACAGGAGCTTCTGCGGCGGGACTGGATCATTTGGTGTGGCAGGCTGCTTCGCGCTAGGGCCTCGAAGGTTCAGCTTCTCTGCTGCGCCCTTTTGCAACCGGGAAAGCTCTGGGTCCCTGAAAGTGATCTCGGAATTACATGTTCGGTGTGCCGTGGAAGGGCGACTTTGAGGATGTCCTTTTGCTTCTGACAGCTCAGACTGGTGGGTTGCGTTGTGAAACGCACACCAAAAGGGGCCCTGATTGACACGTGAGTCTCAAGTTTTTGTTGGATACTGCATCCAAAAGCAATATGAGGCTGATCAGGTGAGCTAGGGGCTTCTCTTGGTTTGCAAGCTGTTTATTTCAATCGGGTGCTATGAATTGGACGTTTCCCATGATTGCCATTGGGCTCCATCGTTTCCTTGTATTTCCCACACCTCTTTGCGGCTTCCGGACATAATCTTTAGCGATATAATTTGTGTATTGTGTGTGTGTGTGTGCGAAACCAAGCGCGTTGCAGGGAATGTGTAGTGCGGGGCACGTTTCACTCGAAATCTTTCCAGGTTGTCCCACGGGAGTTTTGGGCATCGCATCCCGCCGCTCTGCTTGAGGTTCAGGAGCAGAAGCTGCTTGGAAAGGCCACGGGCTGGGCGTGACGATGTTGGCATGTTCCCAAGAGGGTTTGCACGGGGTTCCCTATATGGGTTTGCAAGTTCGGAAGAGTGGTTTCCCTTCGGTTGTCTCTTAAAACAACCAGGGTTACCTCTCGATGCTTCCCCTTTGAATGGGGAAACTAGGGACCTCTGCTACACTTCTCGAGAAGTGGGGTGGGCGGTCGGAGGAGCCGCCGGCGGAGACATTTATGACGGCCATCAACATCTTGGAGGCGCTGGGTCGCCTCATTTGGCCGCGTTCGAAAATGCCGGGCTGTGGCAAAGGGGCCGTGCCTGTACCCTCCATACTAAGGAAACTGGATCAAGTGCCCAACAAGCAGCTGGCTGCTTCACAGACTGATGCAACATCAAGAATTCAGGTCCGGCATGTCAGTATCTTCGCCGTTCCAACTTAGGGTCTTGCTCCGGGGATGAATGCGATTTCCGCATGTTACCTGGGCCGGAAATAAGAACCAACAAGCCGGGGTGGCTTACGACTAGGAAACTCAAAGAGCCATCATTTGGGGGGGGAAATGGTCACGGGACGCTGAAGACCTCTCACCCTGGGAAGTCCTGCGACTGCCGCTTTCATGGTATTGGCACGAGAACCTGCCGTTGGAGTTGTAGTGTATTCCTCCCTTCGTACATGGACGAGGGTAGCGTGTTCCCGGGTTGGGCCCCAGGCGGTTTCTCAAAGGGTTGATTGCGATGGACGAGAATTGGGAAGCCAAGCCTTCCCGGGAATCCGAATATGGGTGTGTCCTTTTTTGAGGGTTCCACTTTTTCGGTTGGTTTTGAAGGGAAACCAAGAGAACAACCACCATGTGTTGGGGGTTCCAGGAAAAAGGTCATCCTCTGTTTACGTTTTTGCTTTTGAGTCAACGAAATGTTTTGGGGTCAACAAAATCAAGGCCTCTCTTGACTAATTGATACAACAAAGACAAAACCAAACATTGGGCCCCCCAAGACGTCTATCTTCCAATGCAGGTGTTTTTCTGAGAAAGACCGGCCGTTGACATCGAGCGACCGACTCGCTTCTCAAAATACAAAGTCGGGGAAACTTTGGCGTCAGAGTCTGTCTCAGTCTTTAGTTTTGCCGATGGTACCATCGAATGCTTGCATAAACACAGACAGACATAATACATATATATATATACATATATATATATATATATATATATATAAAAGACGCATATGTATACATAGCGTTGAAGCAGGGCATACCGGAGCAGTCAAGAACTGCGTTGGGGCAAACCGGCGCCAGCCGGGTCCTTCAGAGACAAACTGACTCTCGGAAGGAGCTCAGCTGCTACAGCAATGCCAACGGGAGATTACCTCCGCTACAATTTAACGGAAGGAAGCTTTTTGAGGGTCCCCCAAAAGGAGATTTCCTCAAAAAATTGGGGAGGGGGGGTTGGGGTTCCACGTTAAACTGGAGAGATTCATCTATTCCGGGATTCATCGCACCCTTGCCATGGTGAAGATTCGGGTCTTAGGGTTGCCTGGTCCGGGTTGATCAATCACATCCTCACAAGGCAAGGAACCCCAAACCCCCAAAGCCGCACGGCCCTAGATTCCCAGAACCCCCGTTTATGCTCATGAGCGCAAATTTAAAGGAGGTCTTAGCAACTGGCCAGTGGTTCCAGTTTGCTCTACATTAGATAGCCAGGGTGCTTGTCGCTCTAGGCTTGCGACGCCCTGGTAAGAGGCGGACACCGGGCGGGGCTCATTTTACACATCATCACCCCCTAAGCTTTATTACTGTGCGGAAGGGGGTAGGTTCCACAGGGGTGCTCAACCCACCTGTTGTTCAGTTCGAGGTGGGGTTCTCGCGCTGAGAGCCTCGGAGAATGAAAATGACAGGCCCTTGTGGCTGGCACCACGGCGTGAGGGGGGACGACTTCCGCGCTGCTAATGTCGATCCGATGGATCAGGGAGGTTCGCCCAAGCGGCGAGAAAATCAGAGCACTTGAAAGGGTCACAAGAGTGGGAAGCACGAAGTGCCGCTTTTTCCTAAGAAGCATTCAGGTGCGTGTTGTTTTGTCAAGAGAGCCAAAGAGGAAGCCACATTCTTGTTTGCAGATTCCTCGCGTTTGGAGACATCCACATTGGCCCCTTGTTCGGTATGTACTATTCTGTTGGGATCGGAGTAAAGGGGCAGCAACAGCAATGCCTTCGGCACAAGGTAGAAGGAGGTCCACATCTCCCTGTATGGGTGACCAAGCGCTGCTTTGCCCCACGCTTTGGGGAGGAGGGAAAGAGAATTGCGTTTTGGGAGGCATCAAAACAGGCCGGGTCTGTGGATCTGTTGCCCATGAGCTTCGGACCTCTCGGAATGACGATCGTTGCAACCCCAAAAGGAGTTGTCTGGGAAAGTTCAATCGGGCACTTACCGGGTTGTTATTTGCGGCGATCGATTCACTGATTGGAGGTCCATCATTGGTCGGGAAATTATTACGTGGGTCTGTCTTTTTGTTGGGGTGGCTCTAATGGGACACCAAAAGCAGAACATCCATTTGGGGCGGTTCCCCTATAAACGACGCACCCACAGGCTCCAGCGAGATTCATAAGGACGGCCACGTGGGAAATCACAACTCTCATGTTGCTGCGATGCTTTGGCTCAAAGCTGACAGGTAGATAATCGATTTGACCACAACGAAGTCCCATGGGTCTGTCTCAAATTGAGGAACTTGTGGGTTTCTCTTTGTCCCATGAAACCAATCTCAGAAAGCGTGCGACTCCAAAAGAGACCACATGGCTTGGTCTCGAAGCCGGGCACTCTTTTGTTGGATGGGTTCAAAGTCGGAGAGGTGCAGATTGATTTTTGTTGGTGGGTCTGTAGCATCATCAACTTGAAACAAAGGATCCCCCAATCTCCTGCACCCGTTCCCTGCCTGCCAGTTTTGATGATTTTTCCAACATGGAGTGATGTTGAAAGGAAGGGGGGACTCTCCGTCGAATCTCGTTGATACCTACCGGACACCCCCGCATAGTGATTAACCGAGGGTTACACAAATCCAGGGTTCCCATTTCGCTTCGGATTCAGTTTTGCCAAGCATGGCGCAAGAGGCGGGGCCCGACGAGTCTTGCTCGGTGCATCAATTGTATGGCAAACGGTGCTTAATCCCCCCCCCCCCCCCCGCCCCCCCACAAGAGAAAATGGGTGGGGACCCATATATATATATATACATCTATCTGTTTGTTTTCTCGGCTACATGCAAACCGAGTTGTTTCTGAGCTGGAATACGGTGGAGCCCCACTGGCCATCGCCATTTTCCGCTGGGGATTGTTCCCATGAGGACCCAGGCAGCCTTAGTCAAATCACTCCTCGGAGGCGTCGGACCACCTCGACCTCAAGGAGCTTGAGGCACATGGCGGCTTTCGGTCGAAGTCGATGATGTTCAGGTGTGCACGACCAGCAAACATCAAATTTGTTTTTGGTGGGCCGAAAGCTGAGGTCGATGTTTCCATGTTGTGAAGGTCAGGATATGAACCTTGCCGAAAGAGACTCCAACACCACCTACTTAAAGAGGTTCGAGGGCGTGTCTCGAAATAAGAGATGACCCTCCCAAAGAAAAGGAAGCAAAGCACATGGTGGTGTCCCTTCCCTTTGGCTGAAAATTGAGTGACGTTTGACGCCCCCAAGAAAGTTGTACACAAAGGGGGGAACCCTGATGCTGATGTTGAAGCAAGATGTTGGGCAAAGGTGTGTCCCCCCCAAAAAAAACAAAAGCCCCCGACCCTGGTGGATTTTCTATCGTCCCAAACGACTCCCTGATGTTGGCCAGGGAAAATGATGGACCCCACCTCCCATTTGGTGGAACCGTTCCAGACGGTCCCTTTGAAAATCCATCCGAAGGCCACAGTGAGGACATGGGCGCTGATGTTATGAGCGACTCATCCCTTTCAGGCCACCCATACATCTTTGAAGACTCTAAATGGTCCCAGAAAAATTCCACAAAGTCAACATTCCAGAGGGTTTTCAAAAGTCTGGGAGGCGAATGTCATGCTCTTCAGGTCATTTTGAGAGTGTCCATAAAGCGATTCGGTCCAAGGCCAAGCACACGCAATCTGGAAGTTTGCCAAAGATAGGTGTAAATCCTCAGGATCACGGACGCAACATCACGCTATCTGTTCGATCTGACCAAAGGCTTATGGAAATATGCGCTTTGGGCCTATGGAGCCAGACTCCGAAAAAGGTCGTGGCCTGGCCTTTGCTTCGCTAGGCCTTTATGTCTGGCCCGAGCCTCGGGCGCAGCTCCATGGGCGCCTTCGGCTTTTTGTTGGCTCCGTAGCCTGGCGGCTCTAAAGGCAAAGTTGGACTCGCCCGGGTTGAGGGTCGGCTTTCAGAGATCCGTATCTAGCTGTCAGACTGTCTACCTTGACCTTTTCTTAATAAGCCCGTTGACAGTCATGTCTGACCAATGAACCAGAGGAGAGTTTCTCAGGCGCCCCTCCGAGTTCGCAGCTTGAGTATGTTCCCCTTGACTCGTAGGTGAAGACTGGAATTGGGAAACACTTTTTTGCAATAGGTGTGGATATCAAGAAGCCCGTGTGATTATTCTTCCCATAGATTTGGTGCAGGCTCCGTACCTGAGCCGTTTTGTCAGGGTCTCTGCAACAAAACCCTCCCACTGGGTTTCCTGGCTGATTGGACACATGGAAGGGGCCCTCAAGTGTAGTTCCTATCCAAACCAGGGGTCTCTGCAGGACATCGACTTGTTTCTTGGTGTAGTTGGCTTTTCCTGCAAATGGTTTCCCTGCATTAGAATTTTTAAATGTGTTTTCCTGCAAATGGTTTTTGAAAGGACATTTGCCAAACAAATTGCAATGGGACGGCTCTTCACCGCGCTGAGGTTCTGTGAAGCCCGAGGCAGGGGCGAAGTCCGATCAAGCCATCGCCGTGGTTTCTGGGTGTGTCTTGTTTGAGGGTACCCATGTTGGCTAGGTCCCCCAGTAGTGATGCCCTTGTACCCTTTTTAGGGGAGGGTTCCCCTACTTAAATAGACTGCAGAACAAAGGGTACCCTTATTCTATCCCCTCTGGAGACCTTGTTGGGATTGTTTTACAGGGAAGCCAAAAGAAAACCACACATTTTGGAGGTGCCCCTGCTTTAAGACACACCTTTTTTTTCGTTTCCGGCGAAGCACGTAGAACTTTTGCTCAGTCGGGGCGGGGCATGGGCAGGCGCTGCCGCTACCGCCTGGTTTTGAGGAGGCACGGTTGAAACCGGACACTTCCCGTTTGGTCGGGTAGAGTCAGCCGAGTGAAAGGAAAGCCTAGGAACAGGTTCTGGAAAGTCGGGTTGTTGCCACTTTCTGTCGTCACCGGCAGGAATTGTGGTTTCCCATGCCTATGGTTTGTCCAATGTGCGTCTCTGTTCGGCCGTTTCTTCACCCAGAACCCACGCACCACGCACACGGAGAGAACTCTTTGGACATCCTTCGAGGAGTAAGCTTCATGGAAAATGGCGGGACCCCGTAAAAGTGTTTTCTACTCCCTTAGGAGGTTTCCGGAGGTCCGAGCGCCATCGCAAAGATTTTGGTTGCAAACCATGGAGATCCCGGCCAGGGCTTCATGAATCCCAAAGTTGACAGAATTCGGCCATTTGGCTTTCTGAACCCAACCCCCCCGACCTGAGAGCTGGGATTTTCATGTTGCCCACAACTAAAACCCGGGTAGATGAAGGTTAGTGAGGGACACTCCCAGCCAGAATGAGTTGCGGAGATCCGCCTTCTTGATTCTTTACATGGTTCTGGGTAGACCACTTTGATGCCAGAACATGGTTCTGGTTTTTATTACGACTCAAATCATGTTTGAGGCAAAGGCTGAGGTGCAGTTTGGTTTCAGATCCGTCAGGGTCCCGACATGGGCAGCTACAAGGCGAAGGAGTCGAAGGATCCCTGGCAATCAGGCGGCTCCCTCCGGGGATTTCCTTGCGGCCGGGGCTTTTGCACCTGGGCGTTGTTTTTTTTGAGGCGCCGGATTTGGAGAGCCTTGAAAGATCGCAACTCTTTTGGGAGGATGCGAAAACAAGGGAGAAACTTAGCTATGAATTTGAAAGGAACACCACCCTCGAATGGTTCCAGAAATCGGCATGTATTTGCTAGCGGACCAGAAACCGCTCTCAGCGTGCACTTTTTTCCTGCAACCCCGCATAGCACGCCCGCACCACTTCTTCGCCCTGGCACTGCGCGCACGCCTGACCATGGTAAGCGCACCCGCTCGACTGCTTCGTTATAGCACGCCTGACCATGGTAAGTGTTTTGTTATAACACTGCGCGCACGCCTGACCATGGTAAGCACACCCGCCCGACTGCTTCGTTATAACACTGCGTGCACGCCTGACCACGGAAAGCACACCCGCCCGACTGCTGCGTTATAACACTGCGTGCACGCCTGACCATGGTAATCGCACCCGCCCGACTGCTGCGTTATAACACTGCGCGCTGCCTTCGTGCAGCCCGCATCTCCTCTTGTATATAAAGTCTTGGCAGTGGCGCTATGTTTTGCGTCAGCGAGATGTGGAGCAACAAACAGTCGTTGCGATCGCAGAGATGTGAAAAGGAGAAGGCAGCGAATGGGCGATACAATTTGCGTTTCGCCGCAGCGAACCACAAAACACCTCTAAAACTCAGCCCTCTTTTTGGGAGGTTTTTTGGGGACTCAATGAGCGTTTCGCTGAGGTGAAACGCAAGTTTTTCAGAAAAGCGGCAAAACACGAGCGCGGATTTCGGCCCGCCGGGATGTATTTGTGATGGCCGCCAAAAAGGTCCCCAGTTTTCATTGAGTGGAGAGAGAGAGTTGATCTGATCGGTCAGACTTCCCTATAGCTCGCCTGCCAGCGAATCGACATGTTGATCTTTTGCATTGTGGTTGTCCTATTTCGGTCCGTGCCTAGTCAAGCGTCCAAACAATGTACCTTCAGGCCCTGGGTAGTGAGGTCCTTTTGTATGTAAATGCCTGCAAAACCCAGGGTGACACACCCCAATCTGCTTGTTGACCGTTGTTCGTTTCGGCGTTTCCTATGTTAGGATATGTTCTCAACGACCATTTTTTTGGTGTTGTCATCCCTTAAAGCAAGGGGTCTCCGTGGAAAGCAATTATTTACTTGATTCATTGAATCCCTGAGACTCATACAGGCAAAGGCCTAAGCACTCGCAAGTCGAAAGTCAACGAACTGCGAATTTGGGGCAACATCAGGTCGAGGGGAAAACATGTTTTTGGGAAGCAGCCGCCATGCAAGACTCGGTTTCCAGCATATAGTGTTCCCCCCAAGTGCAGAACATCGGCCTGTCTCAAAATAGGGGCCCCTTTTGGATGGTTTTCACGGAAAACCAAAATGAAACCAACCGCCTGAAAAGATCCCTGATTATGACAAACACGCAAATAAAACGCCCGCGTCTACCTTTGGACCTTGGGGTAGGTCGAGGCTGTGACCCACGGACCTTGGGCCTTCCGATATTGTTTCTCTAACCCTAAGCCTACCGACCCCCCCTTCGGTATCCCTCGTTTGCGCCTACCGAGCCCCGATCCAAGACCGAGCCAAGTCTTCTTTATCGGCGCCGACAAGGTTTCTATCCCTTTTTTTGCCACCCACCAAAACCCCAATTAAAGATGCCCTTTTTCAAGATATCACGATTTCAAGTTGCAAAGGCTATTGCGGGATAGAACATTCTTGTGCCAACGTGGCTTCCCCAAAAAACAGACACCAAAGAGCACTTGAAACCGTTGGGTTCCATTCCTTGTTGCTCTTTGATTTCCTTTTCGGGGGTGGCCAAATGTACGAACCCCGGCTATTGCCCATACTTCTGCCAATACTGCTTTCTTTCGTAGTTCCAAGGATTAGCCCTTCCAGATCGCGATAGAATCAGCTGACTGGAAACTGTCAGCTTGACAAGCTCGAAAAGGGCACCCTCTTGGCCAGTGCCCCTGCGGTGCTCCCCATGCTAGAAAATCCAAAAGCACTTTGCAGTTGCAATGGCCAGGCAGGGAAGGGACAAGACCGACGGGATTTCTCAAGGCCCAGGGTAAACCCCAAAATCCAGTGTTCCAGAACCTTGTCCACCTTAGAGGGGGGGGATGGGAAGACCATATCCAGATTCTCCCATGTTCATCAGCATGTCGGCAAAATTTGGCAGGGGCTCATGCGTTTGTTATATTTTTTCACTGCCACTGTACAGGCGAGGACCCGTGGGGCGGCTACAAGGCCAACAATCCCAACAATGGGTGGAGCGCTGACGGCTGGAAGGCGGACGGCTGGAAGGCGGACGGCTGGAGCGCCGGCTGGAGCGAGAAGACGCCGGAGGCGCCAAGGCCAAAGGCGGCACCGCGCGCAAATGGCAGTGCGAATGGCAGGCGGGGGGAGTGTTGGGGGTTGGGGGAGTTCGCCCCAACAAAGAGATCCCTTTCATTGATTTTCCGCTGTCACTTCAAACGGCTGTGTTGACTCTTTGCCATCTTTTTGTATGTTGAAACTCCAATTAAGTTTTTGACAGGACCACTTG
Organism: Effrenium voratum; assembly: GCA_963377175.1. Lineage (NCBI taxonomy): Eukaryota > Dinophyceae > Suessiales > Symbiodiniaceae > Effrenium > Effrenium voratum. The sequence continues at coordinate 624,445 of CAUJNA010002868.1, read as the reverse complement.
AGCCATGGAAGATCCGGTTTTGGGACCACGAGTTCCAACCCGGCCGCTTTGGAGTTGGCCCCCAGATATGTTTTTCTTCCTCTATCCGGTTTAGAGGAGAGTATTCTAATGAAGGTTGTTCATGCCCGTATCCCTTCAAGCGGAATTTGTCCAGATACTAGGCAGGCGACCAAGGAAGCAGGGTGTGAAGGGTGCCTCCATGTTCTGGGGGGGGGTGAACAGAAACAGAGCGCCCAGAAATTTGGTCTCCAGGCTGCTGTCAGGCTCACTGCATTTGCTCGCATATGATTCGCACCGGCCTCTTGGCGGTGTGCGACCCACGACGCCTTCTCTCAGTAGATTTTTTCTTTGGGGGTTGGTGTATGTTTTTCTTCTCCTCGGTTTTTTCTCGCACTGGATTTTCCTCGCGGATTTTCTGGATTTTTCTCTTCTCTCACTGGCTGTTCTCTGATTGGTTCTTGTTCTTCGAGGCTTCGCTGCATTTTTCTCCCCACGCCAGAGCCCGGTTTTGTGTTCCAGTCGCAGCTGCCAGGCCGGAGCGCGATCAGCGCCTGGTGGGGGAGGATTCGGCCAAGGTGGTCATTGAACAGGAGGAGCCTGGGGAAGTCTGAAAGGTCAGTGGGAGGTCTTTGCACCTCGCAGTCAGAAGGTCAGGGATTCCAGGCCATCAAGCTGGCTCAAGTGGTTGTTTGTTGTTCGCCAGAGACCAAAGCAGGACACAACTTGGAATTTGAAAAGGGAACGCCCAGAATGGTTGGTGGAAGTCCTCCAAATAATACGCGCCAAAGAGTCCCCTTCATGCGTGGTTTCTGGGGAAAGCTGCCCGCGTGCCGCGTCGAGCGACCTCCAAATTTGAGGATCCCTCTGCTGAGTACCTGGCTGTGACCTCCTGGGATGAGATGAAGCTGCCCAAGGACTGCGCGGGCATTGGCGAGCCTCGCCGCTCAGAGAGGCCACGAGTTGTTTGATTCCCTCAGCTCCTCAGTTCTGGGACTTGAAGCTTGGGAAGACCATGAGTGGTAGACACATGGGTTGTTTTGGGCCATCTACTCAACTGAGTTACAGGACCCTCTCTACAAAAGGCGCATTGAAGTTCCAATGGAAAAAACAGAAAACAAAAACTCGTCGCACGCCCCGCCCTCCGGTTCCAAGTACCAAACACCCGCCCCCCCTAGCAGCCGGCCAGGAGATCCTCGATGGCATCTTCGAGCTCGGCTTCGTGAGGCCCTCGAAGATCCAGGCCGTTCGAAGCCACATCTTTTTTTCTTCTTTTTTCCCGGTGATTCGTTTTTTTCTCTGTAGGAAGCACCAATTTCGGCCCTTGTTGCCTGTCATAGTGTAGTTGGTGGGATTTAGTGCAGTTTCATACTGCTCATGTCTGTGGAAAGTGCTTTGGCATGGACAATCCGACTGCGAGGGGAGCCCTTCATTGTCCATCACCGAAGATGACCGAAGGGAGTTAGGGACAATGTGACTGGTATCTCTACTGTTGGTTGAAGAGGAGCAGGGGTGGAGGATTTGCACCATCCTTCCAATCCTCCAGGGAGGTTCCAGGGAGGTTTGCTCGGCTTCCGTTTATGTCGATTTGGAAGCGAAGTGGACGGTTGGTTCAATGTGCCCTCTTTCCAAGCATGGAAGTGTTTCCCAAAGGGAACATAGCTTTCCAAAGCCCTCCCAGCTATGAGTGGTGCAGTGTATTCAATCCAACAGGCCCTGCTCGCCACTTTCGCGGCGGAAACCACACGCGAGGCCCCGAACTGGGCCGGTTCTCTTATGCCAGGAGTGGACGCTGCCCATTGCGCTCAAAGGCGGCAACATCATCGGCCAGGCGGTCCTGAGGGAACCGAGATGAAATACCGTTTCCTTCAGTTGCCGAAAGCCACACTTTGGTTCCAGGTTTCGTCCAGTTGTGGCTCCGCAAGGTCCATGTCCTTGGGGCAATGAGCAATTGCTTGGTTGTGGGGGGAGTCAGCAGCTCTATGAATATGTGTCAAAATTATATAGTGGACTTCCAAAATGGTTGATTTCCTTCTGGCTTCTCTTTTGGCCCAACCAAACAGGGGTGTCCCCAAAAAAGGACAGGACCACAACTCCAGTTGGCTTGGCCAGGCCCGGAATGGCTCGGGCAAGACCGCTGCCTTTGCACTGGCGGTGGGCCTGGCTCACTGCAAGGGTGGGTTGGCTCCAGGGGTGTGCATCTTGCGGGACACCAGTTTGGGGGTTCCCATTTGGGTATGAGTCAAAATTAAACCACCAGGGGACCGCAGGTTGCAGTCCATGTTTCCATTTACCAGGGTTCCATTTTGGGTACCTATTTTCACAGCCATTCGGCTTGCCTCGAGCTAGGAATCGAACCTGCCCCCCCCCCCCCCAACAGGTTTGCTTTTGGATTTCCTTTGCCTATCAAAAGGGGACCCCCTACAAAGTGACACACCCATTTTGAGACAGACATGATACAGTGCGCATGCTTCAGCAGACCACGAAAGGTTGTGCATCAGGTGAGGCTTCAGCCTGAACCTCAGGACGCCTCGCGCCCAAACCCCCAATCCGTTCGCATTTGCTTCAGAGTTTGTGTTAACCTCCCGCTCACACACTCCCATTTTGAGCCCAGTGAACAGAAAGGAAACTGAGCGCCCCTGATGTGTCGTAAGAGAATGCCCGGTACACATGCGTGGTGGGGCGCGTACCTCATTGGCATCCGGATTCTTATACAGGAAGCCCCATGTCGACTTCCTTCCCTTAAGACTCTTTTTGGTTTTAAAGGGAATCTATCATACTGGAAGTGCTTAAGCAAATAGAAGTCGAGGTTAAAGACTAATATGCAAAGATACAATTGGATACCTGCAAAGAGCAGGGACTTGCTATAGCGTTCCCTGTCTTATTGCTACTCAGCACAATTCTTCGTTAAGGCTGCTAGGGGTTGCTTTGCCTTTGTTTGCCCCAGCTTGGTGTTGTATTGCTTTTTGCTTCACTACTCAGGAAGGGTCATGTGTCAAACCTAGCTTCCATTTCAAAGCAAAGCCAGAACTCAAAGGGATGGGCCTACAGCATAATCTCCAAGCAATTCAGGCCTCGGCTCAGATGAGCCACAAATTCAAACATGGGAACAGAAGCTTAGGGACAGTCAAGAGCCGCCCTCTTGATTGTTGGGTTGTGGGTAGACTCCATTCATGTCAGGTTTGATTCCGACTCTGTTTTTGTCGTGGATCATGGCATGGATTCGAACCATTTCGAACCTATGCCACATGGGCAAGGAGCCCAATCCATGGTGTCCTTTTGGTTTCGCAACAAAAAACAACCCCCAAGATGGGGAGCCCGAAAAACATGATTTCGGTTTTCCCTTTGGATTCCCTTCAAACCAATCCCAAAATAGGTACAACCACACGCCCAGCGTCGCGATCCGCCAGATGCTGATCGCGGTGGACTCGCGACAGCGGCAGCCGCAGGGCCTCTGCCTTTGCCCCACGCGCGGATGCTCTGCGTTTCATTGTCTGGTTTTGGGGGACCCCTCCAAAATGACTTTGGGTTCCCTTTTCCAACATGGAAGTGGGCTTTTGAGGTCTTTCCCCAAAAGCCAAAAGGAAAGCAGTCTCTCCAAGCCCTCTGTCTGCCATGATTGTTGGAGGGTGAGCAACAGCGACACGCTTGCGAGCAATGGCTGATGTTTGGTCGTTCATTTCTGTAATCATCACCCTTGGGATGTCTGCTTTTAGTGCCAAAGTAGCTGGTCATGAGCGATTGAGAACCCCCCGCTGTGGCATCACAGAAAAGGGGTTCCCACAAGTGTGTCGGGCAAGGGTCAAATACTTTACCGGCATTTGGGATTGCTTCTGAATATAAGGGAGCCCCGAGAAAATAGGCCTCAGTGTCCTGGGGGTTTCCCTTCAAAGCCGCCCCAAAAGCGATACTGTATCCTCAAAAAAGACACACCCATGTGTGTTGATGGCGGGGTGGGTCCCACTAGGCTCAACGAGCAGCATTAAAAAGGATGTGCTTTAGAACCCTTTGTGATCGGGAAACCGAGATCCACTCTTCAGTTTATAGAATTCACCTCCTTTTCAGCAACCCATGCAAGAGCATTTTTTTTTCCAGCCCACTCAAGAGATATCTTACCAACATCTGAACAACAAGTGATGACATAATGTTACAGCCCACACGACCCTTCCCCCCCCCCCAAAAAAAAAAAAGACACACAAAACCAAAACAAAAACAAAAGGTTGTCGTGTCTTTGTTTTCCTCCTATTCCAACATGCCCGTATTTTCCTTTTGCTTGTTTCATGTTTCCCTTGAGCCGATGTGTGCAGGAGAAGTACGATCCTCCCTTATTCGCGGTTTGGACGGGCAGCGCCTGCAACATGGTTGGACGTTGCCTTAGTCCCCACCAAAAATATCACCCATGGAGTCTTCCAAGTTGCGATGCACCCCCAATCCCCCAATACCACCCGCACTAAGAATGGATCACCCCCCCACACCGAATCTCCAACGTCCGAATCTCCTGAGCTCCAAAAATTCGCCAGCTCTCGAAGCTCGGACGCTCGAGTCGAGGCGGGAGCTGGCGGCCCAGAACCACGACGTGGCCGCTCGGCAACGTGACGAACCATCTCACCCGTTGCCATGGGTGACGGACTCCCACGTCCCCTAAAGAATTCTCCCCACCGGGTGCCATGGCAGAAAATGCTTCAAGCGGAAGGAGGATCAACCGGCAACCCCCGTCCCCCGATGATGGAAAGTACACGTCGGCGCGCAGAAATATGCAGAATGTTCTCCGAACCACGGGAAACGGTATTGTGAATTGAAGGCCTCCAGAAACGACAACCACAAGCATCATACGGAGCTCGCTTCCAGGATCAATTGCAACGCTGCCAAGTGAACCTTTGTGCCACACGCCAACACCAGTGCACAGAACGACAGAATGATATCGCAATGACCATGTTCTTAGCCCGAGTGCCTCCATTGGGACTTTGTCCATCCGGCATTTGCTATGCCCACGCCTTGAAGCGCTTAGTCCAAGCAGCTTGAAGAAACGACATGTTGAACCAGCTAGCTGTGTCACGGGACCACCCAATTGCTTGATGCATAAGTAGTTGCTTGGAAGCACTGAACAAAAATAGCGAACCCCAAAGAAAACTTGCATTCTTCCGGAAAGCATTTTCCAGTACAGTTTTGCCAGCTCAGATTGTCTTCCAGGCCAGCCTCCATAAGCGAGGGCAATAAGTAGTTGCATGTCTGAAAGTGACCAGACATCTGCTAATCAACATCCCTCTCGGGGAAAATTTCCTTTAAACTCAGGTGTCCAAGCTGGGGCAATTCACCGGCGGGAGGCTCAGTTGACTTATCTAGGTCCCCCCGTAGTGCCCTTTTACGCTTTTTTGGGGGAGGGTTCCCCTACTAAAATAGGCTACAGAACAAAGGGTACCCTTTTTGTAACCTCTCTACTGGAGGACCTAGTTATGTGCCCGGCCAAACCGCCCGTCAGGCGGGTTTGGTACTGGACAAGATCCACCTCGTACCAGTTGGGATGGATGATGTTTTTCATACACAACCCACTGCAGGAGTTTGTTCATCCGCACAGGCCTGGACAGGAATTATAGACACAGCATATATTTGATGATGTTCTTTCCATGCAGAATGAATTTGACAGAGGGGTAGCTTGTCTTCTTCTCTTGCTCTGTGGCTCTGACAACATTTGGGGACAAAGTGACCCCTGCCCTATTTTCAGGGATTCCCCCAATTTTTTGCACAACTCTTTGGGAAAGACAGACAGAGCTGACAGCCGCTTTTCTTCCTCCCGCAGAATTCACTTCCTGTGGGGGACTTTGAGGGGACCCCCCCGAACTGATGTTCAAAGGGAAGCCCAAAGGAGACCAACCCATTGGCTCCAATGCTACAGATGCCTCCTTTGGGCACTCAGATTCTTGGCCAAGGGAATCTTTCCCCAGAGCTTCTCGGCCTAGGCATGGATTTCCTGCTGGCCCGAGGCATAGCTCCAACAGGGTGTTTTATGGGGCGCCTCGGATCGCGCGTTTGGTGGTCAATCGCCCAATTGGTCACAGGTCGAGCGCCTGGGAACAGAACAAGCTTGCCCGTTGGTTCCATTTGGTTGCTAAGGGCCCATTATGTGAACCCACCGTTGGAGGGTCCCGAACCCATTTGTGTTTTGAGCCACAATCACCACCATAAATAGGTGCGGATTATCCGCCCGTTGAGTTCTTCACATTGGGCATATCCCTCAGTGAGATGCCAAGCGCTTGGTAACCACCACACGCGTGCGACCTTGACAAAGCGACCGTTTGAGGCAGTCCCAAGGGACGACCGGTTCCCCCGCAAGGTGCGAGTCGGTTCTCAGGTCAGACGACGGTTCTCAGGGCTTGTACCATGGAAGCTTAAGGGGCGCGTTTTTTTTTGGGCCGAGAGGGAAGTGATCTTCCAGTCAGGAGTCTAGATTGCTCTCAGTGGGATGCCACATGAGGTGGGTGGCAAAGTTGCAGACGACGAGTCAAGTGGCATATGCAAAATAAAGAACACGCCCTCTTGAGAGCATGCTTGTCAAGATTGGCTTTTAGTAAAATTTTGGTTGCTACTTCAGGTGAAGGGTGATTTTCCACCACCGCGCACTATTTCGTTTTACCATAGCAGCATCGCACTGCTGTTGGTTTCCGTCCTTATGTCGTTTTCTGAGGTAAAGACCTTCGCCACGCTTGGTCATTGGCAGCTTTATTGGCTTCCTTGGTGTGTGTTAGAGTCATGCGACGCATCACCCACACCTGTCAACAGTTGCGCACCCGGGCCAGCAACATTTGCGCCTAACAGATCCAGATCATTACTCAAGGGTTGGGACTAATTCAGGAATTGGCGGTTTCGCGTGCGCGAAGCACGCGAAACCGCCGGGGAATCGATCTGCCATGGTGGCGGAACGGAACGAGCTCTCCTGGACAGCCTGGGCTCTGCGCGGTGCCGACGCACAGCAGCTGCTGTGACTGACCTGAATTTCAGAGCTTTAAGCTTCGGTCTTTGTTTGGACCGGCACACTCCGAATGCTATCCTGATGTGCTCTTGATTTTGTTTTGTATATGTATCTACACCATAGGCGGAGCTGAATTGGAGAGCTTGTTGCTTGTCAAGGTCTGTTACCAGGGCCGGCCCATGTTATGTCCGCTTAGCAACTCTCAGAGCAATCAGACGGGGGTCCTCTAGTGGTTGGACTTGATCGATTTCTCACTGAACAGCCAAACACATGTATGAAAAACCATTTTTGTAACCAATGATGTTTCTACCAAACGAGAAGCCCTAAAAATATAGGTGCCACTGGATGTTTTTTTTGGTTTTGTTTTTTAAGTATCACTATAGCCAGACTATAGAGATACTTTTACACCAAAAACAAACCCATCCAGTGACACCTGGGTGAAGCAACTCGCAGGCGCCCCAGGGACTTTGGCGGCAAGTTGTCGGCGCGACAACTCTCCGGGCTGCGGCACACCATCGCCAGCCCGCAGAGCGCGAGCCCGCAGAGCGCAAGCCACGGCCACTGGAAGCCCGGTGGAGAGCTGGCGCGGGCGTTTCTTTTCTTTTTTTTGGTTGGACCCCAAATTGTCAGGTGAACATTGTGAGAGTTGTCAGAACTCATTGGTGATGGCTGGGCGGGAAGGGGGGTGTGAAGACTCAGGTGGCGCTCGTTTCAATCCAACTCATTGGTTGGTTCCGACGCTTAATATCCCGTATTAGGACCTAATAAGTCCAACTCAGGCCTTAACGGTTTGGGCGTGGTATGGTCCCTGGCATGGGACTGTCAGAGCACTTCGCTGGCTTTGTCATAAAATACGGAGCTGGGGGGACCCACAAAATGCTGGCTGTCCCTTTGGTTTTCCTTTGAAACCACTCAGAAACGGGGTCCCTCAAAAAGGACACACCCATATAGCGGGGTTCCTTGAGAAATGAGTGAAAACATAGGTTTCTAAGATTGTTTCCACTGCTCCCAAGCCAGTCTCCGCAGGAGCAAGAGCAGGTTTATATACCGTTGGTATAGCCGCCATGCAGTGGTGTTCATATCCCATTAAACCCCGGCGAAAGAAATCGACACATCCAGTCACGCAGTTGTTTTTACCCTGGAGCCAGAGGTCCCTTCAGTATTTGCTTAGGGTTTAATAGAGGTCCCGGTTTGGGGATGCGCCAGTCAGGCAGTCCCTTTTTTTCCTCAAGATGGTGGGTTTCCTTTTTGCCCTTTAAAACCACGAAAAAGGGGGACGGACCCTCGGCAGAGAATGAGAAATGGAATGACCCCTTATCAACCATACCCTATGATTCCCTTCATTCGGGAATCCCAAACAGGTTGATGACTGCTTCTCTCGCCGATCGCAAGTTGAACAAATGGCGGTTTTTGCTTTTACCGCCTCAAAACAAGACACCCAAAAAACGACCAAGGGGGGGAAGGGGTAGACTCTAAAAAAGGGCCGCGCCGAGGAAGTCCAAGTCAGTGGCCTCCCCCGGCGTGGCGGGCGCCTCGGTGGCCTCCACGCGGGAGCCCACGTCGCCGCGCTACGAGGGCCAGCCGCGGGCGGAGTCCATCGCCGTGTGGCGGGAGACGCAGAGCTTGAAGGAGAGCCTAGGCCTAGGCAGGTCCGAGCACTTCGAATCCTCGGGGATGGCATCCGACTCCGACCAAAACGAATCCTCAAAAAATATATCGGAAAAAGCGAATATTTTTTACTTGACTCGGAACAACGATACGATCGAAGCATATAGGGAATGAGAATTGGAACGACCAAACAACCGACCTTCACAATGAGAAGGGGTGAGTGCTTTGGACTTAAATGAGCCAGGAGTTCTTGGAAGAACAAGTCCATTCCAATCCCGATCGGTGCGATAGGGAATGGGCATTGGAACGACCAAAAACTCCTCGACCGGAAGAGCTTGCGATCGGTGCGATGGGGAATGAGAATTAGAACGACCAACAACTCCTCGACCGAGAACAGCTTGCCATCCTTTGTGCGAGAGATGCGGGGAATACGAGAAATGGTTTCTGACCCGGAAATTCACCATCCAACTGGTGGTTTCCTTTAAGGGGAGCCCTGGGTTCATTCCCTCGATCATTCCCTACCGAGCACCAGCAAGACAGATGGCGGAGACCAACAACCTCCAGAGCGATCTTCCAAGGGGGTGATTCCTCAATGAGCCAGGAGTTGTTGGAAGAACAAGTCATCCAAGCGGCCCCCAGTTTGGTATATGACAAGTCTAGATGAGATTTTCGCCTTCAGGTGAGCAACCCAGTCAAGATCCCTGGCCCTGGACAAACCCCGAATACGATCTTCATCATAATTCCGCGGCTGAATGAGAGGTTTCCCCCCAAACCCCAAATTGGCGTGTGTGTTTTTTTGTGGGTACCCTTTTTTGGAGGTTTTACAGGGACACCAAGGAAGCCCACCCATTCCGGGGGTCCCCAAAAAGAGACAGACCCAATACCACCGAGGGTGACTTTGCGGCTTCCCAGTCGCCAGGCCTGAGTGTCGACCGGGCGAATCCCGCGCGCGGCGGAAACCAAGCGGCTAGAAGCCCAAGGCTCGGAAGGCGCGCGGGGGGTCGAGGGGGTCGACATGGGGCGGTTTGGTTCCCTTTGGGTTCGCACCGAGGGCCTTGATTCCCAAAAAGTTCTAGGGGTTGATTCCTTTTCCATTCTTTCCAACCATCGTTCTTTTCGAAGACCAGATCCGTTTTCCTGGGTTTCCGGAGGTTTTCTAGAAAGAAGGATCCCTGGAAAGAATGGGGAAGGTAACACTAGAAAGAAAGGGTGCCCCTATGCTGCCAGGGTCACAACTGGGGCTGTGGTGAGAATTCCTGTGTCGCAATAAATGCTCCAAGAGTCAACAATTACCTCATAGTGGGGGTGGTAGTGTACAGCAAACACTCACGCAAACGAATGTCCCATAATTCCGAATTCCCCATTGACTACCCCGCTAAACACAAGCTGCATTAACCAAAAGCGCTTGAGACGAATGCGGCAACCAGCCCTGCCCCAACCAAAAGGGCTACATTGGGTTGGATTTATGTTCAACTATTGGCAATTGGGAAGTCCCCAATGGTGCACTTAGATTACCAAAGGTGCCCTTTGCCAGTTGGGTTTCAGCATGTTTCAGCTCTCTGGGCAAGGAATCCAGCTGGTTTCCTGTTGGCTTGATTCGGACCCGAATAGATGCGGTTTGAGGGTGCGGAACTTTGAGCTAGCAGGATGATTCGTGTTCGGTTGCCTCTCCCTATTTGCCGTAGAGTGGATAGTGAAGTTAGCTTTGGCGTTTGGACTTGCTTGGATCGCGTTCTGAACTTGAGTGGCGATCCGCTGTGGAGCTCGCTTCGAGTTGAAGGGCGTCTGTACTTTGCGATGGTTTTCAGGGTGCTCAGAGTTGAGCATCTTGCACGGCTCCCTCCCGAAGGCTACCTAAGCCCATCCTGAGAATCCACACGTTCCTGCTCCCTTTTACCCCCCCCCACTTGGACCCAGCTTACCTTTGGCCACGCCTGGCAGGCTGCCGGCCTCAGACCCCTACGGCATTGTCATGCCGCCCTGGATGAGTACGCTGGGCTTGAGTCAGAGCCAGGCACCTTCTTCGTGAAACGCGCGCCGCGCCAGTCAGTGCGTCGGTGCTTCTTGAAATCGGGACCCTGAAAATGGTCATTCTCTCTTTTTGGCGTGGACTGTCGAACCAAAGAGCATGGGAGACAACCAAAACCCGGGTACCCTCGGGCAGATTGGGAGTTCTATGTGAAGCATGGGCGTTTTATTGTGGCGGCTTGGGGCATGCTCCTTCAATGCCCTTCAATGCAATTGTTCAGGTAGCCCTTGGTTGGTGCTTTGGATTGGCCTCCTCCCAACCACCAAACCGCCCAACCAAACAAACCACCAATTGGAGGGTGACTCATGTAGATTGCTTTCTACATGCTTCTGAGTAGATGAGAAAAAGATGGTTTGCATTTGGAACTAAAGCGGCGCAACGGGGCAAGCCGACCTCACTCGTGTTTTAGTGGCTTGTGCAGGGAAGCCCTTGTTTGGGTATACAGTTATATAGGTGATCGCAATACTTCGGCCAGGTTCATATGGCTGTGTCCTTGTTAGAGGGTACCCGTTTTTGGCGGCTTAAAGGAGAGCAACATGGAAAACCGCCATTATCGGGAGGGGGGGGGGTCTCCTAAGAAAGACACGCATATTGAGCGCTGCTCATACGTTGTCATGGTATATTGACACCAGAAGCTGGTTGCTCCTTAGTTTTGAAACAGTCAACTGTTTTTGTTGTTTTCCTCCAATTGGTGGTTTGGGGCCCGGTTGTTTGGTGGTTAGGGATGGTGTCCCATTTCCCCTCCTCGAATACAACAGCCAGGGGGTTCAAACCACCAATCAGAGGTTTCCTTTTAAGCACAGGGAGGTCGAACACTGTCAGTCATCCGTTGGGTTTGCCCAGCCTACAACCCACTACAATTCAATAACTGGGATGGCCATCCACGCACATGTGCTCCAGCCAGCCAATCCATCCCCCGAAAAAAAAAAAAAAAAAAAAAAAAAAAAGAAGAAGCAAAACGGTCTCTTTATGTCTTCGGCTTAGTCTCGGAGACACACCCGATCTAGTTCAGGTTGATGAATTAATCATTTGGGCTCCCGATAGGCTCTACCTCCGACATATAATCACCAATTTACATCAGGTTGCACGGGGGCTGCCTGTTGGACGACCTTGTTGTGATTTGGTTCCCAGTAATTAAGGAATGAGTCATGAGGGAGTGACCCTAATATGAGCCATCCTTTGTAGTGTCCCTTCAGGGGATCCCCTTCCAGTTCATTCCCAAAACCCTTGGTGATTCGCTGTTGAGAACCCGCAGGCTAACTGGTGGTTTCGGATTGGTGCTTTGGAGGTGAAGTGGTTTCCCATCTACCCACAAGCATCAGAACTCAAAACCCTCAACCAATTCAAGCCAGAACTGACTAACTGGGGGCAACCTGAGCCGCGTGGGATGGTTGTTGGTGTTTTTGGCCACTGGCATGGTTGTTGTTGGGGAACATTTTACATTTTTGCATATTATGTTTTAGTGGTTGAACTCCAACCACTTAACTGCTAAAAATTTGAGAATCTTTGCTCCCCCTCCAAACATCAACCAAGCTGGGGAGCCAACCTTTCCTCCAAAGTCATCTCCATGTTCGCCCTTGGGCCCACGGGCCCAAGAAACCGACCGGGCGGGTCACAAGGAGCCATGAGCAACAAGAAGCACGCGATCCAAACCCAGGGGAATCGTGGTAACCATGAAGGATGGCAGTGGCCAGGATTTCCCCCTCTAACTAATCACGAGAAGCGAAGCAGACACCATGTTTACCGCAGAACGGCCATTTACCATAATTTCCTTCCCCCCCCCCCCAAAGACAGAAAGCGCAACCACAACAAACACATCCAAAAACATGCCCCCCACCCCCACCCCCATCCCCCCACCAACCAGAAAACACAACATAACAAAAGCGTCAGAAAACATGCCCCCACGGACAAAAGCACAACAAGAAACACAACAAGAAACAAAAGCATCAAAAACGGCAAAAACAATGGGGGCCCCCACCCCCGCCCCCCTACCACTGACACAACACCAACAACAACATGTGTCTTTTTCCCCCAACGGCTGAAAGCTTTGGGGTCTCAGCGGTGGTCCGGGGCGGCCCTGAGGCAAGGGTTCCACCAGGGTTCCACGAGCGTTTCACCAGGGTTCCAGGAGGGTTCTGCGAGGGCTGCAGGGTGGTGCGAGCACCAACAAGAGCACCGCATGTTGGGGACATCACCTCAGCTTATTGTCTGGAGGAAACGCGATCATTTCTCAACGTGAGGCCAGCAGCCCGCGGGCGCCCTCCGCGCACACCGCCGCCTCCGGCTCCGCGAGCTTCGCGGAGGCGGCTCTGGGGCGACTGGCGTGGCTGCAGGCGGAGAAGGAGGACGGGAGTGGGCCGTCACCTTGGGGCCGGGGGCGGGTGGGGGGGGGGGGGGGCTGGAAATGGCCATCACCGGGAAAATGTATACAGGGGGCTGTTGACTTAAATACCCCAGACGCCCCGTTTATATATACATATATATATATTTTTCTTTGGGGGGGGGGGGCGGGGTGCTTGTGGGGGTTGTTGCAGGGGTGAGGTGGGTGAGGTTTGGTTGTTTCCAGGATGTCCAGAGGGTTGTTTACGGGGGTTCAAAGAAGGAAGTGGAGGGGGATGGGATTATCCCAATGGGAACCATGGTTAGAACTACCCACCCTCTCCACTAACATGGAACGCACCAGAGGGTCCCTTTGAAAGGAAGTCGTCTTCCAGAACTGAGTCAGGTTCCAGGTAAGTGGAGAGAGAGTAGGTTTTCGACCTGCCAGGCCTTGGAAGGATGGCTGAACACTGCCGGATACTCCGTGAGCGACGAGCAGCCCCGCGAGTCCGCTGACTTGCGCGAGCCTACTCGAAGTTACCAGGAGATAAGTCAGACCAAAGATCGTATGGGGAGATGGTCTTTTTGAGGGTCAGAGTGCTTATTTCAAGGTTGTTTGTGTTTGGAAACCAAGGGAAACCAAGTTGTTTTTTAAGGGCCCCCTATTTTGACAAATACCCGTATCATGATAGGAAGCAGCTAAATGACTTTCTGCAGGAAATTGACTAAATGCGAAGTTTGAAAAGCCACAAAAACATGTAATTCCTGTAGCCGGTTTCTTAGACCGTAGAGATCCATTCAAAACCGTCCTGGAAAGAGTTGATTGGTGAATGGTCCCAACCGCCTTTGCTTTCTCTTTTCTTTTGGTATATACCAGGATCTTGAATGGATACCAGGTGTCCTTTTAGGTCAGTTTGGTTGGACTTGGGTTGAGATCATTTTTCCAGTGCCATGTACTGGTTCAAACTGACACCGAGGGAGCCAACCTTCCGACCTTTGATTTTTCTATCATGGTTTGCTACTGCAAGTGCCTAAATTGTGTGTTTGCTTTTTTTGGAAGGGCGGTGTGGCTGTGGGGTGCTTCAATTATGTTCATAGCACCATGTTAGTCATTACTTTGTCCCTCATACCCATTTGTTCCATCTCTTTGTGTGCTTTGGGCAAGTGAGGAGGCCAAGCCTTCTGCGACGAGTCGCCGCGAGACAGTCACACGACCAGAGGTGGACGACTCCAGGCATAGGCATGATAGCCACTTCGGCTTGCATGCGGCTGAGCCCTTGACCGGTCACGAGGCTGGGACTGCCGTTCCTAAATGATGAATGAAGCACAGGCGTAGACAATTGGTTTGGCTTTGTGTTTCCCTTGCGGGTCAAATTTCTATCGTGTGGCGCTCGGGTCTATACAGCAACCCCGATTCATGGTGAGCGCTAGTCATCGGAACAGGGGCATAAATCTTGCTTTGCCTTCTGGCAAGAGATGGCTGTGGGTCAAAACCTTTGTACCCCCCCTTCCCCCAGATTCCCCTTTGAATGGACCGATCAACGGGGGGGGCTAGTTACCAAAAAAAGAGTCTCTGGATTTTGACCCACACCCACAGACCAGGCCCCGAACCTCGGAACCGAGTCGCGGGCTTCAAGCCTGCAGGGTCCGAAGTGGATTTAGGGACCCTCGAAATGGTTTCTTTTGAGAGGGGGTTGGAGCCCATGTTAAGCTAACCCATTTCCTGGAACCCATTGGAGGTGGGGGACCAACATAGGGTCCTGTTCAGCGAAAAAAATCCGCCCTAGTCTAAGGAGCTCGTTTGTGCGAGGGAAATGTCCGGTGTATGTTTTGTTTCGGTGAACTTTCCCGGCGAAAAAAACACAAATGCATTCTTTTTTGGGACCCTTCAGGTTGCATCTTTCAAAGTCCCCAAAGATTCGGACTGGAGGCCGTCCCATACGTCATGTGCGTGTTTGAAACGGACGCCAAAGTGACAGTACTGTGGATGGTGGCGAAATCCAACTCGCACCACTTTGAAACCATGGTTGAAACCATGATGCTTTTTGGTATTTACGTTGGGTAATTCAATCATTCCGTTGGGTGTCTGAACGGTGCGAAACTTGCTGGTGCTCATGAGACATCATACACCATCCAGTTCCTGTGGTTTTCTTTCAGGGAATTGTTGGGTTCATTCCCTCAGTCCCTCATTGCCATCCCCCCCCCCGTCCCCCCCATCCCCGGAACTGGACGTCGCCTTGCCGTAGCCGCTTCGACCTCCCGGGAGGAGCCCTTGCCTCGCGAGCGCTTCACGCTGGAGGAGGGCGGCCCGTCGGACGGGGTGAGCACGCCCACGGGGTCCACGTCTAGCCGGCTCGGGATCAGCTACCAGGCGAACTGGAAAAGGGGGGAATTCGGTGAATGTAGGAAAACACAAGTTCGTTTACTTCCATTGCTTAAGGTGTTTTTTTTTTTTAACCCTGGAAATATGTGTTTGTTCTTTTTCCCCGGAGGTTTAAGCAAATGGAAGTTTAGTGCTGCAGAACCTAAGTTAAACAAGCTGGGCAGTTTTTAGCGGCCTTTTTTTGTGGGGTTGGGTTAGCAGACAACTGAAGGAGAGTTGCCAAGTGCAACGGCTAGCGACAAACCTAAATGTGTTCAGAACCATCGGGGCCTTGTCTGAAGATGGTGAGTGGTTTTGGGTCTGAGGATTTGTTTCTTTTCGGTCAGTGCTTCTAATTAATGTCCTAATCATATTATTGCGAACTCGATGCAGTGTTGATTCTCTCGGTATCCAATCGCCCGTCACCACCACTGCATATCACATATATGAATGAATGTTATATGTATATACACGGACAAGGCCAGGCACCTCCGCAGAAGGACCAGCATACAGACACACACACACACACATATGTGTATATACATATATGTATATATATATATATATATACATATCTTATACACATGTTTCTACATCCTACACACGTGCAGACGTACATGGCGCGAATGTAATTATATATATATAACACATGGTTTATATAATGCACAGGGATGACCACGCTACAGTTCCAAGAAGGTACCACATCCAAGCTCTCTTCGTTACACCAGGTCCTGGCCGCGGAGCGGGAGAGGGCACAAGCTCGGCTGCGGGAGGACTTGAACGAGCTGAGCGAGAGGCCGCTCGAGAGAGACCGGGGAGACTGTGGTAAGACCGATTCGCGGGGTTATATACGGGTGTGTCTTTTTTAGGGTCCATTTGGGTTTGTTAAAGGAAGACCAACAGGAAACCGCCAATTAGTAGATGGAACTACTTCCCATCCCCTTACTTACCCACAGAAGGAGGCTTCCTATGACAGCATGATCACGGCCCGCAGTTTCTGGGCAAACACAAGGATTGCCTTCGCGAGGCCTCCAAAAGTAACAGGCAACAGGTTTTACAAAATGAAATCCAGTGTTCCCCGGGGAAGGAGCTAATATGTGGACATGTAAAGTCCTTGGAGACCCCTAAATACTTGTTTGAGTTGGCTTCTTCTTGGTTTTCTTTGCAGATCAAGCAGGGAAAGCAATTTTGACAAGATTGACCTTTGAAGCCAATCGCTTGATTGGGATTCAGAGAGTTGGCTTTCTTTCGTACTTTTGCGACTCACTTTGCGCTCACTTTTTGCAGGGGGTTTGGCCAACCCACCACAGGCACACATCTTGCACTGGCCCACAAGAAAGGGGTCACAGCCCAAAACCAAAGTTGGCCCTCCAGAACATTAGAAGAACTCTCTGATGATTGAACAATGATCCCGTCCTGGAGTCAGTGAAGCCCAACAGACCTGCCTCCGAGAGAAGGAAAGAAGAAACAAAAAAGGGGGTCCTGGGGGCAAACCCCATCCAAGCACCTGGTTCAGGTAAAGAATCAACAGGGGTTTTGGGAATGAACCAATGGATCCTCAAGGATAGGGGATAGGTCAGCTTGGGGTGACTTTCTTTTCTATTTCCTGCTGACCAAAAACAGTCATGCCTGATTGAACGCCCATTTTGGTACATCCTTGATCGTCCCCCTGCGAAGTTTTGTGACCCCCACCTGCCGTCCTTTGAGTCGCATGGAATACGGCTTTTCGACTTGCACGAAAAGTGACGGCTTACAAAGGGTGTGTCCCAAAATAGGGGACCAACAAAACGTGTTTTTTTCCCCTTGATGAAGTGAAATCTAGGGGTCCTTTTTGTAATTCGCCGGGTTGAAGCCGATTTTGAGGGGAATCCCGAAAAGGAACCCTGAGTCTTGACCAAAGGTTTTAGGGGCACCGCCTGTCATACCCAGTGCATTCGCTTGAAAGTAAGGGGTCATGAGGATGGGGTGGCCAGTCTCGTATCCCAGCAAGGCCTATTTGCTTTTTGTCAGCCATGCAAAGAAATATCTCCCCAGCACAACATCTCCATATTTCTCGGGCATATAAAAACATATTTTCCCATATCCCGTTCGGTCCAACCTGGAAATATGTGAAATCTCCGGTGGCGCTGGATCTCCCGGGCCCGTCCCCCGGTCCGCGGCTCGCCTCTCAGGTGGAGCGAGCCCGCCTCGCCCCCGCCGTCGCCTCTGCGGCTGCGGCCGGCAGAGGCGCGGCACAGCTCCCCGGAAGCCCGGAGCTCACTGCAGCAGGTGGCCCTCCGAGAGGCGCGGAGGGCGGAGGGCTGGGTTTGGCGGTTTGGCGGTTCCGCGGAGGTGGTACTCAGTTGTTCCATGCCGACCTGTTGACCTTTTGGTTTTCCATCTTTGGTCCATATTTAGTCATGGTCCCAAAAGGTTAACCTTTTGGTTCCAGGTCCTTTGGGCAATTCAGGGTATGCTGGAAAACTCGGAGAGGGTTTCACTCGGTTTTTGCCCGTTTGTTTGGGACCTTTGGGCTGCATTCCCTGGCACACTGCAAGAGTGACCACTGTCAGACAGACCTCCAGCGGTGTCAATCCAGCACCCCTTTTTTCTTCCGTCAACTATGAGCAAAATGGTGTCCCTTGTTTTCAATGGCCACTGGAGGTCTGGGGTTTGGGACACCTGGTGGTTTTGAAGAGACACCTCAATCGCCACGGAGCCCATTTTGGAACCGTTGGCCTTTTTGTTGGAGAAACAATTCAGGGGGTGCGGTGCGCGGTTTGGACCTTTCGGTTGGTTGCTGGTACATTTGTAGGCAGGATGGCATGAACCAGCGAACCACTAACCCCTAGCTTGGACCTTTTTGGAAAATCAACTGGGCAAATCATGGTGACCGCAAAAAGCGGGACCTCGCCCCTTGAGGCTGTGTACTTTGATGGACTTGTTGGGGGCTTGCCTTTTACCCCCAATTGGGAAAGGGACTCCCGAAAGTGCAGAAGCCTCCTTTTTCAAAGAGTCCCTTTATCTACCAAAAGGGCGTCAAATGGCAAACCCTGCGGGGGCAAAGCAAAAAGGCGACCAAGTCGGGAAATGAAAGGTAAACCAGGCAAAGGCCCACGGGCAAGGTCGCCGAGGAATTAATAAACTCACAATGACTTGCAATGAACTTGATTCTAGGTCCCCAGTAGTGCCCTTTTACCCCTTTTTTGCTGGAGGGTTCCCCTACTAAAATAGACTACGAGAAAAAATGGTACCCTTATTCTAACCTCTCTACTGGAGGACCTAGTGATTACAGTGTAACCCGGCGCGGGGAACATGGTCTTGGTTGCTCAAGGGTTGCTGAAGCGCCAAGAGACAAGAAAGAAAAAAGCACGGCCGCCGAGCATATTTTTGGCGCGTGTTCTCTTCGAATCGAGTCTCTCGCAGGCCCAGCGGGATATGGCAGATGCACGAGGCCCTAGCTGGATCTCCTCCAAGAGGCTGAGGGCGTATAGGTATATATATACACACACCCATGGCCTTTTTGGACCCTTTTGGGGCTGATTGATTTCCCATAAGGGTTAATGAACCCATAAACTAGGGGTTCATACCAGGGGTTCATATTCACGTGGGCATTCAGCCTTTGATATTCTCCTTTTCAACCATTGTTCTTTGCAAAAACGGATCCGTTTGCAACCTAGGTTTCTCGAAGTTGTCTAGAAAGAAGGATCCCTGGCAAGAATGGGGAAGGAACCTCTAGATCCATATCCAAACTTCTATGTTGCGAAGACTAAGACAGGAGGGCAACCCTGGCATCAAATCAAATACAGAGGCCGCAACTCCCGGGGAGATATTTTTGGTTGACTCTTGACAGGTTTGATTGAATCTGGAGTCTCAAAAGGAGATGCCTTTGCAAATGCCCATGTTCGGTCCCGCGGGAAGCCTCACTTCCGCCTGCTTTTGCCGAGGCCGTTCGCCGCGAATCCAGGCCCGGTCTGCTGGGCCCTGGGTGGCCAACAAGTTGTTGACCTTAGGACCTGTTTCAAATCTTCCGCTTATGTGGTGCCCGGTTCACTCCCGGGGGGGGGGGAATCCCATGTTTTTGACAACCCCTGCGCCCAATAGTCTCCACTTAGGCTGACGGTCGGACACATCGTTCTTTGTGTGGTAGGAATTCTCAAACAAGGGTAGGGGAAAAACATGAAAAACAAAAAACCGGTTTCGTTTGCTAGGGCTTCCCTCGAGCCAAGTTTTTCTGCCATAGATGTCGCAGGCAGTCCAGCACTGCTTCTCGAGCCCGGATCCCAGAGGCTGGCAGGCTGATGGATGTGTCGCGTTTCCGGGTGCCCGAATATCACCAAACCAAAGGGGAGCTCACGTTAAATTGGCCCAAAAAGGTGATGTTTAAAGCCATTACACGAGGACATAGTGGTGTAAGTAGCGCTCGCTGTTTGGCGAGCTTTCAAAATTAATGTCCACAGCAACCCTTGGTTTTGACTCATGTGGTTTTCTTTATTGTCCCGCGCCTCGAAGAGAAAGTGCGGGGCAAGACACTACACGCTCGATCTGCGGGAAGGTTGCAACGTTTGTGCACGCGGCGTCGGGTTTGTCCAGGACCTCTCAAAGCTGTGGATGCTGCCACATAGCCCTCCACCCCTGGGGAAATCCCTTTCCCAGGAGTTGCAACGCTCAGGAGTTGCGTTGCAAGTCGCCCGTCGGATTGGGTCTTGAGCTACGGCCAAGTCGCTTCCAGCTGACTCAAGTTTGTCAGAGACCCGCCTTTCTGCCTAAAGCCGAAAGCCGCCAACCATTGTTGCTCGAGGCGACATCCTAGGCAGTTGGAGTTTCCCCTTGCTTCCTCAATTCTGAGTGCAACTGTCCTGGCTTGTGGTGCGCAACCCTGCTGAAGGTTGGAGTTGGCCGAGAAAGTGCGGACTGCATTTTGCTAAGCAATGCAAGAGAAGCAATCTCAGTTGCCGCTAGGCCACATCCCTCTTTGGGCTTGTTTTGGAGTGGGTCTCCCTTCTAAAGCCAACCCTTCCAAGGTCAATTCTTCCAAGGTCACATCTCACCAAGTCGACCTTTCCAAAAGTCGACCCTTGCCACTTCAAAGTCGGCCCTTTTCACAGTCAAGCCAGCCAAGGTCATGTCTCAAACTAGGAGAACCTGCATTTTTCTGCGGTTTTCCTCACACATGACCCTTCCAACTTACCCGAAAATTTGGTGCCCGTCCACAGACGGACCTGACCTAAAACCTTGCGCCCAGGTACACCAGGCGCCGTCCAGAGCCAGGCGCGGCTGTGACTGGACATTCACACCCAAAACCCCCCATTGACCATTTCAGTAGGTACATATGGGTCAAAATACACCCACTAGGAACTGGACCGCAGGCTTCAGTCCATGTTTCCATTTACCCGGGTTCCATTTTGGGTACCAATTTTTGACCCACTGCCATCTGGGTGAATTGTAACGACCTCGCACGACCTCACCCTAAATGTGGTTTATGTGGGGAATAGCCCACCCAACCACCTTATTTCAGGTCCGGTTGGTGAAATATTATAATTCACCCAGATATATAGCTATGTTGGCGGAACCAAAATTCGATGGGTTTTTGCCGCAGTTCACATGTAGCTAGAAATCATACCAACCGTCTCGCTCAGGCAACGTGGTCCCCCTTCGAATTCAGTTGGAATCTATCCGTTTCAGGTGGATTTATCTAGCTAACACATGGTTCACGGATCAATCCGAAGCCATTACTATCATTTTCAATCGCAGAAAGAGGGGGACTACCCATGTGTGGTTCGTGTGGAGGTCCATCAGCGGCAGCTCCCTAGCATCGGCTGTGGTCGACGCTGAGGTGGACTTTGGAGTTGGGGCCGCGGGGTTGCCCCTTCGAATTGTGAAATGAAGCAACCCTTCCATTGAAATGAATCTATGTTTTTGCCCTTGTTGATTTTGAACGAAGTTGACTTTATCACTAGATGTTTTTTTTTTCTTTTTTCAGGGGGCGAAAAAGCCAGTGGAAGAACCCGAAATGGGGGGGTCCTTGAGGCAAGGCCTCATTGGGGGGCGCAGCGGGGCGTAGACGTGGTGCAACCCGACTTGACTCAAACTCGTCCCGACCTGATCGGCAGGCGTACGGGTCTGCGTCGAGGCAAGGACCATTTGCGAGGTTGCGAGAATTTCAGCGTCTCAAAATAGGACTTCCTTTCTGAAGTGATGGGTCTTTTTTTTGGGGGGGTTTCCACGTCAATTAAGATGCCGGAGAGCCTACCGTTCCTTCAACCCTTTCTTGGGGAAGGGGGTCGTGTCAAAGAGACCCTATACTCACCTACAGATTAAGATGGAACCCAGCAAAATTTTCAGTTGTAGAAGAATCTCCTCGCGGGGAAAGGAACCCGTTTTTGGGTACCTTCCGGTAATTTGGGGACTAAAAGGGATCACTTACTCCAGGCCACCACCAACGCCCTGCGAGGTATACCTCAAGGCAGTCCAGTCCTTCTGCAGGAATACCCAGACTCGCCGCCACCGCGTCTCGGCAGAAGGAAACGCATCTGGGGTTCCTTTCGGGAAGCATCACCTGTTGGGCCAAGGTTGATAGCATTCCCTTTCAGGGTTTTGTGATGGTTGAAGGGAAGAGAAAAGGAACCCCTTGTCCGGGCTTGTAATTAAATGGGATAGGGAACCCCCACAAGTGTAATTTGTCCACACGAGCCCAAAGAATCACCAACTCCAAAGCAGACACTCCCCGGAGTTCAAGGGCCTCCTTGCGTGTGGGAAATCTGTGCCCCTATGGGTGCTTTTTTGTTTATACCACAGAAGCCGGAAAGGGTGTTTTTTTTGCCTAGCCCTCGCACAGGGTTGGTTGGTTGGTTGGTTGGTTGGCTGGCTGGCTGGTTGGTTGGTTGGTTGGTTGGTTGGTTGGCGCCTCGGTAGGACGAAGGGATGGGGCGAATGAATGGACCCTCTTTTCGGCTTCCTTAGAGCTTGCCGAGGCGAGGCGCCACACCGAGGCGCGAGACACGGTCTTCAAAGGGCTCCTTGTGGTTGCTCATGGTTGGTTTTAAAGGCAAACTAACAGGAAACCCCAGCCATGTTGGAGGTTTTCTGCGCGCGTTTTGCTTTTCTTTGGGTTGGAACCAGTCTTCGAAGCCAATTAATTTGAATGCCCTTTGAGGGCAAAACCATCAATCCAAACCACTGTTTTTGAGGGAAGCTGGTAAAACAAGCAGAAACCAGCCACCAAATCGCTTGCCCCTTCGGTAGGCCTTGGACCCCTCCCCAGCAAGCCGTTTAAAAAAGAGGAGCAGGGAATCCCGGAAGCTGATGAGAGCCAAAAAGAGAGTCTTGGTGGGAGGTAACTACAAGGGATCTGCAAGTTCACCTAAGAACGGACTTGCCCATTTTTGTTTGGCCTTCTTCGAACGGACCCAAGAGCGGAAAATACCGGAAGAGCCAAAAAGACAAAACAAACAGCTCTAAAAATCAGGTGCCCACCCCAATGGCCCCAGGCAACACAGGTCTTGCTTCAAGTCAAAGACCACTGTTCCCCAAAAGCGAAAAGAGGCGGTCCGCGCCGCTGTTCAGGCCGGGTTTCAGCGTGGCGTGCCGGAAGATGGCGCCATGCCCAGGCAGCGGAGTTTTTTTTTGCGAGGGTTCCATTTTGTGGTGCAACTTTCGCGCTCTGCGCGGCTCTGGCAAGTTTTTGCGTGGAGATAGAGTTGGCGGTAGATTTAGGATACAGTTTCCATTTTGCTGAAACAAGCAATAGAAAGCAGGTTGTATAACAGAGTCCAAGTCCAATCATGTTTTGTGAGGGTATCAATTTGTGTTGACTGCGGTTGTTCATGAATTAGGGATCAACATGACCAAATGGGGCTGTCCTCAAATTGAACACGAGCCCCCAGTTAGCCTTGGTTTTAAACGGGAAACTCACGCTTCGTTCTTCTGGGGTATGTTTCCGTATGTCCTTTGCTTTCTTTGGTTCTGTTCCTGTTTTTAGGAACTCTTTGCACCACATGTTGGTTTTCCGATATACACGGAGGCTTTTCAACCCAAAAGGGGGCCAAAAGCCAAGCCTTTGTCTTCCCACTTCCTGGCTTTCATGGTGGGTTGGGACCGTCAGTGGCTCTTTGGGACCGTCAGTGGCTCTTTGGGCGACCCATTGGACCCAAAGCCTCCAGCTTTGCCAGGCACAGCAGCCCTCCTGACGCCAAGGTATGGAATCGGTGTTGGGAGGGGCGAGGGTTAGATGCCTAGGTGCCCCAGTAGTGCCCTTTCTCACCACCTTTTTTTTTTGGGGAGGGTTCCCCTACTAAAATAGACCAAAAAGAAAAAGGGTACCCTTATTCTAACCTCTCTACTGGACAACCTAGATGCTTAGGTAACTCCCTTTCGACTGGAATTGGGGATGTCCGAGCCCTGCAATTCCCTTGTTTGTCTTTTCTTAGGATGCAAGGGCGAGGTGTTCCATCGCGCCGCCCACCCTCTCCCTTTCGAAAAGAGCCGCGCGCGGTTTGAGGGCCACGGGTTTTCCACCACCGGAGGCTGCCCGGTGCTTGGTTTTGGTTGGCATGTTCTTTGCTTCTCCAACAAGTGGGACAGACCAAGTCAAGAAAGCCGCCGCCCAAAGTAGCTGAAGCCAAACATGTGTTGTTCCGTGTTTGCATGACAACCGCCCGTCGTTTTTCAACCGCCCAAACACTTGTTGCCTTGCTGGGCAGGCTTGGGGCAGGCCGGAAACTCAGAACCGCCCTGGTCACCGGGCCCCTTGGAGACCCCCCGACGGCTCGCCGGACAAGGGGCACAGCTGTGGCACCTTGTGCAAGTCGTCCATCAACTGGCCAACTTAAAATTGTCAGCTTGTTTGGCCCTACGCTTGATTGAGCCCCCACACTTGAGGGTCTTTGGGTCTCAGTGCTTTTTAATTAATTAAGCAGATTGAGCTCTGATAGCATGATATGTCCCGACGCTGTTGAAAAGAAGCAAACACACCAAGGCCACAAACACAATTAGGTGTCCTTTTCAGCTCACTTTGGTGAAGTATAGGCACTGGTTTCACTTTGGTCCCAATCATTTACTTGCTCCATCAATTTCTACGAAAGGACACCTAGGAACACAACACCAAGAAAGCAACTATGAGAATTGTTCCGCGCACAATTGAAACCGTTCCATGAGAAGGACTCTGTTCGATTTGCAAGAACTCACGGTGTGTCTTTTTCGAGATAACCCTTTTTGGGATTCGTTTTGCTGAGGAACAAGGAACCCACCGAGTTCGAGGCAAACCATCACGACAAACACGATCCAATCGTCGGCACTCGCAGCTGGCGCACCAGCACCAACCAACCCGATGCGGGCCGGGATTCGGGGAGGCTGAAGGTATCCTAAACCTACGAACTCGAGTCAATGCATGGCGGTTTGGCATTGCTTTGCCATGTATCTAAGTGCTTTGCCATGCGTGGTTTGGCGCGTGGTGTGCTCGACAAGCAGGTGCAGATGCCTCCGCGGTAAGTTTGACAAATTGCCGGGGAATGCGCGTGACTGTGAGGCATCAGTGGGAACCCCGCAGTTACCAATCTACAGCCCCATTTGCCCTGTAGTTACGCTCCAGCACGCCAGACCTGGACAGTACCCGACATAAAGATATCTAGCACAAACTAAACAAATCGCAGCAATCCTGTCCTTGAGGCCTAGGCAGCAAAATTGAGAACACAGTGAAACATGCCAAACGATTTGAGGCTCAATTTGTTTGCATGAAAGCCTTTGGCTTTATGGATTAGGAGGGCTCTACTTGTATCGGTATATTTTTTTGGCTCAGATGGTGTGGGTTGCATCCCAGATCGCCTTCAAGGAAGGCCGTTGTTCGGTTTGTCCAAATTCATCATTTCCTGCCAGCTTGCAGCTCTCGAGATGATATGGGTGAACCCAAAACGATCTGCAATGAGTTTTACTGGGAACACCCTCCAAAAGGGTTTGGTGGAGATAAACCTGTATGAACCTTCCCAGGGTCCTTGTCCATTAAGAAATGACACCCATTTAGAGGAATCGCCGTGGGTTGGAACCCTGTTTTTCCTGCCCGCCGACTTGGCCGCCCAGGGAAAGCTCGACGTCTCCGTCCAAGGCCGGGGCCAAAGGCTTTCCACATCCTGGGCCAGCTGCTTCAGAACAATGTGTGATTTTACATCGTAATATATCGTAATATATATATATACGTATACAGAGTATTACATGTCTATACAGATAAGGTATACATGTATACACAGGAAATTGTATATGTGTTTATGTTGTTGAATGGATTTGTCTCAAAGTCATGGATTGCAAATGGTTTGGTTTGCTTTTGGTGTGCCTTTGAAGGCATCCAACAAGCATAGGTGCTTTGTGTTGTGCCGGAATTCCCGCACATCTCGACCCAACCCAGCCTTTTTAGTACGTAGTTTGTCAAACTGAACTCCCCTTCTCTATAGTTTGATGCCTGTGTATCCAAAGTTGTAGCTAGGCCAACCAATGTAATTAAATAGAATATGTCTATATATATACATACATACATACATACATATATACATATATATATATATACACATACACAGAGCAGGTGTGTATACGTATGTATGTATATATATATATATATACACATGCAAAGCGTCACACCTCTTCCGCGCCTTGAGTTATTCAAAAGCGCTGCCCCTCCGTTTTGGAGCGTCATGGGGGGCCGCCCGCGCGCGCTAGTTTCAGGAGGCCTGGCCCAGCCCACGACAGAGCTCCAAAGAGGCGCCGGCGAGGGGACGATTTGGTCAAGGCAGCAGCGCTGTGTGGTGAATTTGTCAGTGGTGTTTGAATACTAGGTCCCCCAGTAGTGCCCTTGCTCACCCTTTTTTGGTTGGGAGGGTCCCCCTACTAAAATAGACTACCCAAAAAAAGGGTACCCTTATTCTAGCCTCTCTACTAGAGGACCTAGAATAGCTCAGTGGAGCTCGTACAAAAAGTGACGCATATTTTGAAAGCAGTTCCTGTACTTCACGATTGGGCCAAAAGAAAAAGCCTAAAACCTCCAAAATGGCCACAGCCCATGCCATTCTGAGACAAGAGCTATCAGCTGCAGGCGGTTGTCGTTCTGAGAGAGGGCTGCAACTGGCGTGCGAGATGCCCACGGCCAGTTGAGTTGCACCCGTAAGTGACTCTTTGAGGAACCACCAGTCCCACCTGGATTTTTGGTGGCAGAAATGGACTTCACCACAAGCCAAAGTCCGAGTTGAGTTTGGAGGGAAGCAACAGCAAGAAACCTCATGTAGAGGAGTGCCCCCTGTGTTTGAAGCTTGTTTGGTGTTTGGTGGGAGCCCCTTAGTTCTTTGGTGTTGAGACAATGACTTTGTGCCAGGGAAACGCAGCTCGCAGTTGGCCTCACACCGTGTCAGGCGATCGGGCACGAGTCCAGGTGGGGTCAGATGCGGACAGACACGCCTTTCAAAACCAGCTTCGTTTGTTCCATTTGCTGGTGCAAACTGAAGTGGTCGACCTCCATGGCCCCCAAAAGGACAGTCAGACTATGTTTTTTTGGGTATAGCAACCCCCGTTGCTCCAGAAAGACATTCCTGTTCGAAAGTTTGCTGCACTTTTGGCTAGCACTGGTGACCCTCGTGTTTTCCACAGCGATGCATTCTGTTGAGGCTGTCCGGATCGCATGCAGTCAGGGCCTTGGTTGATGTTCAGCATTGGCGCTGACAGCTGGTAGTTGAGATTGGCGCTTGGGAGTGCGCATAACTGGTTTCATTCACAGGGTTGCTCCGACCCTCAAAAGAATTGGGGACGGGTCCTTTGGTTTTCCGCTTTGGGTCAAGATTCCCTTGCAGGTTCTTTGGAGCACCACTGTATCAAGCCTAGGGAGGGGGTTGTGGGGCACCCTTCAAGCAACATCAAGTCATTGTCATATGTGCCATGGTCAAAAGACCCGTTTACTTGGGGTTAACAGGGATGGTCATCCACCTGGTAGTAAGGATCCTTGAAAACCATTGAAACTATTCCTATTGAGGGAGCTATCCACTCATATGGCTGTGGGTCAAAAATAGGTACCCAAAATGGATCCCTGGCAAATGGAAACATGGACTAAAACCTGCGGTCCCCTGTTGGTTTAATTTTGACCCATACCCATATTGAGTCGACTTTGGACATGAGGCAAATGGCCGTGCAGCCCTCCCAACACGCGAACAGACAACTACTTTCCTTTAGGGAAGGGTTCGCCTGTGCACTTCAGCCAAAGACTTATCCATCCTTTAGCTGGGGCATTTATGCACCGACTTTTCGCGGACATTTTTCAGTTGCGGTGTTCTTTGTCAATTTTGATGCATAGATTCCAAGCACTGCAAGTGGGCAAGCAAAAGTGACCTGGCTCATGGCTGGGTTTCTTGCCAAGGAACTCAAATCGTTCTGCCAACGTTTAATTGACGGCAATATATATATATATATATATGTAAACATATATATATAGATTTATACATACATACATACATACATACATACATACATACATACATACATACATACATACATTCATTCATTCATACATACCTTCGATACATACATACATACATACATACATACATACATACATACATACATACATACATACATACATACATACATACATACATACATACATACATACATACATACATACATACATACATACATACATACATACATACATACATACATACATACATACATACATACATACATACATACATACATACATACATACATACATACATACATACATACATACATACATACATACATACATACATACATACATACATACATACATACATACATACATACATACATACATACATACATACATACATACATACATACATACATACATACACACATATACAAATATATATATATATATATATATATGTATGTACATTATATATATATATACATATGAAACTTGATTGGCCATCACAACTTGAGGGTGTTTAAATAGTATTGTCTATAGGTGTGTATATATATATATGTCGCTAGATGGCATCTATGTCTATGCCATACATACGACATACATATATATATATATATAGGAGGGCCATTTTTTAAAGGATTGTTTTTCTCGTTTTTTTTAAAAGGTTTTGTTTGTTTTTCATTGTTTTTCAGGGTGGGTGGCTTTTCGGCTTTTTGGCTTTGTGGCTTTTACGTGGTTTTTGTTGCTTTTGTGGCTTTTCATTTCGCATCCTCTGCATTCACAGTTCCTCTCTGTTTGTCTTTTCGCATCCTCTGCATTGCCAGTTCCGCTGCGGCAGGTGGCTTTTTGGCTTTGTGGCTTTTGGCGGCTTTCTGGCTTTGGCTTTTCGCATCCTCTGCTTTCCCAGTTGGTTTTTGGCCTTGGCTTCCTGCATCCTCAAAATCGCAAGTTCCTCTCTGGTGCCCCCCGCCACCCCCCTTTCGATTAAAATGCACGCCTAATTGAATCATCACCTTTTCGGTCATCATGCGACAGCTACTTTTTAGATTCTTTGCCCTTAATTTTTCGATCATCATGGGGCGGCAGCCCCCCCAACCCCCCCGCTGCTTTTTAAAATCTTTCTGTTGGCCCTAATTGAATCATCACTTTTTCGATCATCATGGGGGGCTGCCGCCCCCTCCAACCCCCCGCGCCTTTAATTGAATCATCACTTTTTCAATCATCATGTGGGGGGCTGCCGCCCCCCCCCCCCCAACCCCCCCCGTTTTTTTTTAGGTGTTTTACAGGGATTAGTTTGCCCGTATTTGAATCCTCCCATGAGGAGGGCCCGCCCCTCTTTTTAACATGCATACATAAATGCCTACCTACCTCGCCGCAGAGGAACTGATGATGCTGAAGATGCAGGAAGCCAAGGCCCTCGATTTGCTGGTGATGCTGGCGATGTTGGCTGGACATGCGGGGGATGTTGAGAACGATGCTGATGATGTTGACGGACTAGCGTAAAATACGTACATTTTGCGAGAAAATTCTGTAAATTACAGCATTTTAGTAAATTACAGCATTTTAGTAGCCAGGACGGAAAAATCCAAAAAAATAAAATAAAAAACATCTCGACCCACATATATATATATATATATATATCCAACATGTTCAATTGAGGGGTCTCTCATCGTTTGCATTGACCCACGTGATTGGGCGGAGATTCTTGCCGAGCCGGCCGAGGCCGGAGCCGAGAGGCTGGGATCGGATCGAATTCGCGATGTCCAAGGTCAAATGGTCGAGGGAATGACAGGTTCACTTTTGGTTTGCAAGGAAATCCAGGGGAAGTCAGGTGTTTTTTTTGGGCCCCCCCCACTTTTGACATACCTCAAATCACCCGAAAAAGTTCCCCTCTCAAGGCGGCGTTCCAGTCGACCGCGCGATTGTTTCACACTGGAGCAGGAACGATAGCTGGACAGACTCAGTTCCCCTTATTTGGTGGTTTGTATTGGTGTCTTGGGCATTTGCAGCCCTCACCCCTGGAACACTTCCAAATTCCAATCCAAACCACGACTTGAAAAGCTGAGGCCTGAAGCGTTGGGTGGGGGGTCTTCGGGGGTCCATGAAATGACCTTTGTCCGCCAAAGGGTCCTCAAGTAGAACTCATACCCCAATGGGGTCAAACAGCCAGACTGAGAGTGGGAAAGCAGAATCCGAAAAGAGAAGACGAAACAAGAAACGGGAACACCCAGAGCCCACAAAGGCAATCGAAAGGAGTTCAACAAAGACCTACTTGCTGCAGAAGGGACATGGGCCATGGACAGGCACAGCAAAAAGGGGTTGCTCCACATGCTGGACTTCCCCAGTAGCGCATCAAAAGTGAGCTTCCGTTTGGCCGGGATGATGTTTGTGGGTGTGACAAACCTAAAACATGGGGAAACAGTTGGCGGAAATTGTTCAAAACATTTGGCCTTGAAGGTCCATCAGCGGAAGCTTGGTCTCCGCGGTCGATGAGGCGGACTTTGGAGTTGAGGGGGGTGGGTTCGCAGCTTGACCCCTTGAAGCCTCGGAAAGTGGAGCGACCGCGTCTCTCTTGTGGTCGAAGCTAAAAACGCTTTAGGCAGGCGACTCGACGCAACTCGACCCCCGGATTCGGCCCGATTCGGCCCGCTCAGTTGATGCAACAGCGTTTTGACAGGCCTATGGGTCTGCATCGAGGCAAGGGCAGCATGTGTGGCGCATTCGCGGTGCTTCTCCCCAAATGAACCCTGGAACTACCCTGAGAGATGGAGCCCGAGAAGGAGAGGCTTGGGTGGCTGTGGTTGTCAAAACCAATGGGATCCCATTTTGGGGTAGGTGAAGTCACCACCCATTTTAGAACCTATTTCAGTGGGGATTGGGATGTTCACTGGGGGTACGATTTGGATTTTGACCCATGGCCATGTCTTTTTGGATTCCATGAAAAGCTGCAGATCAGTACGTCTCACCCGCGGTTCAGGTATACCTCGAGGCAATCCAGTCCTTCTGGGGGTGCCAGACTAGCCTCCGTGCCTTGGCGGCTAGTGCCATCTCTGCATACCCCATGAAAAGTAAGAGGTTTTGCATGTAGGATGACCCTCTCCCTACCCCCGCCCCCCACTCCCCACCCCCGCCCCCCACTCCCTTCCCCCTACCTCTCCAGTTTGTTTTTAGTTTTTTGTTGGTAAACTCGCCTTCTTTTGCCGATGTGAAGATGATTCTGTATTTTGAGCTGATGCTGAAAGGTGAAGCATAGGGAAGGCTGAAGGGATTGCTTTGCTGTCCCGCTTTCAGCTTGGAGACAAAGCTTCGCTGAGGCTACCAGGCGCCACACTGAGGCCCGCCTGCTGTTGGTGACAAGCTGTCCCTCGATTCTTTGCGCTGACTATCAAAGTCAGACACTGGCCGAAACTGGGGGGAACCAACTACAAAAAAATACATGATTCCTAACAACAGCCTGACAGCGCTTTTTGCACGGAATCATAGTCCTTATGTTACCGTATGTTTCAGAGTCCTTATCTTTATTGCTTTTCTTTGAGCCCCCCGGCCAACACATGCCCAACCAGTTTTCACACTTGGCGTTGGAAAGGCGGCACCTGCACGCGCAGACGAGGTGTGGGCTGCTTGGTTGCACTGGCCTTGCCCCACCTCAGCGCCCTGGAAAGAGCCTCACAAAGTGGGGGTTGCCAGCTTAGCTTGTTTCAGGTGTGTGAGTTACAGTACATTTTGCAGATTGGCAAAAGCTTTCGTGCTACATGGTGCATATACACGGTGAGTTTTTTTCAGACGGTGACAGGTCAATCAGCTGTCCTTTTGGGTCAAGGCATTTTGCCCGGTCAACCGTGAGATCTCATGCGTTGGGGTTGAAACCGGTCAACACGAGTGCCTTTTTGTCATGTCATTTGGGATTGTGTATCTGTGACTTGGCTGACTTTTAGCATCTCTTTGGGGATTTGCAACCTCACCCATCAGGGAACCTCACGTTTCGTTTGCCTCCCTCAGGCAAAAACGATCCAGATTGAAGGTAAAAATGGATATCCCAAAGCAAGCGAAATGGCGCGGCTTCATTCTGTTGTATTTCCTTTTGCGCCTGCTAGAAGAATTATCCCATCAAACGTCAACCCCGATCTTTGGACAGTCCTCGAAGTCTTGGGGTTGGAGTTTTCAAAGGGTTGGGTTGTGTTGAAGGGAACCTGAGCGGACGCCACTCACTCTTGGATGGGTGTCCTTTGTCTGTGGTTTTCCATTCTTTTTGTTTGGGGGGGGGACTGAAAAAACGACCCACCCAGATGTCTTCGATTTGGCACAAACCTTTGCACCAACCCTCAGGCAGAGCGGCGCGTCAGGCTGGTTGCGAGAGACGCTGAAACAGTAGACCCATGTTCAGACGACTTGGGCGTGTCTTCTGTCTGAGGGTACTTGTTTGTGTGGTTTTAAAGGGCAAATGAACGTCAACATTTGTTGGGGTCCAACCTGAAAAAACACCCCACTTGAGACTTTTGGGGTTCCTCAGCACAAACCAAACAAACCATCCGTGTTGAGAGGAATCGCTTCTTGGCGGCCTCCTTGTTGTGGGATCCATTTAATTTGCAGGGAGTACTCAAGGGGAATCAACACCTGCTTTGTCCGGTGCCCCTCCCGCGGTGGGTGAAGTATCACTGAGAACAGAACGGGCTTGTACTTGTCTTCGAAATGAAAGTAGCAGCCCCACTTGTCAAAGTGCACTTTCCCTTTCCAGGGTGCTTTTGCATACCTGCTTGTTGGAGGGACCAGCCCCTGCTAGCTAGCCTTGGAAGACATTTTTCCTCCTGAGAGTACTCTCTGTGAGCTTCCGTGTTTGTGGGAAGGGGCGTACGAATCATCGCCCCGTAAATCTTTTGCGAGTGGTTGGATCTCCCACGCAACCTGCACAAGCTGGGGAAGCCACGAAGTCCCACTACTAAAGGCCACGGGGCATGCCTCAAGGCGACAAGAGCCACAATGAAAACCCGGGTAGATGAAGGATAGCAAGGGGCAGTCCCAGCCAGAAATAGTTGCGGCCGCCTTCTTAATTCTTTACATGGTCTTGGGTAGACCATTTTACTACCGGGTTTTGATTTTGACTCACATCTGTTTCCGGTTTCTGTGAGTGCCAGGCACAGCAGTCCTGGCGCCGAGGTGCCATGGGTATCGCGCAGTGCACCTACCCTAAGCAACTGGCGTGTGTATTTTTGTCAGGGGACCCTGCAAACCGGGGGGGGGGGGTTCCCCTTAAACCACCCAAAAAAGGGGTACCCTAGCAAAATATACATCCAACTAGCGAAAATCCGGGTTTCCTGCATCTGCTAAACGGTCATCTTTCCCTCTATCAACAAGCGGTGGTTTCAAAAGAGGAGAGCCCCCAACAAGGGCTGTTGTTTGGCTGCAGTTTTAACAACAATGAGAGTCAAACAAGTCGTCCACATGTCTATATATATGGCTGTGGCTCAAAAAACCGGTACCCAAATGGAACCCTGGTATTTTTTGCTGCATATATTTTGGCTAGCGGAAGCCATCTCAGGGTATCTGTGTCTCCCAGATCTGAGGGCCTCCCAAAGATGACCCGTGTGCTTTCGTTTCACGTCACAACCGATCGTCAAGGCCATCGGAAGAAGACATCACGAATGAATCTCGTGTTTGGCGAATTCCGGCTTGGACGGTCGCCACTTGCTATTTCTGAAGCCTTGATTAAAAACGACCAAGACAAGGCAACCCCAACAATGTTTGTCCAAGGATAATGCTGCTTGATGGCTTCCCTGCACACAAGCAAGGGAAGCAAACACTTTCTGCAGGATGACGGCTACAGGCGGGGTGCAAGTGTGGGGGAAGGAGCGCAGATAGCCTACCTTTCTTTTCTCTTTTTTTTTTTGGGGGGGGGCACTTGGCACGAATTGTTTAGCAAACCTTGGGGGACTGTATCCATTTCGTTGGAACTAATTGATTGGGAGAACTCGAGGGCATTGCACGGCCATCGGGGGGAGCAGCGAAGGGGGGAAATGGGGCGGAAGCATCTGTAGCAGGGCCCACTTCGCCCGGGTAGGGCCAGTAGGGAAACGGCACATTGCAGTGGTCGCGTGTCAAAAGTCAATCACTGGACTCTAAAACCCAAACAATCCTTTTGCCCTCCTTCTTTGTATAGTATTGAGGGACCTAGGGTTCAAAAGCTGTTTGTTTTCTACTTCTTTAGGTGTCAAAAGGCAGAACAGATTGGAGGGGACGCCCATTCCTTCTCATGTTTTGACGTTTTGTTCTCCCACTGGCACAGTCAGCGGTGCACTTCCTCCTTCTTTGGGACCCTTGATGTTGCAAGTGGGACAATTTTGGGTTTTGGGTCGGGGGCATTGGAAAGTGATCAACGAGACCTCTTCGGATGGGACTCCAACTTTTGGTGTTGTCGAAGGGAACGCTGGTTTTTCGCACGAGTTTCGTGCAGGCCCCTCGTTGTGCCTCCGCATGTTAAACCATCTTCTATTTTTGCCCCTCTGAGATGGTGATGGTAGCCGTTATGAGATTCAAATCCTAGTTTGAGGCTTGAAAACTGACCATAAGTAGCAGTAGCTCCAACTGCAAACCAGCAAGTTGAAAATAAGGGCCCCCCTCCGAATAGTACGCATTACGTAGGCCAGCCTTGTTTATTCTTGATACCCCACTTAGCAACATGGAGCCCGACTCTTACAGAGACCCTCTTGGCGTGTTCTGTGCGGATGCAGAACACGGGGCCCGACCCCGACACATGGGGGCGGGGATTCTTTTTGGCTTCAAGCCCCAAACCCAACATCGGTCACTCCCGGTCTGGGGGGTACTTGCGGTGGGCCCTTAGGGTCTATTTTACAACTTGCTTCATTTGTAGGGGCTGCAAAATTCTGTAACAGTGCCCATGGCACGGGGTTCTTTTGGCTCGCAAACAGTTACCTGAACAATTGCACCGAACATTTCGTGTCCCCATCAAACCAAAACAAGCAAAGGTGATATCCCCAACAGCCTCGGAAGCCGCCGGAACCTTCCGGAACCTTCTCTGACGCTGCTTCAGCAGTTCGGGGGAAAGATATGTTGACAAGATATGTTGGCAACCAAGCACCAATAGCACCACAACCACCCAGGTTACCACCAAACAACCACAACCACCCTACAACATCCTACAACCAACCATCTACCACCACTCAGCCTCCACCAACCACCTACCACCACTCAGCCTCAACCCAAACCCACAAAACCCAAAACCATAGGTGTCCTTATTGGTTGTTTTGCTTATAAAATAGAAGGCGATTCCTGGTTTACCTGGTGGTTCAATCATCTGCCAGGGAAACCCATCAATTTTCCAAAAAGGACACCGATGCCCAAAACGCAAAACGCGTCACCGTCCAACCGACCGAAGCGGCGACCAAGCGGCGACCGGAGGCGCTCCAAGGCGCCGAGCTTCTCCTGGCCGGGGGCCGGGGGCTTCGTGGCCGATCCGCCCCGAGAGGCGCCACGGGGACCCACCGGCGCGAGCGACTGGGGATGGGTCCGATGTGTTGAGTGGTCCAGTGGCTGATGGGCATTTCTTTTTTGTGTGGCTCCAGTGTTTTTGTTGTTGCTCCAGTTGATGGGGGCCTGTTTTTGTTTTGTGGGTCCAGCAGTTGATGGGTTCTATGGGACTGTTGTTTGTTGGCTCGATTTTTGCTGGTCCTCTTTTCTTTTTGGGCCAACGTTTATGAGGGATGGCTGTGACCTTTTCGGAAGGGGGATGCTATTCAGGCCCAAAGACACTCCGCAAAGATGGCGGCCGGATTCATCTTTTTGCTGCTGGTCTAGAATCCGGCACAGCTCTGGAGTTGTGACAAGTTCAGCGAGGGGTACAACGGCAAGAGGTTTTAGTCCCTATGGATCCCTTTCGGTTTCAGCAATTGGATGAATGACCAATTGGAAAATGAGCCTGCATGAAACCATGGTCTTTACGCAGCTGTTTAAGCACGTAAAGACAAGCTGCCAAATTGCGAACTTGACTCGGGGACCTGCCAACTTTCGCGTTTCCACTTCCAATGGGACTTGAGGGGCCACGGCGTCCATTTGGGGTCTGTTGGGATGGCAAGGCCACAATGTTCGAGTTGGGACCGCCTATTCTGAGTGTTTGTCCCCTTTGAAATTGCAGATCGGCGAATCCTGATAGTTCACTTTTTTGCAAGCCTCAAATTTGAGGCTTGCAGTTTTCTCGTGAGCTGAGCAATTGCAAACTCCAACCAATGCAGGGGACCATCGTGACAAGCGCGAGCAAAGCCGAAACTGACCAGCCGAAACAAAGAAAGCCTCGAGAACACAGCAAGTCACAAGACACATTGATCACAGCCAAAACAACAAACGCCTGCAGAATGCAAAGCATGATTTGGACACTCTTTGGAAAACAGCTCATGTTGAATAGTTCTGGAAAGATGGTTCTTGTTGTTTTGTTTGTTTGTTTGTTTGTTTGTTTGTTTTCTCGAGTTGGCTTTCTCGAGTTTATTGTTATTCATTTGTTTAAGAGGCTTTGTGTTTTTGTGTTGTATCTCTTTTGTTTTGAGCTTTTCTCTGTTTGCGGGGCAGGCACGATGGAAGACACAACCAGCTTGTCTTTCCTTATTATTAGACTCTATTTAAGTTCTAATCGAATGCTTCTTAAAGTCCTACTTGGAACGGAATTCCTATTTTAAGACAAGCTTGAGATGGTAATTCCAACTGAATCCCATTGACTGTCTACCCAATGCAAGAAATCTAACAAGAAGAAACAACCAGCTAGTCTTTCCTTACCATATGTGTATTTTATTTATAAGTGAACTCTATTTGAGTTCTAATATGTTCTATTTTGATTAATTTCCAATTTGAATCCTACTTGGAAAGAAATTCCTACTTGGAATTGGAAGGAATTCCTGTTTAAAGGTTTATTAGTCTTTTCGAACTCATATTATAGGGGCAGACATTCCTATCTAGCATCTGAATTAAGATAGTAATTCTAGTTAAATTCTACTGGAATTTCTACGTGGAAGGGACATCCTATTTAAACATCTAAGAATTTAAATCGAGTTCTAGTACACATCCCATTTACACTTAAAGCCTTGCATGTTGACACGTGCAAACCAATTGGAATGGAATTTGGATGGTCCATGGGTTTTGACTGGTTGTTCACTCCTTTTAAACGGCTTGCAAATTAGAAGAAACTACAAACTCATGTTTCCTTATTATATTCTTTTTATATCCTATCAACTCGTACTTGGAAAGGACACCCTGTTTTAATTCTTATTTTAGATTCATTTCTACTTAAAATATGATTTCAACTTAAAGCATTGCAACTTGCAACTTGTGAACAAATATAATTGACATTGCATATTCCCCGAGCTTCAGTTGGCGATTCACTCTTTTTAACTGGAAGGCACATTAAAGGAAACAACCAGCTTGTCTTTCCGCATAGGATTCTATTTGAGTTCTAATTCAATTCTAATGCCAATCCGGATGTACAGAAACCTGCTAAGAGACTTGCAGCCTCGCTAGCTTGAATGAGCAGCAGCAGCTAGCCGCATGTTACAAGAATCCAGATGAGGGTTCTGAACCCTCAATGGGGTCCTCTACCTGGATTGTTGTATCATGCTGCAACTTGCAGCTACAAACACTCTTCATCAAAGCAAGCGTGCATATCAAGCCCCAACATCAGAAAACAAGTGCAATACCACTGTCGCCCCGTCTTCAAATTGGGAATCCGGTCCTGACATTATCCTCCCGAAAAAAATGGAAAAAAAAGACCTGGGGGCCCAAGCGGTTTGGCGTTTGAGTTTGGACAAGCGAGTCGAACCAGTCACAACCACAAAGGAGCAATCAAGTGCACAGCTACGCATACCCCTTTCAAGAGGAAAGTTTCTTGCCGAATTAGTTCACGGCCTACAGGGTTTGGGTTTGCGACCTCACCCATGCTTCCTTTCACGGGGCACCCTGATTCTGATGTTCATTCACCCAGAGAGTTAGGTATCACCCTGGGAATCCCGGGCCCCAGGCGCGTGATCTTGACCATGGAAGGGCAGTTGAGTGGTCGAAACAACGAAATTCAACAGAAAGGGAACTTATTCAACACCTAACGTTAAAAGAAGCCGAGTTTTCGTGAAGCACCCCAAGCATTTGAAGCTGCTGGGAGGGTCCAGCACATCATATGGAACAAGCGCCGCTGTCCGCTGTGTCCCTTCAAAATGAGTGCAGATGAGTTGTACTTGATTTTGCTTGAAACGCAAACATGGCACAACATCATGGTCATCGTTGTCGTCGCCGTCGCCGTCATCCCGTCCGCATTGCTATTGTCACCCTCGTCGTCGTGATCATGATCAGCAACAGCGTTGGCTACAAAGTAGATGAGCTGGAGATCAGGGTTGCACCAAGTGAATACCTGTGTGTGTGTGTGTGTTTGTTCTTGTCAGGCTAATTTTGCAACCACCTTTCTACGAGCGGGGATGTTCATTGGGCGGTCCGGTGTGAAGTTTGGAAGCATTTGTGTTGCCCGCCCTCAACGCGGCTTTCTTGTTGTCGGCAGGCGCCCAGTCGAGAAGATGCAAGATCAGTCCGCGACCCAGACTTTTCAGATGCTTAGACGTCTCCCGCATGCGAGTGGAAGATGCCCCAGATACCCAATGCCCCCTTGTTCGCCAGTTTGATCCCAAGCGGAGGGACGAACTACCCAAATGAGGGATACGTCATCAACACGGCCCGTCCATGTTTTCTTTGGGGTGCTTCATGGTGCTTCTTTATGTCCAGGGTTCCATCTTTTGGTTTCAAGTACTTAAAGCCTGGGGTTTTGGACATGAACCAACCCGTGGTGCCTCATCAGGCCAGCTTGGGCGGTGTGCACTCGCCGGGCTCCGAGGGCTTGGGGCGAAGTTTTGGGGTTTTGGGAGCTTTGTCAAAGCCATCCCTGGGTTTGACATGGAAAATGTTGGGCTTCCATAGCGTCAAAGGAAAGATTGGTAGCATGGCTGTGACACAGCATGGCTGTGACACACGTCCTCGAAGCCACTACCAAAATTGCATGGGGCCAGAAGTATACGCCCTCAGTTGTTTGTCCATACAGATTTCTCGCAGACCAAGTCAAGTTTCCCTGGCCAGCCCCGCCCCTAAACGTCCAGAAGCCCACACTAATCTGCTCGTTTTTTTGTTTTGTTTTTTTTATTTATTTTTTTTTAATGGCGAGCTCGATTCCGTGGCGAAGCGCTCCCGTATGGTGATTCCTTACTTCCATTTGGTTAAGAACATGTTTTTCAATTTTCCAACCTGTTGGTTTTGAAGGGAATCCATCACTGCTGGACATATTTGCTCATTTTTCCCGGGCGAAAACGCCAATGGAGAGCACGAGCAGTGTAGCTTCGACCGACCTGCACCAGCGGCCCGTAGAGCCTGGGATGTGACTGGCTTCGGGCGCGAACACTCTAAGATGGTTGCCAGTACTACCCAAGGCAAAAAATGTGAGGAGAAACGAAGCCTTGGTTGCAAAAAATAGGTTACACATACCATGTGTTTCTTGGGTAGTGATTTGGGGCTAGTGGACACCATCTTAGAAACGCGTCGATTCACGCCAATTCCTTTCGCAGGCCTCGTGAAGGACGTGCCAGGGCCGTCACAGAGGCGCCAACGAGAGCGATGCAAGCCGCTTCGTCTCATCTTGCCGCCGTGAACCACAAAGAAATAGGGGCCATCCTGGCCAGGACATTTTTCCCGTGATTTGCCGGACCCCAGCCGGGGAAGGGTCTGGTTTTTCTCTCAGAGGGGACTAAGCCCAGGTATTCCCAGGCCTGGAGCTCACTGGAACTCCGAAACCCAAGTCGCTCACCGCAGAGCTGATTGGAACGACTTCAAAGCTTCCAGCTGTGGAATAGAAGGAAAACGGCCATTTTGGGGGATCTACCACGAAGGAGAACCCCCACCCAACCCTCCAAATATGCATCCACATGTAGATGATGTCCACTAAATGATGTCCCCAACTAGCCTCATTTGTGCATGCGCCAAACTAGTTGACCCATTGCTTGGGCAGACAAAGTCCCTTTGGTTGCTGAGACCTGTGTTGGTTTCCTCGGATGTGTCAAAGAGACGCATGGGGAAACCGCCTAGTTGTGAGCAGCTTGCGGCCAGCCACGCTAGGTAAGCAAGTACGACGTTTGATTGCACACCAGTGGTGCCAGACAACCCTGGCGATCATCCCGTTGATGGACCTCCAATCAGTTCCGAAAAATCAGTTAGAATTGTACCCCTTCACTTTGTTGATTTGGATGGGTGATGACAAGGCGCGCAAACATGTCAGCTGGAGGTTTCCCAGGGAAGCCCTCCATAACTTCACGGCAGGCGATCATTGTTTTCCTTGAGCCAGCTGGCCAGTAGCGTTTCCTCAGACCCCCCCTTCCTGTGGGTGTAGGTCGTTGTCAATGTTTGGGGCTCCCCTCTTGTCATTTGTGAGGGACCCTTTCGCACACCAGGTCCGCGTGCCTTCACAGTCGAGGTGCGGGAGTTTGTGAGCCATGGGCAAGGTCTTTGACTGGCTCTCGCGCTTGGGGCGCCACAATTCATATTGAGCGTGGCAGATCCAAAAGCTGAAAGGATTCAACAAGGTTCCGCAACACATTTTGACAATGTGGGGGAACATTACAATTGAACTCTTTATAGCCGTACCCTGAGTCTTTTGAGGAATCTTACTCTTCAGAAAAAGACTCAAATGGGGTGGTTTCTGGGTGAGGAGAATAGAGTTAACTAGGGAACTAGAGGTGCGTTTTCGCACGGCTTTAACAAGGGAGAACGTTTGTTTTTAAAGACGTTTTGTTGATTTGGTGCACCAAGACCGGCCACACTAGTCCAAAGATTGGGTTCTCTAGGGAGCACATATGAGGTGCGTTGTTAACATGTCCTGTTTTGTCTTGGTTGGTCTTAGGCTTGCGACGTGGGGACTCACAAGACATGTTAAGCAACAAAATACCTCTCGTTTCTACTATGTCCATTGCGGACAGCATGGTTTGATTGTAACTCATGCCAACCCTTGTTTGCAATTCTGCGTGTACGTGTGTAGTAATTAGTACCAGCTACTGTTGGCGACTTGAACAACAACTTTTGCAGTATTAAAGCCTAGTAGTACCGCACATATCAGCATCACCAGTGCTTTCTCACCATGGATGATGATGCGGGCACGTGTGGGTTTGCGTGCGCGCATGTGTGTGTGTGTGTG
This sequence comes from Effrenium voratum, assembly GCA_963377175.1. NCBI lineage: Eukaryota > Dinophyceae > Suessiales > Symbiodiniaceae > Effrenium > Effrenium voratum. Next base: position 583,535 of record CAUJNA010002868.1, on the reverse strand, counting down.
TGCGCGCATGTGTGTGGGTGTGTATGTATGTATGTGTGTGTGTGTGTTTTGCTGCGTTGCTTCTGCCAGGCCAAGGTTCCTCAGCGTGCCCAGCGCAGAAGATGCTGGGTCGCGGCACTTCGGTAGAGCTGCTTCGCCTGATGCCTTGAGGCCATGTGTGAAATCCGCCGCCTGTTCTTCTGGGGATGTTAATCAGGGGTCAGGCCGCCGCCCCTCTTCTAACATGGGCAGGGACAGCAGTTGCCTTTTTGAGATGATGATGCATAGCGTTCCCAAACGCAAGGAAGCATGGTATAACGTGGCCATCTCCCATTTAGGTCCCCTAATATATATATATATATATACGTATAAGAGTCAATCACTTGTGGTGTCCCGTTTTGGTGGACAAAATCCATGGGCACACTTCCTAAGTGGCTCAGCCCAACAAAATCCCAGTTTCTGAATTACAAGCTTCCACACCATTGCTGCTTTCGAAAAGCGCAAAACTTGAGTTTTGCCAAAATCGAGCTTGCGCAAAAGTGAACAGCTCCACCCCTAAAAAATCTGGAAGAAAGGGCTTGCCACCAAAACAGGGTTATGTGAATGAAGGGGTGAGTCCCAGTTGGGTCATACCACTCTCACTAAGTGAAGGTTTAGTCATTCGAAAGGCTTTTTTTGCGTTCTGCGGGCAGTCGCAGGGAGTGTTTATAGAGGCGGCGCATCATGTCACCATAGATCAAAGGGGCTGGGCAAGGTTCTCTCCAAGTTACCGGCAGGCGAGGGTTGCCGGGTAGCGACTGTGCAAAATGTAGCGTGGTCCTGGAAAGGGGGGGGTTTTAATGGGTTTCTCCTTCCGATCTGGAAACGGAGTGGTTGGGCCAAGGATAGATTTTGTTGCTAGATTGCTCATTCAAGAACACGTGGACGGCCTCTAACAATGCTGGTTTCCTTTGACAACACCCTTAAAAGAGTGGGTGTTCTTTGGGTGTTCTTTCAACCGAGCGAAGGGGTGGACAACGATTTCCAGCCCTTTGATGGCTTTTTGGTTTTGTTTAAGAACAGTTTTTTTGTTTTTCACTGTTGGTTTTGAAGAGAACCTATCACTACTGGACATATCTTTATGTTTCCCAGGGGACTTCAGCAAATGGAGGGTCTTATTGAAAAGAGCTTCTGGGGTTCTCTTTTTTCATGGGACAAAGTGAGCCTCTCGCTTTGGCCAGATCGGCAGTTCGGACGGCCAGCTTTAGCCAGTCAGAGCCTGATGAGACTGAAGGCTGAGACCCGGGACAGGGGTTGGAACCCGGACAAGAACTCCTCAAGGCGCATGCCCCTTTGGCAGAAAAAGCAGGAACCTGGGGGCAAGTTCCTAGGTGAATTTTCAGCTGCCCCCTACGAGACTGGATGTTTCTCTTCGGGTGCGGCACTTTACGAGCGGCTTGCGGATTGCGGTACCTGTTTGCGGTGAACTGAACATTCCCTGACCCGGGACTCGGTTGGGCGCGATGGACCATGTTCTTTTTCCTCTGGGGTGCCTTTCACTAAGTCTGTGTTTTTTGAGTTGGTTCGCTTTTGGGATTGGCTTGAAGGGACATCAAGATGAGATCCATTTGGAGACATTTGCGGGCAGAGATCGGGTTCGTAAACACAGAAATAGTCGTTAAACGCCACTAGCTTGTTTTGTTCAATGTGAGGGCTACGAAATTCAATCAGCCTGGGGTCGCTTCAAACACCGTCCAAAAGGGGATCCTCCAATTTCAGGAGACATGTCAAGCATCAGCACCTGAGGGCTTTGGGGAACATCAGGGATTTGTTTGGCACCTTTGTTCCCTTCAATTTGGTTGCGAATGTGCTCTTGTCCAGTTCTTGCAGCTGAATGAGTCCCTTCCATTGACTTGAACCCAGGTGCGGAAGTCTAGCCCGGAATCAATCAATGGAAGCGTGTAAGGTAAGCGGCTGCTCTGCAATGCCCAGCTAGGGGACTTTATGCTTTTTCTGGGCAAAGCTGATAATCCAATTGACTTTGGGCAAGGCCGTTTGCTGCTTTGTTGCGCTGCTTATTCGGAGGCAGTGAGACGAGCTCCAGCGAATCTCCCGAGGAGGCCGCGAGTCGCATTTGGCCGAGTCCAACACTTGAAGGGATTGGGCTCAGGATTTCAGACAAAAACGGCAGCGAGCTATGGGACATCGGGAACATGCAGTGCCCGCCAGAGTTTCCTCGGCCTGGGTGGAACACAAATCCCTGGGGGACCAAACGGGGTCTGCGGCCCATAGGGCGTGGTGTCCTTGAAATGTTCAAAGCAACTGACTGCGAGGGGCACTTCTTCTGTTGTTCCCTTTGTAAACCATCCTGTTCCCTTTGTGAACCATCCCAAAGGAAGGGTCCAACATGATACATGTTTTCAAAAAAGGACCTCCTTTGTGCATGTGTGTGTGTGTGTGTGTGCATGTGTGTGTGTGTGTGTTTGTTTTCGGGGGGAGGGGATCGTATACTTGTTGACACCCTCCCAGCTGAGACTCTTGATCCTGATCATACTTTCCCGGGTGGCCTGTCTCAGGTGGTCCTTGCCTGGACATGACTCCTACACGCAACTTGACCAACGCTTATTCATAGGAAAAGAGGGGCAGGTTCCCGTGCAACCTGAGTGCAGGGTCCCCAGTTCCAGGCAGCAGAGCGGAAGGCGCAGATCGAGAGAGACCTGCAGGAGAGGGTGTGCAAAAAAAGGAGCCATGTGCGAAGCCACGGGGGCGCCTTATTGCGCTAATTGACTTTAGTGGATCCAGTGCGCGCAAATTCAATCGCGACCCACCGAGTTCAGTTTGTGCCCATTCCAACCTTTTTGTGCGCCCTTTTTCCCTTGGAGCTGGTTGAGCTTCTTACCGTACAGTGCCGGTCTTCATTTCGACCCCATGGTCCCTTTGAGGGGGCTTGGGGTGGTCATCCTCTTAGAACCCCACCCCCCCCACCCACCCCGAGACGGGCGAACCGCCTCAGGACTTGGCCAGGCGCCTCCACGTGCCGCGCGCCGCGGGCGGAAGCCGCGCGGAGGCCTCCGAGACGCGCGACCGCGCGAGCGGTGAGTGGCGGGTCGGGGAGGAGAGGCCATGGGACGCTTGGCTGGGAATTTTAACAAGGGACCCTCTTACACCATTTCTAGGTCGGGATTTATGTCCACCAACCACATTGGAGGTGGTTCCTTCTCAATATTCATGGTCATTTGGCAGAAACCACGTGCCGGCACGCTGGAGACAAGGTGCCAGGCCTGAAAGTCGGGGAGCAATCATGAAGGGTTCATGTTGCGCAAGCCTTCATTCTGACGCACACTTACATGTTTCAGACCATTCGAGATGCGGCTCGGTGGTTGCGCCTGTAATTGGGTTAGACATAAATGTGTATATGTGTTGACAACCCACGTAGATTCGAGGTAATTTGCTGGTTGGAGGCCCCATATCATCTCGACTATTGCTTCCATTGCGCCACCTGTCCAATGACAGACAATATCCTTCTACCAAAGGAGGTGAGCGGGGTCCCTGGATTTTTGAGTCACTGCTCCTCCAATGGGCTCGAGTGGCCGACGCTTCCTGTTCCTTTGATCGTATTCAGAAGGCATCCATGGAAGGCGCTGGAGCTTGGTCAAGGGGCCCGTCCAAAAGGAGCTGTCTAACTTTGAAACCTTCCCAGCCCCCATATCCTGAATAGAGGACACACCCTTGTCATTTCAAGCAGGAGCCAACCATTGAATGATGCAAGACGGTCAACGTAGTTTCAAGCTTCGGGCGCTGCTTGATGCAGTTCCTTCGAGCTTTTGGTTTCCTTGGCGCTGGACAGCAGGGAATGTCGGTGAGGCTTGTAGCGACATGTTTGGGTATTTCGGTCTTTCCTACCACATTTCAAGGTGCAACTGAAATTGGCGGGGGTTGCCGTGCTAGGATCGAACAGCGCAGTTTCGTGGCCGCTTCGTTTGACGCGGATGCCCGAAGGTCTCGAAGATGGTCTCTGAGCCCATCGATCTGCATGCCCTCGCCGGAAAGGCCCGGAGAAGACGTGGAGGTGAAGCTTTGTTCCCGAAGAAGTGACGCTTTCCCTCTAGAATCGGACGCCCCCGATAGATCAACTGGGGTTTTAGAAGTCCTGGGTTCATGTGAGGAGGTTCCCCTCGAATATTTACATCATGGTTGTTGCAAACGGGAAGTTTGAAGAAATCAAAAGAGCACGGGGGGTCCCAAAGTGGCCAAAGGGGATGCCCTTTGGGAGACGTGTCCCCGCCCAAAGAATAACGACATCTTTGCAAGCTGCTTCATTAAATGGCTGCGTACCGGAAGGCAGGAGATCTAAATTAAGAGCCCCCCCCCCGAGAAAGGGTCTTAAACCCTTCTCAGAACCCCTTCTATAAAGGTGTTCAACGCTCTTCCTGGGGTGTTGGGTGTGCGGTTTTTCAACATTAGTCGCCAACAAACATGGAAGCGCGCAAGCGGTTTCCCCATGGAAAGGTTTGGTCTTCCAAAGAGTTTCTGCCCATTCATCTTTGTTGGATGGAAGGTTCTGGGGGTGACTTTGAGAAGTTCATCCTTTCGTACTCAGAGGGTTCTTTGCGTGTGTTTGTGGGAGTAACTACCTTTTCGTGGTCGAAGGGAAGCCAAAACTTGGTTCCCAGCCATCCGGTTCCTTAGCTTTTTAGATCCTTTTCGTGCTTAGTTTCCATTTAAAGCCTAATAGTCAGTCACTTTCAGCGGGGGATCGGTTTGGGCCCAGAAAAGTAAACCACCCATGGGGTCTTCCCCACAGACCGCGAAGCCATGCCCTGGAGAAGCCAAGGTGGGGAGCCGAAAGCTCGGATCTGGCGAAGTCGAGTGCAGGCCGGCGGCTTTCTCAGCGGAAACTCTGCCATCGGTGAAAGAAGCTGCTATTGGGTTGGATCATGAGACTTGATCTTTTTTGGGAAATCAAGGGGCTTTCAACACTAAAACCCCAAAAAGTTGTTTTTTTGCAGGGGCGTCAACAACAACCAAGGGAATATGTTTTTCCCTGTTGGTGCTCAAACTAGGTGATGAAACATGTAAATGTGCTATGTTCTTGCTTTTGTGTTTGAATATTTGATTTTCCCCTGTTGGTTTTAAAGGGACTCCATCACTATTGGAAATATGTTCTCATGGTTTTGCCAGCGGGCGAAAAAGCAAATGGGGGATTTCTGTTCGAATTGAGCTGATCCGCCATTCTTTTCCATCGTTCTTTCAACTCGAGACGAAGCCTGAGTTTGGTTTTAGAAAGGAAGACCCCAGGAAAGAATGGGGATGGCACTCGTGTAATGCTTGGAAGATCGATGTAATTAGATGGGTTCATTAGTAAGGGTCCCTCAACCATCACGAACTTGAAGGGCCCCTTGCCGCAGCATACTGGTGGACATGAACTGGTTTGTGGTTGATGGTGGATGCAAATCAGTTGACGCCCGCGAAGCGGCACCCAAGTCAGATTCATACCAACCTGAAGATCTCCAAGCAAAGTTTGGCCACACATCTGTCGGACAAGTCTAAATTCGGATGCGTATGGGTTTCTCTTTGTGGAGCTGGTGTCCTTTTATGGGTTTGAAAGAGAAAGCGAAGAGACGTTTCAGGGTAGGGGTGAAGCGGGGTGGAAGCTGTTCAGATCCCTGGCTTTTATAGAGCTCTTCGAGGGCGCGGGACGGACTTTCGTTGGGTCCATGTTGACCGGCCGCGCCGCAGGATTCAAGTTGAGACCACGCCCAACCGTTTCTTAAACCATTTTTGAACGGAAAGGAGCCCTTCACGTTTGTTAACCAACATGTGTTTGGCCATCCCAAGGAACATGTACGTGCGCTTCGCGTGAGGCTTCCAGACAAATGAGCGGGAACAATGATCCACCGCTCGCATCGCGCGCAGGCCTGCCTGGCGAAGGACTCGTGGGGATGGGGGGGTTGGCGGTGCGACGGACACCCCTCTGACACCCCCGTCGCGGACTGGATGTGTTTGGCACGGCGATAGTGGTACGTACTGCCGAAGGGCGCCCTTCAAATGTGACGGGGTCAATTCGCTTTTGGGCCAATTCGTTTTTGAGCCATTGGCCACTCGGACTGTTTGCAAGAGAGGCATGTGGGACATGCTTTCCAGGAAGATCCCAACATCTTCATGTATTTGGCGTTGAGCAGGTTGGTTAGCAAGGTGGCTGAGTGCCAAGTCCGTTGGCTGAGGAAACAATGAGAAACCTGCTCATTCTTGCAAGGATTTGTTGGTGGATTCCAAGAGCTGTATAACACGCAGGCGTGCTTGCAAACTTATCAAACAACGGCATTGTCCTTTAAGCGCTGGCCAACCTGGCCGACCGTTCCACATTTCATTCACTTGATTCATTTCTAAACAGCGACCTGGGTTCAAGAATTGTTTCAAAATAAAACTTGGGTCAGTTCTTTTTGGCAAGAAGATTTGGGGCAACATCGCGCATGTTTGCTCATGTTCTGTTTGTCCTCGCAATCGGCGCCCATTTTTTGGGAGCAACCGTATTTCGCGATCTGGTTTCACCTTCATTCGAGGACCTTGCAGGAAGGTCTAGCGACTGAGTAAGCCTCG
>CAUJNA010002868.1:521977-569477 GCA_963377175.1 Effrenium voratum | reverse complement strand
TGCCCTGTACGAGATCACAAACATGCGCAACGACATGCATGGACGCCAGTGCCTCCCCCGCCCAAAGCCACCACGCCGCGAGACACAGCTCGCAAGCGGGACAGACCTTCCCGAGAGGCATCTCACCCTCGAGAGAAGGGCAAAGGCAAGTCCAAGGGGGCCACGAAGGGCCCCAGCCCAAAGCAGATTGGTGCACCACAAACAAAGGTTGCGAAATTCGCAAGCGCTACCAGACAGGCCTTTGCACTTCGGACAACTGCCGATTCGCGCATGTCCGCCATCCTGAACTGCCAGCCCAAGCACCCGGCCAAGGATCGCAGCAAATTTACGTGATCCAGCAGATCCTGAGCCGGCACGGGATTGGGCCGCAACACCCCCGCCGGCCTTGCCATTCCAGCCTTGCGAAGCAACCGCACCGCCTTCGCCAGCGCCGCAACTTCTATCCATACAGGATCCAGCAAACAGCTTGCCGGCGCCAGCCGCGGGACAGCCGCAAGGGCTCCTTCTCGATGTCTTCGCAGGCAGGTCTCACCCTGTCACTTCGGCGGCCGTGGAGCTTGGCCTTGATTGCTTTGAGCCTTTCGACCTTGACCACAACTCGGCGCACAACATTCTCGACGACACCGCCTTCGAAGCCCTGCTTAAGCTGTGTTGGTCCGGGGCTGTAGCCTTAATAATGCTGGCCCCGCCTTGTAAAGAATACTCTAGGCTGAAACTGCGCCCGGGCGGCCCTAAAGCCTTGCGCACGCCTCAGCACATGCACGGTGTGCCAGGCTTCGCCTTGTCAGCTGAAAAAACTGGAAGACAGCAAAACCATACATGAAAGAGGTCGCCTCCTTTTCACCGCTGTTGTTTCCAAAGGAGGTCTTGCCATCTGGGAGCAGCCGCCCTCGTCCATGTCCTGGTTGGAAGCCGCCAACTTCCACATGCTCCGTGAGCACCAATGCACACTGGTGTGGGTGGACGCCTGCCAGCACGGCAAGACCTTCACAAAGTCGTGGGCTTTCGGCAGCAATAGCCCACGCATCACTGCCCTGATGGCGCGCTGCAACCACACCTTCAAACATCCAAGCATCGCTGGGGTCCGTGAAAACGGTGTGTACCTTAGCTCGCTTACAGCAGAGTACCCACCTTCACTTGCCCGCCAACTGGCCGCAGTGGGAACGGGGCGAATCGCCAAGACCGGAACTGTTAAGCAGGCGCTGCCTTTGCCCGCCTCCGTTCCAAGGCCGCCACGCCTCTCGCCCCACAGACAGCCGGTGTGCGATGGAGCAGGCCTCCATTCATCGGCAGACTGGTCCCAGCCACAGCCATCGCACCCACTGCAGACACCGTGGTTGCAGTGGCTGCGCAGCAATAACATGGTCTCGCGCATTGTTTCGCACGTCACGCAGGGCCTTCCAGAGTGCCCGCTCTCCCGTACGGAAAGTTTGGAAGCGGTCAAACTTGCCTACACTGCTCTCCAAACTCCCCTGCCTTCAAGCCTTGGCCCAGAGCCAGGACAGCCGTTCCGACTGCACCTGCTTCGTGCCATTGCGCAATCATGGGGTGACCCTGACGTGCCCTTGTGTTGCAGTTTCTGCAAGACGGAGTCCCCACAGGTGCCGTCAGTGCCTTGCCTCGAAGTACGCAGTGGCCAGAGAAGCCACCAAGCGCCTCGGACAAGCCCGAGCTCAAGGTCTGCGAAGGTAACTGGAAGACAGCCGAGGAAGAGCCCGCAGTCGTGCAAAGCCTTCTCGATGAAGAAATTTCCAACAATTGGGTAGTGTTGCCGTAGGAAAATTGAACGTGGTCTTTGCAGAAGGAAAAGAACCACGCCTTGTCCTGGACAGCACAGTGTGCCAGGTCAACACGCGATGCTGCCTGCCAGAACGCCTCAGCAATCCAATGGCATCGGACCTGGCCCTGTCTACCCATCCAGAAGACCCGCCAGGGCCCTTCATAGGCGCCAGCCTAGCTTCAAAGCCGCGCACAAGCAAGTGGAGGTGCGCCGCGAGGAGCGTGGCCTTGTGCTGTTCGCCTTTCAAAACAAACTCTACCACTGCCGGTTCTCAGCTTACTGGTGGCAACGCACTGGCGCCTTCTTGCTGCGACAAATACATGGGCTGTTAGCATGGAAACCACACAAAGCCTTCCTTTTTGTTGACGACCTCCTGTGCGCACTCATCCGCGAAAGTGCCCAGGAAATGTTCGCACTGGTTCTGCTCTTCTTCTGTGCTATCGCAGCACCACTGCTGTCACAAAAGCGAGTGCTCAGAAAAACTATTGGCCTTCTCATCTGGGCGAGAAGCATCGCGCTGCATCTCAGGTCGTGGCTCGCGCCTTTATATGCAGACCTTAATAGCCCTCCAGGTTCAATGCGCTCCATACCACCTCAGACGTGGTCAGCATTTCGAGCCTGCTTGAGCCGTGACCTCAAAACCAGGCCTTGGATCTCAGAAGGATCCAAGCTCTTAGAAGTCAATGGCCAGCCAGTGCATTGTGTGCAGGATGTGACGCCCATCCCCAGCGCCAGCAAGCTCACGCGGGTTAGGATCTCGGACCCGTCAAACCCACACACTAGCCTTTCCAAGTTCAGCCAGCGCTGTTTGGCCTGGCTCGGATCATGCTTCCAGCACTCGCCCGTCCAACCAATTGCACAGCCTTGCAGACTCCAAGCTCTAGCAGCTGCCGACGCGTGTGCAGAGGCCGACATAGTCGGCATTGGAGGATGGGCCGTGCGCCGCCTACCAGCGTAACTTGCTACTGCAACTGCCCCAACGCTACTTTCGAACGCAACTTGCCAGCGCTTGAATTGCGCAATCGGCTCCATAACTTTCCTGCCTAACCCTTCGCAACGCGTCGCGGGAATGTGGAGGGGAACAAGAGTGGTTAAATGCGCAGCGAGGGAGGTGTAAAAGGGTGCTAGCAAGCAAGAATTCAAAAGTGTTCGGAATGGCAAGCCTGTGTAGGAGAGATAAGTGTCACGTGCTGTTGGGGGAATCACTTTTCTTCTCTCGTAGTCTCACGTTCCTCTTGTTTTCTTCATGTTGAGCCCTCGTTTCATTCTTCCAAGTTTGGCCTTGCTCTTGCAAGGCCTTGCTCCACGTTCTCTGCGCGACTTGGAGATCGTGAAGCGGCTTGGCGAGGGCGGCTACGGGAAAGTGGACATGGCAGTCGGCAAGCTGTCCGGGCAGCGTGTCGCTGTCAAGTCCACTGACCCCAGCGCCGGTGCAGCTCAGCCTGGGGCTAAAGTCATGTTGTGTGATCAAAGGAAGTTTAGTTAGAAAACTTCCGTAATACGAAAAGTGGACTTAGACATGCGAAACACGCGAAGGATGCCTCGGTTTCGCCACGGTTTCGCCACGGGCTCGAAAAGTTCCCCAATGGCACGGCCGCACAGACTGCTTCGGATGTGCAAATCGCGTGGCAGGATAGATGTAAAGAAAAGAAAGGAAGGAAGGAAGGGAGGAAGAAAGAAAGAAAGGCAGAAAGAAAGAAAGAAAGAAAGACAGAAAGAAAGACAGGAAGAAAGACAGAAAGAAAGAAAGAAAGAGAAAGAAAGAAAAAAGGAAAGAAAGAAAGAAAGAAAAACATACAGAAAGATAAAAAGAAAGAACGAAAAGAAAGACATAAGTAAAAAAAAGAAAGAAAGAAAGATAAAGAAATAAAGAAAGAAAGAAAGAAAGAAAGAAAGAAAGAAAGAAAGAAAGAAAGAAAGAGAGAAAGAGAGAAAGAAACAAAGGAAAAAGGGAAAGACAGAAAGAAAGAAAAAAGCAAACAATCAAAGAAATATAATAAATACATAAGAAAGAAATAACGAAAGAAAGAGAGAGAGAGAGAGAGAGAGAGAGATACAGAAAGAAAGAAAGAAAGAAATAACGAAAGAAAGAGAGAGAGAGAGAGAGAGAGAGATAAAGAAAGAAAGAAAGAAAGAAATAGAATGAAAGAAAATGAAAGAAAGAAAGAAAGAAAGAAAGAAAGAAAGAAAGAAAGAAAGAAAGAAAAAAAGAAAGAGCGAACAAAGAGAAAAGCATGCCAAGCTCTTCCTATAGGCACTCTTCTCGCTTTAGAAACTTCCGCCCACCGGCTTCGCCGGCCATACTGGTAAGAAATTCCTTTTTTACTGTCGAGAGTCTCGCAAATTTCTTCTTTCTTCGGCGGAGTTAAGAAATCTCAGGTGTTTCCGAGATTCTTGGGGGCAAATTTTACGGGGGTCTTAGCTTTGCTGCGGCGATTTTGAAGGAATCCAGCATGCTCAAGGGTGGGCCGTTTTTGTTGCGCTTTCGGCTGCTCACTTAGCCAAAAATGAGGCCTGAAACCAGCCTGAAAAACCCGTCTGAAATCAGTCAATTGCGGGACATGGGTGGGGGAGGGTCTCCGGCGCAGAAGACGGCATAATGAAGCCCGATGTCCCCCAATCGTTTGGGCTCAGACTGGGTTCAGACATGTTTAGGCTGGGTTCAGACCTGTTTCCTGGCCCCTGCATTGTTGTGCGCCAAGGTCCGGGCTTGACCACCCGAACGTCAAACTCCTGGCGACGTTTGTGGACGGCGGCCAGGCTATCCTGGTAATGGAGCTCTGCGAAGGCGCGAATGACCCAGCATGGCGGGAAAAATTTGGCAGGTCAATCCTGCGACTTTGCAAAGCACAGCCTGGGGCGCCATGATGTTTAGACTGGGGCACCATGATGCGAAGAACATGCGTAACTTGATGCTCAGAGCAAAGGCGACTTTCTGTTCAGATCAACAGCTACTTGATGTTCAGACTTGCTTTACGCTGTTCAGGCAAAACTCTAGGCTGGACATTCGCAGCCTTGCTGGACACCACAATGCCAAAACGCGGTGAGACAGGCCTTGTCGGAAGAAGCAACTGAAGAGGTACTTCTTTGCGTGCGAGGCACGGTTCTTGGCATGCCCTTGCTTGCTGAATAACGCATGCCTCTACTACAGCAAGCAAGCTGTGCTCTGAAAATCAGTTTGCTTGCGTTCTGCGTATCAAGTTGCCTGTTTTCTGAACCTCATGTTGCCCCAGTTTGACCATTGAGCAACCTGTGCTCAGAGCATCAAGTTGCCCCCTGTGCCAAGCCAAATGTGCTATCTGAGGGTTTACTTCATGTTCAATCATAATTGCAGCCCAAAGCTCTGGAATTTATTCTTTTTCATCAAGGAACTAATCATTTTTGTTTGCCAGCAGGTAGACTCCCTGTGCACTTGCAGCCCGAAAGAACTAGATCCAGAGTTAACTCCAGGAGAAGGACATTCCCCAATATGTACCATCTATGAAGTAAAGACCTTTCAAGCTCAACGTACATCGACCTCCAAAAGGAATTATCCCAAGAGCCAGGAGAAATAAACTCTGGTTTTCATTCCTTTTCCCAAGACAATGGGGCGGTGGCCAGGCGGTGAGCTCCTGGACAGTCTCTTTCACACCCCGGACGGCCCTTGGTGCCGTGCCAGAGGGCCTCATTGCAGCGGCCTTCACGCCGCTGGCGCGAGCGGTGGGGTTTTTGCTGGCTCGACGGGTCGCGCGCCGGGACCTGAAGCCTGCCAACGTCCTCTGAGCAGGCGGGTTGTCCCTGGCCCCCCACCTTGTTGTGGTGCCGTGCTTCAATCTTCGAGCAGCTTCTTGGTGTCTGTGTCACGTAGCTCGGTGAATCCCCTGACGAAGATTTTGGTGGAAGCAGATGGCGACAGCCGCTTTGTCTTTACATGAAGCCTGAGCAGAGACTAACGCGTGAGACTAATTTCTTCGGTGTTGATTCTGAATATCCCCTGTCAGACTGTCACGAACTTCCCTTCTGTCCTGCAAGTGGAGCCGCGGAAGGAAATTCCGCATGTGGGCTTTGTACGAACTGGTATATGTATATATTCATATACATATATATATATATACGTGTGTGCACATACACACATACACATAGATACATATAAACACACAAAGGCGAACCAGGGGCGTTTGCGCAAGCAGGCTTGCCCGAGCAGGCGCAAGCCTTACCCCAACGCGGTCTCTAATGTTTTTGACAAGTTGAGGTTCACAACTGTGCCTCGCGCGCAAGGCCTCCTTTCGTGAGGTAGTTGCTGAAGTTTTAGGCACTTAGCTGTTGCAACTTGTTTTTGCAAGGCAGGCGCGCCAAGCAACGCTGGCTGCAGTGAAGCAGCGTCGTGTTTCGCAGGCAGTAGTTTCGCGATTTGTGGGGCTGGCTAGGGAAACGCAAAACATGCACGTAACATGCATAAAATGCATTGCTTCGCAAAGTCAGTTGCGAGCAAAGATGTGTGCAGTATGTGTTTGTGTTCCTTGAGCTCTTGATCTTCCTAGATGCGCGCTGGAGGTTTTGCTCGAGCAGCTCCTCGGTGACAATGGAGGTGTTTGTTCTCATTGAGCGCTGGATCTTCCTAGATGCGCGCTGGAGGCTTTGCTCGAGTAGCTAGCTCCTCAGTGACAATTTCCTTTTTGTGCAGCGGCAAGAAGAAAAACGGGTTTTCGATCTCAGGTTGTGCCTTTAAATAAAAGGGCAACAGGCAAATCTTTGACCCTTGCTCCAAAACGAGACAGACACAAACAAACTTCTTTCCACACATGGCATCACTAATTCTTATGAAGAATATTTATCACCTTCCGCGTTGAGGCCTAGTTTCACTGCGGAAGTCTGGCAGTGTGCGTGTTGGAAAGTTTTTCCGTAGCCAACATTTGAACTAATCGACAACTTCGATAAATTCATGCACTGTGCTGAGAGGCACTATTTTACTTGAGGCACGAGCAGTTCTGGAAGCGGAACCGTTATGAATCTGTGAGACTTCAAGGTTCTGTACACGAGAGGTATTCGAAACGAAATTGACTGTGCCAAGGATCAGCGTGAGAAATTCCGGTTTCCCGGAACCATACGAGAAAGACATTCCAGTTGGAAATTGGTTCTCTAGTCATGTGTCATTATGATGACAGAAAAGAGATCTCGACTTCAATTAGCTTGAATATCCACGGTCTCGTCCACGTTCCTGATAGTTGGTTCTTCTGCGCTGCATTTGTGCTTCAGAAACATTTGGATTCTTGTGGACGGTGTCGAGGTTCACTAGGAGAGGATGGTGCCAGTCAGTGTCGGCGTTTCCAAGCATGAGCTGTTCATTGGTGAGCAGTTTGTATCTTTCTCCTGAGCCGACCTTGTAGTGCTTCCCAATGGCTGTTCTCGATCTGGCACATAGTTCTCTGGAGTGTTTCTTGTCCGGCAATCAAGCATGCGGTTCGTCTTGGCCCAATGAAAGACATAGGTAACCAGGCAATCTAGGACGCCATAGAAGTTGTCAACATCAAGGGTAGACTTGGATCCGTGTTTCAGCGCGGCTTCGATGATGGATCTCTTCGACGCTGCCACTTCGGTGCTGACCCGAATGTGTTTGAGTGGCTGTCCACGATTCCTTCAATCGCGTAGTTGATAGCGGAAATCTGTGGATGTTGAACTTCTTGTCCTTTTCCAAGTTTGTTGCATGCTGAGTTGGCGTCGCCCGTGATGACGTCGACCATATGCTGGACACCTCGATTTATGAATCGAGTCATGTTCTTGACCACTGCTTGGTAGGACTTGGTTGCGATACCTTCATAGTGGTACACTCCGACCGTTAAGAACGGCAGTCCTGCTCGGTGGACATGAGTCCTACCGTATTCTCCTTTTGTCTGAATGGTCAAGACCGCATTTGTCACGTATTCTGTAATTCCGCAATCGCAATAAAGGATCCTTCCATTGGAATATGATACGGTTCTCTTGATGTCCTTGGCCTTGGTTGGCACTCTCCATGTTTGATCGTTTCCGGATGTACTGACGATGACGTCATTGAAGGTCTCGCCCACTGTTTTGTTTTGGCGAGTATGCTCAGCCGGAAGTGGTTTTTCTGCAAGATGAGGGACTCATGTGTTCTTGGTTTCGGAGAGTAGTCCACACCATACTCTGAAGTAAGCTCCAGACATCACCCAATGCTGGGATTTGGTAAGTGTATATCGGTGGATAAGGTCCACTCGTGCTGTCTTGTCTCCTCTCACAAAGCATCCGATGCCTTTGCATCCGCCCTGGGTCACGGCAAGGGGAAGAGGAGAGAAGAGGAGGAAAAGAGAAGGCGAAGAAGAAAGGCGCAGGAGAAGGCCAAACCATGGAGAAAGAGAAGTCAAGGAGAAAGAGCAATCAGTACTACGCCATCCTGGTCCAAGCCAGTCACTTTGCCTTCTTGAAAGAGCAGCCGCAAGACCTGTTGGCAAATGGCCGCCGGCCTCCCGCCGGTCCGTCGCCAGCAGCAAAAGCCCCCGTGCAGTCATGCAAGAGTTCGGCCTTTGTCACTGGCCCCGCTCCCAGCCGACGCAGCACCCACTTCCGGACCTTGGCCCAGGTAAGGGCAGGCTTCGGGCGCACTGCGGCGTCGCCCGGGGCTGACAGCCCACCGTGGCAACCCGCTGCGGGTCAGACAAAGTCAGCGGCGGTCGCACCCAGGTCCACGAGCAGTCAGGGCACAGCCAAACAGCCTCATGCGGCAACGCGAAGAAGTCCCGGCGCGCTCCGCGGTTCCAAGCGCAGCCACCACGAAAATGCACAACGCGACGACAACCACGGCAAACCTCGCCACCGCGGGACCGGCACCAAACACAGACATCCGTCTCTTGAGGGGGAGGAGGGGGAGCCAGACGGGCTTTGCCGCAACGAGTGCAACAGGTAAGGGCCTCCGCGGGCAGGTTCGCCACACAAGCACATTGGGTTTGCAGCGCCACGCGGGCAAGCGCCCGCTCGGGAGCCGCCGGGCCCCATGTGACGCCACCGGCGGTCCGGAGTGGAAACCCGTCGTGATTTTGGAGCTGCGACAAATGCGAAGGCTTCACTGCAACGGTTCACGCCGGAGGCGGCCCTCCACCACCTCCAGCGTGGGCACCAGCCACTCCCGGATGCATTGCTGGGCTGCAGGCGTGCCTAGCCACGCCGAGAGCATGGGGCCTGGGCTGGGCTGGGCCTTGCTTGCGTGGGTTGCTCGTTGGGCTGTGAGGCTAGTCTCAGACAGGTCAGACAGGCCTGGCCAGCAAGAGTGTTTTCCATTCTCAGCGCATTTGCGACAAAAATGGGTGCATGGAGCTGGACGCCGACAAGCCCCGAAAATTTCAAGGGCAGGCATGGGTGAGGGGGGGGGATGGCCCCCTTCAGGCCGAAGCGAATTCATCTAGCAGAAGGAGCCTTTTGGTTTACCTCATCAATCCAGGCTGTGGCTCGCTTGGGATCGCTTGCCGCGCCAGGGCCAACAGATGGGCCCGCAGGCAGGCGCGTCGTGGGCTTGGCATCAAAATAGGAATTGAGCCCCCGAACATGGTTTGGCTTTTGTTTTTTTTGGTGCCTTCAAAACCTGAAAATGAAACAAGAGAAAGGGTGCGGAATTTCTTGTTGGTCCATCCCATTCCCGTCCTACCAAGAGCCTGACAAAGTCTATGAGCTAGATGTGGATTTGCTTTGAATTTTTGGAAGTTTCACCAGCTTTTTCCAAGACCCAGGATTTCCACAGGTCCCCTGTTGATGGCGCAGGTGATGCAGGTTCGGGGCATGATGCCGGAGAACCTTCAGGCAGCTCTGGCCATTTTTTGTCCGGTTGGAGTCAATATTCAGCACCGTCTGTAGTAAGGTGGATGAACTACACTCAGTGTGAAGTTGCACATCCTGCGTGGGGCGGGGGGGGGGGACGAGTAATTTCACTGTCCCCTGCTACACTTAATTTTGACACGGCCAAGCGTTGTTTTCCTCAAGTGTGCATTTTATTGATGGGCGGCAGCCGTAGCCAACGATAGATGTAGTCAAATGGTTGGTTTGCGGTACCAACATGTGAATTTAGGTGTCCGAGCAGCCGGTTTGGAAATTAGTAACCTAGCCGCATACATTTGGGCAAGTCAAAGCGCAACCTCGCGTAGTGGGTTTGCGACCTCACTCATGAAGGTCCGTTTCATTGGCTGCCGTTAAATTAGGTTGGTGAGTTCATTTTGATTAGTTTGTCATATGTTTGGCCAGATTGAGCCCGCCTTTCCGCGGGGGTAGGGACGCAACATGGGAACGCGCATTGTTTAGAGAAACATCTGGGTGTACCCTGTTTTAGGGCACGTCCCCCCAAAAAAAAGAAGAAGAAGAAGAAGTGGTTTTCCTTTTGCTTTCCCTTTGAAAAACACGGCTATGGGGTACCCTCAAAAAGAGACCCATATCTCATCAGTATTCTCGACTCCCCCAATGATGAGACCCTCAGGTTGGCAATCGGGGTAGAGGGAGTTTTCTTCTTGGGCACTCTCAGACAACTCATTCGGGAGGGGGGGGTGGAGAGGTTATGCGTCAGGGGTCAACATCATGCGAAGTCTGCATGGTTTGGCGCCAGGGGGCGCAGAATTTCCTCACAACACCCAGGAACCTTTCAGTCAGTATCTTGGGTTCTCAAAATTGCTTCGGCGGGTGGCCTCCCTTAAACCGGCCGGTGCGGTACTTTGAGGATGTCGCTTCCATGCACCCGGGGCAACCTAACGGGTCAATCCAATTGTTGCTTGCATTTGCCATTTGTGTGAGGTTCTTCGCTTGCAATGTAAGCCTTCGTTCGGATCACATGCAAATTTGCCATGGCACGCTGGTCGGTGTCACTGCCTTCGCCGTGCTTCTTGTTTGCTTTGCCAGAGGGGTTTCACGTTTTTATTTCCCTGGGGCCCTGAAAGATCCGGAGGCAATCAAATTACTCCCGTTCATGACGATTTGCATGCTAGTTGTGGGAGTGTCACTTTTACAGACCCATGAAACGCAGCCCTATGTTAGCCCAGAGTGCACGCACTGGATCAAAATATGTGAATTACCACGGGAACGGGGGGCTAAAAACTGGTCAACCAAAATAGAGTTAATGTATATATTGCTATATATTTATAAAATGAACAAGTCATGTATATATATATATGCATGTCTCTCTCTCTCTCTCTCTTTGTATATATATATATATATATACATGCACCTAGATATATGAGCAGCCCCCAATACCCCCCCCCCCAAGTGAATATGTTTGGCGCGTAAGGAGTCATGTGGGGTCGTGTATGCTCGCGTGAGGTTTGTTGTGAAAACTAGCGCCGCGCTTCGGGGCTTACGCGACGCGTTCTGCTTACTGCGTGTTTCCCTTGAAAAAGGATCCAACACCGCTTACGCGGTGCGGTCTTTGAGGGCGCGGTTTTTCGAATGGCTTCAGCAACAAACACAGCAGCTGAGATTCTGAAACGTCAGCCGACAGGAACTGGACTTCCCACCACTTCTGCAATGGGGGCACCTCTTAAAACGAGCCCACGGTTTTGGGGCATGGGGCTTCCAATGGCAGGTGCTGCTCTTCTCGGCCACCTGGCCAGACCACGTGGAGAAGTTCGCGAAGCCGGGGGCCCAAAGTTGTTTTTTTTTTTTGGCGTGTCTTTGAGCGGACCCCCAAAATGGCTGGGGTTTTCCTTCTGGTTTTTCTTGACCTGCCCCAAAAGAGGGTTCCCTAGTTTTTTTTGTTCCGTTTGAAGTGTCGTTTTGGGGGGAAATGGCTGGCGTTTGTCCGTGACTTCTAGGGGACACCGAATTGGCAGGTGTTTTTCAGGGGAAATGGCTGGGGGGTGGACCCTTCTGGTTTCTTTTGGTTGGGTGTCTCTGAGGAGATTTTGGCAGGGGGGTCCTTCTGGTTTTTCTTGACCTGCAAAAGGGCTTCTTGACCCTAAAGCAAACGGGTTTGTTCCTCATTGTATAATTATGGGGCCTGGGGGGCGGGGAAGGGGGGGAGCCCAAATCAGCCGCAAAGACTCGAGTTTGTTTTGTTTGCCTTTGGAGAAATCTATAATTTCGATTTCACCAGCTGAGACGGACCTGTCGAGCTAATACACAATGGATACCACTTGTTCCTCTGGTGTCCCATAATATACATGTGAACATCCCTCAAAACTGTGCATCGTGATGAAAGTAGATTGCCACAAATCCTTGGGTAATTGAAGTGGATGACTAAGCCAACATGGGTTGGACGTGTGCCATTTGAATTCATGCAACTGTAAAAACACGATGGTTTAGTTCCCAACAACTATAAGGACACCCCTCTTTGGGTTGGTAGAGAACAAGGGGGATGGGTCGCTTTTTGTTTTGGATGTTTACGGGACAATTTCACGTTCGGTTAGATATGATGCTCCATGTGGGGAAGTCCGATTTCTGGGTTGGTTCAAGGGCTGTCGTGTTCCTTTTCCACTCTATCAACTCCAAGGTGCCCCGTACGGCCATTCCCAATTGCCCTTCGGGAATCTTGAAGTGGCTTCTACCCGGCACCACTGGGTGTAGCGGGAGAAAATGCGATACGGCCAGAAAAGGTTTGGCCACGCTGAGGTTGCTGGTGCCCAAGGCGAACACCATCAAGGCGAATTGGTCGGGACTCGATTCGCAATGTGCAATTTTGGGCTTTGTTCGCTGGCCTTCGGGAGTCGGTGGCTGTGTTTTCTGGTCTTTTGCTTTTGGTTTTCGAAAGGGAACCCAAAAGGAAACAAAAGAGAAACTCAAGGGAAACAAGAGAGAAACTGCAGGGAAGCCAAAGGGAATCCTTTTTTGTTGAGGTCCCCTGTGGTTCGGGCCAAACCCATGCTGAGGCGCCATTTTTCAGCTCCCGGGTTCATCAACTGAAAAGGAAGGAGTTCTCACAATGACTTCTTCTTCTTCTTTTTGGGGGGGATGAGGTATGTGTGTTATTCAAATGATGCTTCGGGTAGCTGGGATAGTGCTGATCGAGTACTTGGAGTGAGGGTCCCGTGGTTTTGTTTTGAACCAAAAGGAATTCAATCGGGAAGGTTGTCAAGTGCTTGTGGCAGTACTTGATGAGTTCCCTTTGCACAAGTGCATTCGACGTATTGGGTAGCAAGCCTAACAGTAGGAAGGGCCAGAAACAACCGATCCCCCAATTCAGAGGTAGTGGTTGTAAGGTTCCAAGCACACCCCAGCCCTTCTCCCATTTTGATCCGCGCAACAGCGACAAGTGTCATAGCTTTGGGGGCCGGGCATGGGTCGAGCGGGGAATGTAAGAGAGAAAAGGGAGAGGGGGGGTTGGAGTGAGGGAGAGGGGGGTCGGTTGCTTAAATCCCTGTAAATCTCGAGGTTTTATGGCCGGACTCCCCAATTCAAACCCCCTTACTGTGTTTTTCCTGGAAGTTCTAGGAGTATGTCCCTGAATTGGGGGGTCGGTTCTCTAAAGCGTCGTGATTTGCAGGGTTTCTGGGGACCGACCCCCCACTTCAACAGCGGTTTGCTACTTTGTTCGCAAAACAAGTTTTGGTAAGCCAGTAGAAAACATGGGCCGACATTCAGGAACCCTTTGTGTGCTTCTTGGATGTTTGCTCCTGACGTGCGACCAGTCCTGTCCCCCAAGGACAATGTGTCAGCACAACTGGAGTGACTCGAGTGGTTTAGAGTCTTTTAGAGTGGTTTAGAGCGTGAATTAGAGTAATTTAGAGATTTCAAAAGGGGGGTCTGTTGTTTTGGGGTCACTGCAGGGACCCCTGAACATGATGCTTCAGATAGCTGGGATAGTGCTGATCAAGTACTTGGAGTGAGGGTCCCGTGGTTTTGATTTGAACCAAAAGGAATTCAAACATCAAGTACTTGTGGCAGTACTTGATGAGTGCCCTTTGCACAAGTGCATTCGACGTATTGGGTAGCAAGCCTAACAGTAGGAAGGGCCAGAGAAGTCAAACCACTTTGGGCTGCTCCATCTAGGCAACACCCTTCAGGTTCTCCACGTGTCAAGCAAGAAGTTGTCAATGTCCTCCTCGGATTGTCTCAGTCCGAGTCTCGTTCCCGTCCGAGTCCGTTAGGTGCAGAAAGAGGAGTTGACCTTGACAACCATCACACAAACGCGAGCCACCCAGAGACTCGAGAACCCGGAGATGTTTGGGTCAACGTTTGGTCCACGTGTGTTTTGTTTTGAGGAGGGGACCTTCCAACTTGGTGGAGTTGTTTTTTTTGGCTTCCCTTGAAACACCACAAAATCGAGGTACCCCCCAAAAAAGTGACACAGCTAAAGTGATTAGTGGGAATTTACTTAAATCCAAGGTTTGAAGTTGAATGGCCAAGAGGTACTTTACGACACGGGTCTAAGGCATGGGTCCCAATCCCTAAAGCCCTGCATCGCCTCTCTCAGTGGGCTACTCGGCAATTTGATAGACACCTTGTAGTCAGGTCCTTGCGTGCCGATTCCCAGGCTCCTTCCGTGACCTTCCTAGGTGTCATAGTGTTCTTGATAAGTTGTTTTTTCTTTTTGCATGACCATTAAGGTTCCGAAGGCTTTATTGGTGGTTCCTGCTGACTTCTGTGGAGAACTAGGGGTTGAAGGATTTTGCAGTCGCCCACAGTTCGGCTTGAGCTTGCCGTTGACATCAACCAGAAGGGTGTCCTTGTGTCATGGCCGCGCAGCCAAACTTCGGTTCATCTGTGAAAGTAGGAAGTCTGCGCATTCTGCTCTCCGAGAAGTTGATCCCATCAACCCGCCGAGCCTTGAACTCTGGGGCTGGCCTCTTAGCCAACACCTGACGGTTTGCTCCAGGTCTGGTCAGCCCCGTTTTAGGCACACGGCAAACAACCAAAAAGATCAGCAGTTCCAAGCTCCGAGTGTCCAGACCCCTGGTTCATTGGCCCGTCCTCCGCGACGGAATCTCCCGTAGGTGAAGAGATTGTCTCTGGGAAGGCCATAAAAGTCGCAGTCGGCAATTCCCACACCCAAGCCTTAGATGTTGCCCCTCTTTTGGTTGTATCCCCAGATGGCTGGGGCACCAGTGCTTCCCCCTTTCACCATTTCAAGCATCGCATTTTGGTCACGATGCGTAAGGATGTTGAAAGGGGCAACATAATCCGGACAACTGATTTATGCGCGCTCGAAGCTTCGTTTTGCCTTTGGCGGTGTGGCGGTATGGTGACGTGTTCAGCAATCAAGCACAGACTTCCCACTTACACATGATCATCAACATCGCTTTGTTGTCAAGTATTTGCCTCGAACAAGCATTGCTACACTCTGAGCCTGTCTCCATCATGGGTTGATGCACTGCAAATTCTCCATGAGCAGCCTGGGCAGTCGGCAGTTCCGGTCGCGTTTGCTCCCCCCTTGCGATGGCCAACCGGGAACTGGTGGACATGCTTTGGTTGGAATTGATGTCCACCGACCACTTTCCCTCGCGCTTGGAGTGGAGTTCCAGGACCCACAGCTGTTTCGTCTGTGCACCTTGCGCGCCTGTACCGGCTTTGGGGAGTTCATAACTCCTTGTGTGGGGTGGCCAGTCCGGGCCATCCCATCCCATCCCATCCCATCCCATCCCATCCCATCCCATCCCATCCCATCCCATCCCATCCCATCCCATCCCATCCCATCCCATCAATCCACGTCCACTGACCACTTGTTGAGGGGTCCGTATTGAAATTCATGGCCAAGTGTGCGCTTGCCGAGGTACATAGATGTGGGACGAGCGGACCAGAAGCCAGCGCAATTGTCGGACTTGTATGGTGCTTTGAACATCGGGCAAAGCATCATCTTCGTCAACACGAGGCGCAAGCGGTCCGGCGTGGCACGCGCAGGAAGCAGGGCGCCAGTCTACTACCATCGAACGTCCAGTTGTGGGTGTATGAGGCGTATCTCCCACTTTCCATGGAGGGTAGGGCTTGGGGTGTTGGAAGAAACCTTTTTGGACTGAGCTTTGGCTCCGGCTTCGGAGCCCCGGAAAATCTACCCATCAATTTGTTCGAAAAGGGCAACAAGGCAGCAGCACCAAATTGCCACCCGCAAATCGGAGTAGTGTCGACCTGCGTTGCATGTATCGCCATGGTGACAGCAATATCAAAGTGGTGTGAAACGTGAGTCCTGAAGTTAGGTGAAATCAACTAGTTTGTTATTCAGACATTGAAGATGGGAGGTGCTTGCCCTATAAAAATGAAAGATTGCCTCTCAATGAAAACGGACATCCCACTATCATTACTCCACCAGAGGGTTATTGATCTTGGCGTTTGCCTTTCATTTCCTGCTGCCCAGCTGGCCGAAAGGCAAGTTCCACCTGAAGTTTGGCCATGTGTCCCCACTGAGATACTCAGTCGTCCAAATCAGAGCTTTCGAGGGCCCCGAAAGGACGAACCCGTGGTGCCCGGGCCATAGCTGCGGCTTGGCTCATCGACCTGAAGCCCTTGGAATTTCTTGGACTCCGACCAAAAAAAAAGGTTCAACTTTGGGGATCACTTGGTGCAGGGGATCAAATCCATCCGGGGGGGAGAGAGGGGAGGGGGAGGGAGA
The DNA here is from genome assembly GCA_963377175.1 of Effrenium voratum. Lineage (NCBI taxonomy): Eukaryota > Dinophyceae > Suessiales > Symbiodiniaceae > Effrenium > Effrenium voratum. Next base: position 553,194 of record CAUJNA010002868.1, on the reverse strand, counting down.
AATGAGGCTTTGGGCTCAAGAGCTCTGGAATTTGGGCTCCGCGAAGCCGAGCGATTCTTTGGAAACAGCCCACCCGAGCGAAAAAGCGGGGCCCAGACACGGCGCCTTCGAGCTCGCGAAGATGATGAAGTCGGAGGGCCATGCTGCTGGGGGCTGAGTCAGTCGACCTGAAGACATTAGGATTGAGGAGCAACCTCAAATCAACATGACCAAACTAGGGTTATTACACAATTTATACGTGGGTCCTTTTGTTCTTCTTTTCTTGAACAATCCTTCATGGGTAGTCTACTGTTGGTTGTGATGGACAGCAAGGGTGAGCCGTAAACTTGCCAGAGAAGCCGCGACCACCCAATGGTGGCATGTCCTCTCGGGGAAGCAAGTTGTTTTGTCGGGTTGGATATCCGTTTTGGGGGGGGACTCATTGACTGGTGCGTGTTCTGGATGACTCCGAAGTCGACACCACTAGGCTGGCCGGGTGAACCAGAAGTCAAGATATGTCGATATTGAGCGCAAGAACGGGACTGCGGGTGTTCGTCCTTGTTTTCATGTACTATGTTCCGTTTTGGGTGCCTATTTTTAACCTACACTCATATCCAAAGGTTTGGCATTCCAAAAGGGGTCTTGGCATTTCTATTTTGCGGAAGATGTACTGCGAGTACTGCAAGTGTTTCAAGATAAACAATAGCTTTCTGCATGCATCAGGGTCGCTCTTTGGCCCTGCCAGAGAGCCCAAACGGCCAAAGACCGACCATTTCATTTTGTGGCAGGTAAACATTGCATTTGTCGTCGCCGTCCAAAGTGCCCCGTGGTGACAAAATATCGCTTAAGATCTAAAGATGCATTGCTTCGATTTAGCTACAAACAGAACCAGCAAATGAAGGCTCGTTCGCGTCGAGCACAACAAGACCCCCCAAGGTAGTTCTTGCGTTGATAGGTGGTTCTGCTTGGTTTGATGCCATGCATGCCCTGAGCATCTGTGGTTCCGAATGGGACCTCCTTTTGTGGCTGGTTTATCTGCGCCTGGATTGCAAGTAAGCCAGTCGCGGGGAAACGGTCCCCGCTTAGTCCATCAAGATCCAGGGCATTTCTTTGAGCACCGTCATCCTTTCGATTCGGTGGTTTTTGAGCCTTGGCTTGGCACCCAGATGCGATTGTCTCTAAATAGGGCCTCTTTTCAAGGACAATTGCCCTAAAAAAGAGCACACCCAGCTCAGCTCATTCTCGGCTTGACGAGGTTTCTCTGATTTGTGGCACGCAGAAGACTGGTCTGGGGGCTCGGCTCACAAAGCGTGCCCGTGGCGCGTATGGGGGCAGATGGGGTTGAAGGCAGAGTTGCATTCTTCTTGGCGTGGTTTGCAACCTTCCCCTTTTTGCTTGGCTTTCCCTTTTGCGTGTTGCGGGGTTACCTATTTCGCTGCCAATATTGTTTTTAGTCGCCTTTGGCCCTTCTTTGGTGATGCTTGCGGGCGGAACCTGAGTCTTGGGGCGTGGATTGGCCAAACCTGGCTGGTTGGAGGCCACTTCAGGCAAGCAGATATGTAGAGAGAAGCTATGAACAGCTTATTGCTTACTGATTTCTGCACTTTCTACTCTTGTGGAAGACCAGCCTGGTGGGAAGCCATCAGTTTGGCCTTTGGTGGGTAAGAACGTGCGTCAGCAGTAGGATGGCTCCGAGGCCAGGGATGGTTATCAGGGTATATATGTCGAGCCTAGACCCTCTACGCTTCTCCTTAAACGCAAGCCCGATATGAAACCGTTGCCGCGTGGGGGAGCGAGCATCCTACACCATGAGGACGTTGATGAGCATGCCACCTTGCTGGGTTGCCCGCGACCGTACCTGGCTCCGCTACTTTGCCTATTTTCAGAAGCCTCCCCCCAATTAACATGGTACCTGACGTTCTGGGGTCCCTTTAAAGGGAACATGGTCCAAACCAGAACCCCCCGAACGTCAGGTTCCATGTTAATTGGCGGGAGGGTATCCAAATCAGGGCAGTTGAAGTTTGGGGATCCCAGCCATAAATCGGTGGAATCCACCCATCGGCCGGGTGGAATTTTTGGAGCCCTGGAGACTGGGTTCTCCGAGTTCCGGTCATGGCCTTTGTTGGCAAGGCACGTTGTTACTTCCAGTTTCTGGGCGTCATACTTTCTGGGAAGATGATGGTCTCACTCGCCCAATCCACATTTTAAGCTTTGGTTTTCTGGTTTTGGTGCAGTTTGAGTCGAGGTTGCAATCTTGATGGCGCATGGCAGAAGAGTATAGTATTGTTGTCAGGACCTCACGTTTGCCAATAGCGATTCGCCTTTGTGGTCCCCGAAGCTTTTGGTGCCATATTGTTGTGTGGCGAGCCTACGAACAATGCTGTGTCTCGGCTGTCTCCTAGAGACGCGGGCAGCATGAAGCCTCCCTTTGGTACTTTCATTGAGCAGGCTTTCGGAAAGCATCCCGGCTCATGAACTGGGGCTTTTCTTTCGGAATATGAAAAACTTTCACGCGGCCATTCAGCCCGTTGGGCTGATTGGAGCCCGCTCTTTGGCGTCGCTAGGCCCAGAGCGTGTGGACGTGTCCTTTAGGGACCGCGCTGGGGACTGAGCGCTTTGGAGGGAAGGCTGAGGCTACTTTCTTGACCCGTACGTGTGTAATCTTTCTTTGCCGAAAAAGATGATTTGCCCAAAATAAGTGAGCTCCCAACCCCCCGCGCCGCAAATTCTTCGCCCTTTCAGGTGGTAAACATTTATGATCATGCTAGAACAGGTGGCTCAATGGGGCTCGATGGTTTGGTATGGGGGTCATTTTTTCGCTGCTGCTTCCAGGGCTCCAGGGGCGAAGTTCACTCTGGCTTGTTCCCATAGCCGAGGTCATGGGCGAGTTCCGCAGCGGCGTGACCAAGGCCCGGCTGGGCGGGGTGCAACTTTCGGTCCAGGAATCGGGTTGTGAGTGGACACCTGGCGGGGTGTTAGTGATCCAAGGTGGCCAGCTGTTATTTTCAGAGGGTCGTGGAGTTCCATGAGAGGAACATTGGGAGACTTGGCACTGAGAGTCTCGTAGGGAGTACCGGGATCGGAGTCCTAAGATTCCAGAACGAGATAGATGCGTTCTTCCATGACCTTTGGCGCCGTTCAAAGCTTTGACCATCCTTGGAACAACAAACGGGATTATCTCCGACGGAATCTGGGGAGTTTGTGTGGGGTTTTTTGACAACCGCCCAATCAGGGCAATCCCAAGACTTGATTTTAGGCCCTTAACAAATGCCCCAATCAGAAGAAACAAACAGCACCAAGCCGACGCTTTGGGCACGCCCGATCCGAGTCGAATTCCAGGTGTTGATCTCCACCGACGTGCTGGCTCGTGGGATTGACGTGCCAGCAGTGACCCTGGCCGGGGACCTGGAAGTTCACAGGCATTCCTTGGTCGACCCTGTTGCAAAAAGGGGGTCAAGGTTCGAGGGCGATCAGAGGAAGTTTAGTCGTGCGGCACTGCACTGCGGGACTCGGCACCCACAGGGCTGGGTCCCTGATGAAGATTTAGAGAGAGGGATTCGGATTCTCAACATTCCTTTGGGGCTGGTTTTCCTTTTGAGCCACCACTCAAAAGAACTCATTTTGAGGATGTCGCGCTTGGACCTTCCCCCGCTACTTGCGCCCAGGTTGTGAACTACGATCTCCCCATGAGCTACAACAACCACGGCCAGCCCGACTTCGAGACCTACATGCATCGGATCGGGCGGACCGGCAGGCCGAGAGCAAGGAGCCCTTTTTGTTGCTCGGTGGGTTTTTCTCCTCATAACCTCAAAGGGGGTCGTTGCTTGGTTCCAGGACCCCAAAAGTGGTGCTTTCCGCAGAAAGAGATGCCAAGCACGGTGGTTGGGGGTTTAACTCCTAGAGGAGAGCACCTACTTCGTCGCGGAGTTCACAAGGATGCCCTACTTCCCTAAGGTGCCCTTTAACACTTTCCAACTTTTCGGAGCCATGGTTTGACAGGGATTTGGTGACGGATGGGAAACAGGAATTCCTATGCCCTTGCATAGGGCACTGTTGCCACGAACCGACATGCCACGAAGCGACAGGAGGTTCTGAGCTCACATTCCCCAAGTGTTTGGACATTGTACTTCTGTGACAGGTCATTTGAGTGCCAGACGACGCAAATTGAGCTTCTTACGCCAACTCGCGCGAGTCCGCTCGGGATTTCCAAATTATATCTCAAGGCAGTGTTCACAGAGCACCGGTGCCCAGAGCACCGTCTGTCAGCTGGAGACACGTATGCTGTTAAGACCTGCTGGTTGGCTGGTCTTGAAAGGAAAGGGATGAAGCAATCTTCTGGCACCTTGACATGAGAGTTCCGAAGTCCTGGGAGTGTTGGGGGACTGTTTGGTCTCGTGAACCTACACAACCGTAAAGCTATCCAATACACTTGATACTTGATTGAAAAAAACTTTTCCAGCATAAACTAAACATCACACGAGGTAATACACACACTAGTTACTTTTTTCAACGTTTGCTTAATTGGGTTGTGTAGGACTTGGCTGTGGCTAGCCAAGGAGACGTTTTCAAACATATACGCTTTAACCACTGTGTCCCGTGCCAATGACTGAGCTCCGTGCGTTAGCTGTTCGCCCCACGGGTCTTGCGGAGGGCTGCGAAGCGCTCGTAAGAAAAACTCCAAGGTATGATCATCTCGTTTCGAGGTGTACTCGTCTGCGAGCAAAAAGACGATGCCAAGGCAAAGGGCCTTAATTTGACTTTCTGAGTTCTTGTGGTTCTCCCTGTTGCCTTGCTTTGTCGATCGCCCTTGAGATGGCCAGGGATCCAAGTAAAACTGGGTCCTGCAGTTCCTGAAGCCAGGTTTGGGCTCAAGGGTGTGGCGGTGAACTTGGTCTCGGATCGCGACCGGCATCACCTCGACGCCATCCAAAGGCCTCGCTCGAAATTTGCGGGGCCTTTCGGGATTCAACATTCTTCAGGTTTTACACTTTCCGGGTTCCCACGGTGCCGGGGGTGCGGGGTTCAACAATGGATTTGTTTTCCTTTTTTTTTAATAATGGGATGTTATTGTATACAAATCAATCAAAGCGAATGGCCGGGCCAGCCCCACGGCCCAATGGATTGTTTGTGCCTGTCTACTGCTTCAAAGTGAAGCAACCACAAGAACATTCATGTCGGGGCAACACATCGCAAGGTCTCACATTGATATGGATAGCCGAGGAGACAAACTTATATGGGGGATCGAAACCAGGTTAGCATGCTTTCTTCGCACGTACCTAACTGGGCTCAATACCCACATGGCGGGTTTTTCTGTAAGTGGTTTCTGTTAAATATGTATTTTGCAGTGCTCCAGCTTACGTTTGAGTCAACAAACGTTAGCAAAGAGGTGGTAGCCATGATCACTTGCTTGCTCGTCAGGAATCCAGACAACTGAAGGGCGTCCGATTCAGAGAAGCATGGCTGTAGCTCTCATCAGAAGTTCCGACCAGTCATTTGGCATGTTGCCCGTTTGTTTGAAGGAAACCAAAAGGACATGACAGATCTTTTTCGGGCCTGCACATGTCGGAAAAGAAACACATCCGACTGCAATGAATACATTTTTTCTTTTTTGCGGGTACTCTTTTTCGTGCTGTTTTTGTTTTTGTGTTTGTTTGTTGTTACAGGGAAGCCAAAGAGAACGCGAACCCCATGGGGCGTTTCATCTCCCATTTAGAGACAGACTCACATCGTTGGCTATGAACTTCAGTGTTGCACGCCCTTAAACAGTGGAGACAAATCCCCATGTATTTCTGAATTCAAAGGTTCCAAGCACAAACCTCCCACCCGTGACATCATCCCATTGGCTTTTTTGCGAGCGCTCGCTCTCAGCTTCTACAAGTGCGCCATGACGAAGTTGAGCGGCGACTGCGAGGTGGGGTGACGGGATGCAGCAGCGAAGTGAGCCACAGGCGGATGTTTTCACGGGGATTTAGCAAAGAGGAATACGTTTCTTTTGGCTTCCCTACAACGTAAGTTAAAAGTCCTCATGCCATTGAGGGTAACAACATATCAGCCTGGTTATTACAGCCCCCTTGCCATTAGGTGCGGACCTTGGTTCTGGGTCGAACCTTTTCGTATTCGGTTGGATGACTCAAGGTGATGGCATTACGACTAGGGGGCTATACTACATTCTGACAGCTGTTCGAAAATTGCAACGTCTTCTATGGACAAATAGGACCAGCTGGGTGCAATCTCCCAGCTAGATGGGTATGTTTGTTTTGGATTGTTTTTGTAGCCTAGTTGAGCCACTTGCTCAAAACCGATTCGGGTAGATGAAGCATAGCAAAGGATCCCAACCAGAAATAGCTGCGGAGATCCGCCTTGATTCTTTACATGGTTCTAGACCATTTTAGTACCGGGTTTTGATTGTGACTCAGTTGCCCAAAGCAAATCGACCTAACCTGGAGCACCAGCTAGATGGGTATGTTTGTTTTGGATTGTTTTTGTAGCCTAGTTGAGCCACTTGCTCAAAACCGATTCGGGTAGATGAAGCATAGCAAAGGATCCCAACCAGAAATAGCTGCGGAGATCCGCCTGCCCACTGCTCCACACCCCGAAAACCACCGCCTCAAGGGAATCGTTCGGGAGCTCCAAATAAGTTGTCATTGCTATAAGCCCAAAATGGCACCCCGGGCTATTGTGGCGAGGTAGGTGTTTTTTTTTGTGGTGTAAGGGAGTGACCGGCTTGCATTTGGTAGGTCTCCGGGTATTGGCCAGTTGAATTGCGTGGATACTCTTGGTACTGTATACTTTTGGTACCCCTGTGATATGATGAGAGGCTCTTTTCCTGTGATGAATTCGAGCCCCACCGTGCTGAGGAGATGGAAGGCCTATTGAAGGGCCTGAGATAACACGGCGAGCCGGGCGCGCCCCGCTTTGGGATCCGGCGCTTAGAGTCTAGGCTTAGAGGCTTGGACAAGGCAATTTCCGTGAAAGCTTCCAATCGGTTGCTTTGTTCAAATGACAGCCAAAGCCAAGCTCAGACGCGTCGATGCTGCGTTTCCAATGGTCCGTTATGTCGTCGAGAGAGCAATGTATGCTGCTGCAACTCTGATTGGGGCGTCTGAGGCGTGCAGGCCTACTCATACGCCACAAACGGGTGACCTGAAGAATGCCTTGCTTTCTGGTATGTGCTAAAAGCCAATCGACATATCCTTGTAGCTTTCTATTGTTGGTCGACCAAAAGTCATGGCAGCCAAGAGTTTGGGCTTTGGTGCCACGACTGTCGAGCATGGGAGCCAGTCGTTGTTTCAGCGACACCTGTTATGTATATATATATATACATGCATGAATACAATGCAAGCTTGCTTGCGGTGTTGGAAATGTATGCGCTAGATCCCAGGAGAGGCCTAGCTCGTAGGGCATGCCTTCACGCACGCAGCTTCGCTTTGTACAGTTGAGGCCGGGGTACAAGAAAAAGAGATACACCGTCTTTGAGACGGGCTTGAACGATTTGGAAAACGGTCCTGTTGAAACGACCTCTGTCCACTTTTATGGTTGTTGGCGAGAGGGTGGCTGGTTTTGCTTTGCTCGCTTGACTCGTCCGGGACCGTTGAGCTGTTAGAGTCATCCAGGAGAGGCAAACCCTCATGCAAGGAAAGTAATACGCAGGAATCATGCTGTATATGCCAAAGGTTAAAGGTTGAGTGTTGTTTTTTTCCCTCACCCGGCGAGTTGGCAAACATTAATAAACTTTCCGTTGGCAGGTTTCTTCATCTTCGTCAAGGGCCAACTGGCCAGCAAGTCGGTGTTAGTGTTACCTTTTTGTGAATGTGGAATGTTCATTTTTACTTTGCAACTTTGGATCTCTCGAGATCGATGGTAGTTCATGACCGTTACCCACAACTTGGTACTTATCCTTAGTCTCATTTGCGGCTGTTCCAGAAATGAGCTGCCTCCAGAAACACGTTGGCCCTCAGGGCTCCATCACGTCCAAAGTGGGTTGGATCCTCATTCCCATTGACTCACATGGCCTTGCCACCGCGGCTTCTATTTGGACTGCGACCAGCGCCTTTGCCTTTTGCGTCCAATCACTTTTAGGGGGTCCCTTCTCGGGAATATGGGAATGAAGTTCTTGCAGCCAGCCATCAGGGGATCTCGGCTTTCGGGAAGTTTGCTCGGCCGTGTTTTGGAGAGAATGCCATCAATCTGCGGTTGATTCCCCATTCTTTCAACTATCGTTCTTTTTTCAAAAACCAGCTTTTTCCCCTGGGTTTTTCTGAAAAGAAGGATCCCTGGAAAGAATGGGGAATGCACCCCTAGAATCAAGTTGACTATGCCAGCTGGAAGTGGACCTTTCCGCAGCCAAAAAGGTTCGAACCTCTTCGAGCTTTTGTCCACGCCAGCCTCTGCTGTCGTCGATACTAGAAATTCCCACTTCCGTACAAAGCCGTAGCCTCAATGAGCAGGGCTACGCTTGGCGCGCTTTTTTCGGGGTGTACTGCGTGCGGGAGAGAGAGGGAGAGAGAGGGAGAGAGAGAGAGAGCGTGCGTGCGTGTGTGTGTGTGTGTGGCTGTGTGGCTGTGTGTTTGTTTGTGTGCTTGTGTTTGTGCCTGTATTTGTGCTTGTGTCTTTCGAATTCCCGTGGCCGACGGACTCAACAACTGCTTTTTTGCCGTGTTTTTTGGACTGCACTTGAGGGTTACATGGGAACAATGCAGCTATTGGATGTTCAGGTGGTTTTGCCTAGCTTGCGGTTTCTCTCAGCCACCGGGAGCTGCAGTTGGCGAAAGGGCTTTGTCACGAGCTGGGAAATTGGCCATTTCCACAAACGGCTTTTCGGATTTGTTGGTTCTTGCTTTGCGAACATGTCAACAAAGGGGAGTAGAACCTGTTTGATTAACCTCGTAAATCCTACAAGCAGCGGGCTGTCCCTTGCGCAAGTGGGGCAAATGTAGCTGGCCACATCCACTGCCAAACATTCGCACCATAGGGTGTTGAATGGGTCGGATCTTCGGTCGTCGACCAACTCTAAGGGTTTTTGTATTACGCCCTGGGATGACGCCCACTGGGAAGTGACCCCATTTGGGCATATGTCCGGAATAAAATCATGTTATTTTGGACCATTTTGGGCCATTTCCCAAGAGTGTAATCCCAGGGTGTAATACAACAACCCTTAGAGTATATGTGCTGATCAACATTGGGACATGTCTAAACGCTCTCGGGACCCATCCAATCGGGAGACAAATTTGCGTGGGTGTTCTTTTGACATGGGCCAAACAAGTTTCTGGGCTTCCATTGCTTCTCGGAGGTCATCTTAGTCGTGGTGAACACACAGTTTGGGAATTCTTTCGGAAGGACATCTTAGAGGGGAAGATTAATAATTAAGGACGCGTGTGGCACACACATTTGACAAGCGTTTCAGGAAGAAGCAACACAACGGCACGTTTCGACAAGTGCTGGAGTAAAGCAAGAGACTTTGGCAAGTGGGCCTGTCTCGAATGGGGAGCTCCCTTAGGGAAAGTTTCAAAGTGAAACCGAAAGGCAACCAAACATGGAGAGTCCCACTTTTTGACAATTGGACACACCAAATGGGCAGACAAGGGCTGGTAGGCGAAAAATCCAGTTTCCACTTCAGGCGTGAGTAAAACTTCCTTTCAACGAGCGCTTAGAAAATTCCGCTTTCGAGGGCGCCTCTGATTTTACGATCGATACAACCGCAAGATGACGGTACTGCGCAACAACGCAAAGCTGCATGAGGAAGCCCCAAGTGGTCGCATACCCCGCTTTGCGCAAAGATCTTTGGGTATATATGTAAATTGCGTTGTCCTTCTGTATACTGTACCAAATCTACGCAACTTTAGGGAAGCGGCAGGGGTTGTTTCCCTTCAACCTACAAGTGCCACTTATGGGGCGACTGCAAAGAATCGCACTGAGTGGCCGTGCAAAATGCCGTCACCTCCAGTCGGCAGCGGCTTGCCAATGGCTGAATGTGTCGTTTTGTGATGATAGCCTTCACACTCTTGGTTTCCTCTTAGTTCCTTTTTAAGTTGTTTGAAAGGGACACCAAAAGCAAACCACCCAATCTGCTTTCTTGGGGAGGTCCATATCCTATTTTGAGACACCCGAGTTAAGTCACTGATCTCGTTGCATCACCTAGGATATGAAGCGCAGCCCGCGCCCCAGTTTCGCGCATCGCGTTCGTTGGGGACGCTGCGGTCGAGTGCGATCTCCACATATCTATACATGTTGACCTCGACAGTTGCACGCACTCAACATGTGTTCTTTCGTCTCGGAAGGTTCAAGCAGTTGCCCAGCAATAAGTGTTCAAACTAGGCCAAGACCCCCGTGTGGTCCAGTTTGAAGGAGACCAACCACCATGAGACCCCCAATTTGGAGGAAATTGCCGTCAGTGTTGATTGCCAAATGTTCATAGCAGGACTTGCAAGTTAGGGTTTGGTCTTGCAGAATTGCTGCTGCGACCAATTTGAGAGTCGTGACAGCAGTTTAGAATACCAAGACTTCAGGCATTACACGGTTGTCCCTGTGGTTTGATTTTGAAACCAACCAACCCCCCTTTGAGCGTCCACGTGCCAGGCTGCTAAGCTGCATCTCTGTTTGATAGCGAGCCAGCCGCTGCCCCAGCCATTGAAGGTTCGGGGAGATGCTTGGTTTGAATGGGTTTTTGGATGTTCGACCCACTACAAGTCCACCAAGAGGAGAACACCTTATTGTGAGCGAGTTATGCCTTGCTGACCTACTAGCTGGGCCAACACACTATCTGCTCCTGGATAGCACAAGAATAGCCTTTGAAGCTTTTTGGAAAACAAGCTAATGAGATAACACGTTGTTACACTTAATCACTTATAAAGGCATGGCCAAGGAAGAATTGCGACTGCAGGAACGGAGGGACCACCCTAGCATGGGTTCTGGCAGAGCGGTGAGGGCGATACTTACGGCTTCCCAAATGGGTTTGCCCCGTCTTTCGCTCAAGGAAAGCGCGCACACAAATGAGTTCGTTGGTTTTAGGGAAGTTGGTTTTAGAGGTCCAGGTGTTAAGAAGGATCCACACATCTGACATATCGACCATGTCTGTTTTTCTGGCTTAAGCCCGGGACCTCCGAATCAAATGATCACTATGTTGAGAGCTTCTGAGAACCCGTCTACAATCACAAGGTCTTGATCTGCACTGTTACCTGAGTTTCTGCTGAAGCTTGGGGTGTTAAACGGATGCTGTGGGACAGTGCTTGGGGTTTTGAGCAGGGCCGTGTATGGGCCAACCTCAGCTGGCCATAGTTCACCACCAATGGGATCCCATTTTGGGATTTTTGGTGAATTCACCACCCATTTTAGGCTTCCTATTTTTGGATTGAATCGGATGTTCACTGGGGGCTAACCGGGCTTTTGACCCATGGCCAGCTGGATGTGCTGAGGATAAAATTTTGCAGCCATGGTGATCCTGGAGTCCGCGTTCGCCACGGCGGCCGCGGGCATGGCGCCAGGCACCAACCAGAGGTTCTAAATGTGGGTCAAAGATTGGTACCCAAGCAAGGGTTCCATTGGGTGTGAGTGGCATGAGTGGCCATGAGTGGCCATAGGCCCATGGACAAAGTCACATGACTGTGGGTCAAAAATATGTACCCCAAATGGGTTGCCCTGGTAAATGGAAAGGACGAAAACTTGCGTTCCGATTCCTGGTGGTTGAATTTCGACTGCCCAAATTGGGGCGGCAAAGAGGAGCTTTGTCGGGCATGGCCATGGCGAAGTGGAGTGGTTGGCAGCACACCGTCACTTGGGTCACTTCGTTCGAGCAACGCTTCTCCTCGCCCAAAACACACATCCTACAAAAAGCTAATTTGCCGGCATGCTGGTGACTCTGTGGTGTTTCTTGTCTTTGGCGTGACTTTTCGAGCATGGATTGTGCAGGTGCTGCTACGAAGGCTGGGTGACAAGTCAGAGAGGCTTTTCTGGGCCATACTTCCCCAAGGCACTTCAGCGCTCTGAATCCCTTTCGTCACTTTGGCAACCCTGGTTTCATAAAAATGGGGGAGGATACAGTAGCGCCTGCGTCATTTGGTTAAAGGGTCAGGAAATCAATAGGAACGAAGCTTATGCTCTTCAGTTCCCGTCCACTCCAACACTCCAATGCCATTTACCTGCATTCGTTGGAGTTTGGTGCAGGTTTATGAGTACAATCGCGACAACTTCATGGAAGACCGCGAGCAGCGTGGCCAGACCCTGTTTGCAGGGTCTGTGAGTCGCCAACTGAGGAGGAGCATCCCAGTAAAGTGGATAAGAACCTACTGGCGGGGATAGTCATCCAAGCGAGCTGCAGATAGGACAAACTCAGCAATCATCATTGCCACCAAAACCGCGAAATATAGAATTATTCGGGGGAAGGCGGAAGAGCGATTCTAGACAACCGCACTGATAGGTTTTTTCGGCGACCATCACTTCATTGTGCTTTGTTGTCCTTTTTATATGTTGAAGGTTCTCTCAGTTTCTTGCCTCTTCATGTGGATTCAGCCTGCCCTGCACACACTGAAGATGCTGCTATCCCCAGCATTGCTTGTGGTCGGCGTCTTGCAAGCTGGGAGCCAGGGAAAATCGACTTGCAATAGTGTGTGGTTGACGTGCTTGCAATAGTCAGGAACGATCCACAGACTTATGTTATTGGTGTCATGCGCGGCAGGTATGAAGAAGGAGTTCAATGAGCGAAAGTACCGGGTGATTCAGGCCCAGCTTTGGCGACAGGCGCGGCCATTGGCAAAGGCGAGTGCGAGGACGTAGCAGCAGTTTTTCAGATTCCCACAGGCTGACCTGGCTCTAAGCCGACCTAAGTCGACCCTACACTTTGCTCAAAAAGAGCCCAGCACAATTGGGGAACTCAGTCTCAGCGAATAAGGCCGTTGTGCATCAGGATGTCCGCGACTTCATTTCGCTCACCGAGCAGAAGATGTCTTTGTACCTGATCATAAATGTCCAGCACTTGGCGCAGGTCGAGTGTTTCTGGAAACATGCTTAAACCAGCAGCATTTCCTCATTGGACACAAACAAGCCAGTACATGTATCCAGACACATTCGTATTTAACCTTTCACAAAGACACGTTTCCGGAAGCAGGTTTCTAGCATGCATTGCTTTTTTCGAAGCATCTTGCCAAGACCGAGTTCTGAGGTCTTGCTGCTCAGCTTCACAGTGACCATGTGGGTCGAGGGCCAACTTCCAGAAACCACTCCGGATTGGTTGGTCATCGGCCCGTGGCTCAGATGGGACGCCCCAAAGCTGTGGTTTTCCTTTTGGCTTTCCTTCAACAAAAAGGAATGCGGTACAGTACCCTTACAAAGACACCTCCCCAGATACCGTTAAAATCTTTGTCGTGCAATGACGCCGCAAGGCAAGGACCTGCCCTAAACTGACTGGTTTGCTTTTTGAACACCCAGCGAAGAGGGGCAGACCTGATCTCAACACATCCTCCGCATCCTCCATGGTGCTTGATCGCATCTCATTGTGTCACGCCAACTCACGGTCGCTTGGGTGTGTCTGAGCGCAGGGTACAACAAATGGTGTTGTTTTCGTCTGGTTTCCCTTTAAAAGCAATCCCAAAAAGGGACACCTCCGAAAAGACGCACTCACTTCTACTCTGCAGGGTACCAGATCGCGTCGGTGGTCGCCTTTTCCTACTTGGTGCTGACGATTTGGCCAGGACCTGAGTCAGCAAATCACTTTCAGGGAAGCCCGCCATCTTAGAGTTTTGCCTGTACTTCCCGTGTTGGTGGGTTCAAAGGTCAGCTTTCGGAGCAAATTGAAGTGATCACGTTTCCTTTTGGTGCATGATGCTTGGGAAACCTTTTGGCCCCGGAGGCATTCAGAGCCCAGTGTGGGAACCCGGTTCCCAAATCGGAGACCAGCGCCTCTGGTACGATCAATTAAGTTTGGGAGTTTGGAAATTGAGTTTCAGCTTGGCGCCTTTTTTTAGTGACAAAAGGCAGGATCCATAAAGTGATAACCTAGTGGCTTGATGGGGATCAAGCACTGGAGTCACTGTCAGGCTGGCGATGCACGCGGCAGTGGCGGCGCAAAGCTACCAGACCAGAGTGCTGACTCAGCTGGCCGGGTTCTTTGGCCTTTGAGATTCCTCTCGAGCTTGCCAGCTGCGAGAGGGTGAGTGAGCGAGAGCGGCGGAGAGGTTCCTTGCCAGAGTCTGTGGTCATTCAGGATATTGGGGGAGCAGCCCCTAGGATGATGTGGGTCTGGGTCGAAAGTGTAGAGACCATTGGAGACCCCCTTAAAGCCAACATGGCACAGCTGTTTGGAGAAGTCCTTGACTCTCGCAGGGCGAAGTGGGGGACTGGAGCGTTAAGAGGCTAGTTGCAACGTGTCAAGAGGCCGGAGTCATCGGATATTAATGCACGAGCCATTTCTGTCCTTCTTGTCTGGAGGCAACACTTGGCATCAATGGAATGTTGGACTACTATTCATGTTTGGAGTTTGGAGGGCCTCATCAACCTGAAATTCATGGGGCAACGCCGCAGCTCTCTTGATTGTTGGTGAACCACTGTAGAAGATTATTTTTTGGGGTCTGTCCCTGCTCACGTCAATTTGTGCGGCGAGTATCCGAATTGTGCTTATGGATTGGAGGAAGGAGTTCAACCCCGAAGTCCTTTTGATCTACTTTGGCTTTTGTAAATTGTTGATATGCAGTTGGGGGGCCTCCAAACAGCTTCCAATTTGCAGCAAGCAAGCAGGCAGGCAGGCCGGCAAGCAAGCAAGCAAGCAAGCAGGCAAGCACTGACCAATGTCGACTGGGTCTCTCCAAAAGCTCCTGAACACAAAGACGTCCCAAAAACCAGAGAGTAAAAGCTAACCAGAGAGTAAAAACTAACCAGCATGTTTGGGTTGGGACCATCCCTGATAGCCAATTTTCTGCTGGACTCCACTCTGCTTTCGATTTGTCCAGAGATGTGCTCGCTTTCTGTCAAGGTCAGGCTGCCGATCCCGACCTGGAAAGAGCTGGAGGCCCATTTATCCCTTTGGGCACCTAGGATCTTAACACTTAGGAGCTGACAACGCAACTGACCCTTACAGCCGGACCCAAAAATGTGGCTTTCCGTTTGGTCAACAAAAGCAAAACATGACCAGATTGGAGGAGGTGAGTTGTCCTTGCCTGCAAAGCTGCGGCTGAGAGAACCCCTCACCCATCGGGCAACTGGATCACACGTCTGCAAGCGCACCAGCGAGAACCCACTTTTACGTTGTCAGGAACCACAATTTCAATTCCCTCAGCCAGACCTTCGCGATTCTCTTCGGGGAGACTTCTGTTCCGAAAATGCTAGCATCAGCGGTATTCCCTGGCGGCGTTCATTGCAGGTGTTTGTCCGTGGGCAGGAGACCCAACGAAAACCAGCGCGAATTTTGGGAACGTGTCATACTGATTGGAACCTATCACTATATGCACTATGCTAGCAGCCGGACTTGGCCATTTCCAGTTGCCGAAATCCGAAATCGAGATCCTTTTGCTTGTCAAGGAACCCCCCGAAAAAGGCCTCCAGCAATTCCGAGAGGGCCAAAACGTCGCCTAACGGGGACTTACACATCCCACTAAGACTGGTTAATCTGTGCATAAGTTTCCTCCTTGCTTCCAAAGGGAAAGCTCAGCCCGTGCTGCATACTTATTTGGGTGTGGCTTAAACATAGGGGCCTAACGTGGAACCAAAAGCTGCGGTCCCTTGGCTCTTCAACATGTTTGAGCCACACCAAACTAATTTAGCTAACTAACATAACATCTGTGGGAGGGTACCTGGAAGATCAGTCAGGTGCTACGTTCTCATTTTTCCCAGGGGACGTATCTGCAAATGGAAGCTTCTTTTTTTTTTGCGCCGCACAGCCGCAAGCAAGAACCGGCAGGCGTGCCGCACCGCCGGTTCTGAGTTTGAGAAGCTGGAGTCGAGGCCATGGTACCATTCTGCACTCCCTGAGTCCCTCAACTGCAATCCTTTGGGGTTGGTAAGTTCCTTGAAATTTGGAGAGTTCCCGGACTTTCGTGACTCTTGGGGGCTACACCCATTTCAGTGGTAAAGAAAAAGTTCGGACTTGATTTGGCCAATCCACTCAGGAAGTGAGTGTATAGTCCTATTATTATTCCAGCAAGAAAAAGGTGACACAAAAGTTGCGTACAAAAATATGGCAGATAGATGTGCTGTCTACATACGGTACATGAGTTCAAGGCAAAACCCGAAGGATGTCAACACGTTCGAGGTGTTTGGTCCTTTGTGGCACCGGTGCCCAGCGTTTTGAGCGTTTCGCCAGGCAAATGTTCCGCGTGCCCTTTGTGACGGGCACCCAAGAGGGCCACGTGCCAGGAGAGCCACGCTTTTGCCTTCATATGGCTGTGGGTCAAAACCAACGGGATCCCATTTTGGGGTAGGGGCACCACCCATTTTAGAACCTATTTTAGTGGGGATTGGGGTGTTCACTGGGGGTACGGGCTCTTGACGAATATGTTGTTCGCCCTCTATTTAATATCTATGTTTTTTCCTGTGGCGTGGCTATTGTTTTGAATGCATCTCTTTCGGCAGTTTTAAAGGGAGTCTGAATGGATGCCAGTTTCTTGGAGATTTTCCTTTGGGGAAGTTTGTCGCAACAGTGTCATTGGTTCCTCATCGTTGTGTTTGGTCCCCTCCATATTGCGTGAATGCAGATACCTACTACATAAAGTTTGGCAGTATACACATACATATTGTGCACGTATATATATATATATATGTATACATACCGTGGAGTTAATATGGTTGATGCTTGGACTCTTTGCTGCCCTTTTGGTCAATATTCTTAGGCTAATCCAGGATGTGTAGCACGTGCTAGTACATCCTGGACTACCCGAAGAATGCTGGCTAAAAAGACAAAAACAACGGGGCATATTCTAAGCATTCAACTTGATGAGGCAAAGAGTGCCTTTCAGCTGGATTTGACTCATATATAGCCATGTAAACGAGAGTTTACAAACAAACAACCTGAGTGTTCCATATTCAGGCGGCTCATAACTGCTAGCACATCTTGTCAGCACATCTTGTCAGCACATCTTGTCAGCACATCTTGTCAGCACATCCTGCATTCACAGATTCCAGAAATATTACTCTGAGAATGCCTGTTTGATCCAGGATGTGCTACTATATGCTAGCACATCTTAGTACTTGATCAAAGGAAAGGTGCTGGTTTAAACTCATTTTCACAGTATAAAGTATAAATGTAATTGTGTCCTGGAGCCGTCCTTGATTCAAGATGGACAATTGGAGTCCTGGGAATCTGGTGCTCCGACATGCTTTCAAGTGCTTGAAAGCACTCTCTTCAGCTTTAACGTGTTTGATTTCTTCCAAGCATGGCTCAAACTTTCAAGACTTGGCCTAATTAGCTTTTGGCCTTGATTCAGAATTTCTGCCGGGTGTCAAGGGTTCCTGTTTGACACAGGAGGTAAGACTTACCAGGAAACTGTAAATCCCTTGTCAGAAGAACGGAGATTCAGAGACATAACCAGGGCGAACTTGCAATGGCAAACACGCCCAACACACTCATCTTCATGACTTGGTACAAATTCTCACAGTGAATCAAGCTGCGCAAGTGCCACGGCAGAGCGCAGCATCACTGGCCTGGTGATCGCAAATGGTAGTGGATGTGAGCACAGCGATGCCCTCAACATTCTTCTGTGCACCAAGTTCAAGGTCGACACACATCAATTGGCGTTGGCAACCGTGCCTTTAAGCAAGTGCACGACTTATAGCATAAACCGCGGGCAACTCTTCGGACTTGCGCCTGGTGCTTTTACAGGGCCAGTTGCTGAGATGAAGCAAACAAACATCGCATCATGTGAAACAATGGAGAAACGCATCTTCGTCTGTTGGGTTCTCCTAGAAGCAATGAATTGCTGCCTGTAGGTCCACATGTAACTACCACACCACACACACACACACATAGATGATGCTTTTTTATGTCGCATCCTCCGCCCTCCTGACCTCCCCCCCCAACTCCACCCCTACCTCATGGTATCCCCACTGAAAGCCCCTGCATTTCCTGTGCGCTTTGGGTGGCGCGACCCTCACCAACTCGCGTTTGCTTAGCGGTTGTCACTTCGCTCGCGCACCCCTCTGCGGTCTTTCGGGCGGTCGACCCCGCACAACTCGTGTACGTATTTGTTTGGGTGAATTATAACGACCTCACCCGACCGAATTCACCCCACATGGTGGTCTATGAGGGGAATATCCCCCCCAACCACCCTTATTTCAGGTTCGTGAAATATTATGACTCACCCATATTTGTTTCAGCCTGCGCAACCATCAAAAAATCAACCCTCTGCTGACCTTCGGGGGATCGACCAACAGTTCATGTGTTATGCTGCCCGTTTCAGCATGTGCAACTATCAAAAGGTGAGCACTTCTTGGACATGTCTTTTTCCGCCACAACGCGCACGCGTCTTTTCTCGCGCGTGCTTATTCTTCTCTTGGCTTCTATCAGAGAGCTATAGCTTTCAAACAGTGTCCGTACCACGGATCTTTCTTCAAAACTTCCTTCATAAGCAACCCAACAAACTAAGACCAAACCAAGCGTATGCAAGCCTTACAACTAGTCCACGGGGCGGGCAAGGTGTTCCCAAGACACATCCCAAATCAACCCTTCAACATTGCCAAAGCCAACCCGACCGAAACCAGCCCTAAAACAGCCCAAAAACCGCTAAAGCAACCCAAACCAACCCCGGAACTAACTGTAACTTTAAACCAGCCTCAACCACCGTTCCACAGGCGGGGATGATTGGGGGAGAGCGACCATAAAGGTATATACATACATGTATAATATATATATATACACATTATTATTGTTATTATTATTATTATTATTATTATTATTATTATTATTATTATTATTATTATTATTATTAATTATTATTATTATTATTATTATTATTATTATTATTATTATTATTATTGACATGTATTGCGCACATGCCCGATCTCAGCCTTGGCCGCTGCACTGCCAGGACACACCGCCGCGATGACCACGCCAGCAGATACGGAGAGCGGCAACACCGGGGGTCCGGTGGAGCAGGCGGCGTGGAGCGGGTTCCGTGGGCCCGGGCCGGCCGTGTGTTTGCGTCAACGCGCAAGGGCCGTTTTTGAGCGATGGTCTTTGGAGGGTTTGCGGTTTCAACTGGTTTTGGGAGGTTTTGATCATTTTTAATTGAACAACCACAATGACAGTATCCCAAGATTCAGAAACCCCTGGTTGGTTTTGATGGGGTCCCATTCAAAAGCAAAGTCACTTCTGGGCGGTCACATACCCTTATAATAATCCGTCCACGGTCGGCAGTACTGGAGACCCAGCCTACAACTGAAAACGCGCCCCGGGCCACAATCAAAATTTGGCGGATCACTGTTAGTCAGATCATGTGCGATCCACCCTTTTGATTCTTTCGTGGTTTTGAGGCAGACCCCTTCGATACACAGTTTTGATTATGACTCACTTTGCACCGCTTAGTAGGTGCACACCTTGGCTATGATTAGTTGAGATCAACAAGGTTGGTTCGCGTAATCAGGATGCATACCCCACGTGCCGTTGGTAGCCCCAGCTGAAAGGGAATGAGGTTCATGACTGCTAGTGCCGGGCAAATCCGCAAGAATGGGGCTGTTTTTTCAAGGCTACGTTTTTTTTTTTACGGGAAGCCAAAAGGAAACCACCACTTGGGGGGAAGATTCCCAGGTGGATGCCAGCATTGCCGCCGACCCCTGGGGTTTGGAGCAGCGAGGAGATGGACGCGAGTGCCGAGGGCCAGGTTTCTTCTTGCGGCTTGTTCCTAGGAAAAAATCCACTGGCCCGGTGGGTTGCGCCCCTTTTTTTCTCCCTTTTTTCCTTGGGAATTCCGATTCCTTTAAACTCAACCAGCCAAAAACGGGCGCCCCTTCTTTTTGTTCCCATGGCCACTGGGCATTTGAGAAACCACCCCAGCAAAGTTCCATGCACAAAGTGCAGAGAGACCCCTTGAGATGGTTTAGGAGTTCCTCTTTGGAGTCAGCTGGACATCCAGCCATCCTTCGGAAGCCCAAAGGAAACCACGAGAGACGGAAGGCCAAAGAGAGCTTCGGGAAGCCCAGGGAAGGAAGAAGAGGAGCCCAAAGGATTGGAAGCCGGAACGAGGAAACCAAAAAGGGGGAATTCAAAAGATGACCAATGGAAATTGGAGAACACCAAGGAAATCCAAAGCGCGAGGAGAGGAGCCCAAGGGAGCTACGGGGAAGAGGAAACCAGAAGAACCCAAAGACAAAGGACAAAGAAGGAAGCGCGCAGAGGAAGTTAGACCCCAAGGAAGCTCAAAGAGGCCGCCAAGAGAGAAAGAGGCAGACGAAAGAGAACTAAATAGCAAACGGGAACCAAAAGCAAAGAGGAAAACGGAGACCCAGAGAATCCATCGAATCCACGGGACAAAGGATGCCCCAAAGAGAACCCAAAGACAGCTGCGGCCAAAGGAAGCCCAAAAGAGAAGGGCTGCCAAAAAGAGAGGCAAAAGAGAACCAACAGCGAGACGAACAGGGAATCCGAGTGACTGACAGGAGTTTGGAAGCATTTCCGGAGAGCAAGCCATGAAAAGGACCCCAAACTTACATTTGCTCCAGAATATCTGTTATTTTCCCCTGTTGGTTTTTCTGCAAATGGTTTTACTTTGTCCGGTGGACTTGAAGCAAATCTTTGGCGCATTTTGCTTGGATGTTAGGACTTTAGCTTGTTAAGCAGGAGAGCAGATTTCGCAACCGAGAAATGGAAGCAACGAACCCGAGGGAAGCCCACAGTTGGAGGAGACAGCACCTATGAGCTGAGCACCTACGGCGCGTCAGAGGTGCCTATGCTCACTTAGGGATATGGCTGTTGTCAAAACCGTTTTGGGAGCCCATTTTGGGGTGGTAGGTGAAGTCACCACCCATGTTAGAACCTATTTTAGTGGTTGGATTGGTTGATGTTCACTGGGGGTACGGTTTGGATTTTGACCCATGGCCGTATGTTGCGCCGAGTCTCTTTCGAAAACTGTCATGCCGAATTGGCAGGCCTGAGCAACATTCTGCAACGTCCGCTCGGATTATGCTCATATGAAGTCTTGCTCGTTTCAGTCGGAGAGTTTGGAATTAAAACCCATCAAGCATCCTATACCAGCTTCTCATTTGGAGCTGTGTTTCTTTTTTTGCCAGGTGCTTTGTATACTTCCACTGGGAAGTGGTATGTGTTTGTAGAATTCCACTGGGCGGACGCGGGGACTCTATCTGATTCGCAGATCGCCGAGCTGCGCCACATCAAGCTGCTGCGACAGGCGGCGAAAGGATCCCTCCCTGTCTCCGAAAGGTCCCAAGTTGCTGCGATCAACTAAAATACACAGAGGTTGGCTGGAGTTTGAAGGGCCAAGAGGAAGCGGAAAGCATGGTCTTGGGCTTGATTTCGCTTGGATTTCAGCGAAATAACTAGCTCACCTTTTTTGAACACGATTTTAGAAGCAACGGGTCATGAGTCATGTGAGTTGGAGCCATAGCAGGACTGCTTGATGGTCACTGGCTCCAAGATTGGGAAGCAACGGTTCAGTTTCCCAACATGTTTACTGGAGCGCCAGGGCCTCTCAACTCGCTGCCCAAGTGAACCACGTGCAGAGCCATGAGGGGTGTTTGCGCATGTGGGTCAAAATTCAACCACTAGGTGACTGCAGGTTTTAGGCCATGGTTCCATGTACCAGGCTTCCATTTCGGGTACCTTGTTGCAACGATTGCTGGTTCTGTTGGAAGAGCTTCCTTCCGCCTTCAGGCGGCTGTCTACTGGCAGACCTACGATGCCTTTGCGCGCGTGTCCATGAGTGTTGGTATCAACCAGCTCATGCTGGGCATGAGTTACTACATCCTGGGGCCGGGGGCTCAGAGTGTTTCCGCCCGTTGCTGAGACTTTGTTTCTCTCATTCCTCTATGCAGATTGCTCACTTTTCAACTCCCAGGCTCCCACAGCCTTGTCAAGATTCTTGAGAATTGAGCATGTGACATGTTGCATTGCAAGATAAGAGCCGCGTGCCATTTGGGAGCTGGGATTGCTTGTTCAGAGCTGGATGAGCTCGATTCGGCATCCACAACATAGACAAGAGCATCCAAACAGGTTAATCTTTCTGAACACCGAACTGGCTTTTGTCTTGGCTTGCCATAAACACCGATCATGCCCGACCCCTTCGAGCCGCCACGTGTTGGCCATTCGAATGGGCCTTAGAGAGTAGAGTTGCGTTTCAACATGGACAGCCCTTTTTGGCAGCTGAATTCGATTCAGCTGAGAAACCTGACATGTTGTAGCTTGGCAACTTTGAACGGTAGACAATTGATGGTCTTCCCGCTCAGAAATCCCATGGCAGGCATGATGGTCCCTAGACAGGATGGTCCCAACCCAAACCTCAAGCAGTTGCAGCGGCCTTCGGCATGCCTTGAATGTGTTGGGTATTTTGTCCACCGTATATATGAGCGGCTCCAGGACGTAGCAGACTTCTTGTGTTTCTGGGTATCACTAGCATCAGCATCAGCATCAGCATCATCAGCATCATCATCATCATCAGCATCAGCAGCAGCAGCAGCAGCAGCAGCATCAGCATCAGCATCAGCATCAGCATCAGCATCATCATGATCATCATCATCATCATCATCATCATCATCATCATCATCATCATCATCATCATCATCATCATCATCATCATCATCATCATCATCATCCATGGTCAGCCTTTGGGCCAAATGAAAACCCGGTTAGAAGGTCAGCAAGCGATAGTTAACCGCAGGTGCGGCCGTCCTTTCAACTCCTTGCTGTTTGGCCACAACGTTGAACTGGAAACCGCCTCAAAAGTTGTTGCTGGACATGAATATCAACCTGACTGATGTGCACCAAGGGGCCCGAGAACTCATGTCCGTATTGGGCTGTGTGCTTTTTTAGGAGACCCCAAAACTAGGGGTTTTCCCTTTAGAACCACAAACGCAGGGGGTGTACCAACTCCACAAAAAGGCCCGTCGGTGTGGAAAAGAAAGGGAGGCGCCCAAGAAAGCATAAGAAAGATCCCAAGCATTTGATGGTTCCAAAAACTCCACATGGTTAATGTTCAACGCGTTGAGGACCCAATGGTTGCAGCTCGTGCTTGTGGTATTTCCCCAACAGCTGAAAGCTAAGGGGTCTCAGCCCAGATAAGGTTTGGGGGCTGGGGGAGCTC
Organism: Effrenium voratum; assembly: GCA_963377175.1. Classification (NCBI taxonomy): domain Eukaryota; class Dinophyceae; order Suessiales; family Symbiodiniaceae; genus Effrenium; species Effrenium voratum. Next base: position 529,987 of record CAUJNA010002868.1, on the reverse strand, counting down.
TGGAGTCAGGTTCACCTGAGCTTATTTTCTCGGTTTTTGGCTCGTGGCTCAGGTACGCCATGCTGGAGACCAAGGCGCCGGCGGCGGCTCTGGCGGGCATCGTGGCCTTCATGGGTTCCGCGGAGGCGGCGTTTCGGCTTGGGCCGGTGCCCACGGCCTTCGGTTGGGTGGGTGGTGTTGGTTTCTTGTTGCTTCGTGGTTGTTGTTGGGGAACATTTTACATTTTTGCATATGGTGTTTTTAGTGGGGAAATCCCCACTTAGCTGCTACAATTTGATCATTGTTGCTCCCCTTCCAACGTCAACCAAGGCTTAGTGGGCGAAAGTGTCCTTGAGACCTATAAAAGGGATTTGTGGCAAGTCAGTCGCGGGGGAGATCGCACGGAAGTCGGCATTAACCCCGTACCCTGGAGGGCCTGATGTTCAGAATCTGAACAAATCAAGGTGTTGTTTGCCTTTTCTGAAGATACCAAGACGCAACCAAGACGCAACTCGAAGCACCAGAGCCGCGCGAGCCGCCCTATCATTTATGCAAAACACGCGCCTGCCGCTGTGTCTTGTCCTTCTTTCTTGCGTTTCTTGCCCGGTCAGATTCGGCTCGGACTCCCCAGCTTTAAGAGCTAGTGAGCCTGAAGACGAGATCATGGCTCTCCGGAGCTGGAGATGCCTCGCGCGAGTGCCGAAGGCCAGTCAGGTGCGGGACTCAGAGGTGTTTTCGACTGTGCCCGCTGGTTCTCGACAAGGAGAAGCGTTGAGCCCTCGTTATCAAACAACCGGTGATTGATTAAGGGAGTTGCCTGGAAAGAACTGAAAGGATTTCTTGGCCTTGATTATGTCCGCGCTGACTCAAAGGGGAGCAAGGTGGTTGAGCTAAGAGAGTTAAAGCAACAATTCCTCTTGGTTGACCTTGAACTGTTGAACCGTCAGAACAGTGGCAGTTCCCCACTACATAGCTACAACAACTTGTTGCTGGGGGCCAAAAGATCCAGGATTGATCTAGTAGATCACCACCCAGTGTGATTTCCCTTGGACACTGACGCCAGCACATAAGCCGCAAGCAAAGGTTCAGATCTTCAGATCTTCAGCCTTTGGATTCTTTTCCACGGGGTGGACTCCTTTGAATCCCCAGAGCCGCTATCGAAACCTGGGTCATTGGGCAAGGGACAGTCCTAACCGATGGGTGTGACCGTATTCTAAGTTACATAGTTTTGGGTAGGCTATGCCACAGGTCCGAGGTGCTGCCGCGCGGGCCCCCGGGCCCGACCTGGCCACACAACCTCACGGAACGGGAAGAACACGGGCTTGGCAAAGGTCTTCAGGTCATACAATTTCTGTATGATATAGATTATAGATATATTGGTTTGGCGCTTCACGTCAATGTTACCGTTTTGAGCGAGTTGCGCTGAAATCACTACGGCAGGAATGCTAATGTTAGACGGTGTGCATACATACCCTCACAATTGGGTGCTTGGTTTGACCATGAATCGCTGCTGCTGTGCTGAATTGATGTCTAACAAACTTGACTTCAGACCACATGTTGGAGTAATCAGCAGCCCTACAAAAGGGAAGAGGCCAGTCGTGTCCCCACAATGCTGACAAAAGGACAGTCTTGAGGATGCGCTGTCAAAGCCTTGGTCAATTGCGTTTCGACCATCCGGGTCCAACCTACCTGGGCTTTGGTAGAGTTATGTTGGGTCATTTTGCTGTGACGTGTCATTCCGTTTGACATTAGCAGGTTCAATCTTGATAAGCACAACCAGCTTGGTAGACAGAAGTGATTGCTGACTGGCAGAGTACGTTTACCATCCTGGTGGGAAGAGTTGCCATCTTTGTGCGATAGTTTTGACAATGTTTTGACTTGGTCAAAGTTGCTAAAGGGGTCTAGCCCCAATCTAGAACTATCACGATGCATCGCAATCATCAAACAACATCATCTCACTGCGAGCCAAACTGTGCACATGTGCGTCATTTTGGTGACCGCTCCCCGAATGATACGCATGCTTGTTGTGTCATCGTGACGCATCGTTGCTTGGTTCCTGTGTTTTGCCCGCAAACGTCGTTGCAGCTGCATCAATTTGGGCGCTGCCATGAACGGGCGCGGCCCGAGGAAGTGACGAAACACGGCGGTTTGTGCCGCACACCATAGCTCACGTGTTAGAGCACGTTTGGGCTTCCACGTGGTACTGGACAGAATCACCGTCTTCATGGCAGATGTGATTGTTATGTTGGTCAGCAACTACATCCGTGTTGCTTGATGCCTTAAGCTCCCTTGAAGAAATTGCTACTTCAATTTGGCCAATGGTTTTCGTGCTGCACGATTTTGGTTTATCTCATTGATATCTGGTTTGACCAGGTCACCATCTTCACTGGTACTGGGTGTCCCAAACACCGAGCAAGTCAGAACCGTTCAAGGAAGGGCCTTATGACTTCTGAAGCAAATGTAGCAGCCCCATGCTTTGAACAGTCAGCGGTCCGACACGTACCCTACCGGCTGAAGGCCGCGCCGTTCCGATATGAGCAGCTCTTTGATTTGCGCCTCGGCGAAGCCATGGGTGTGTGTGTGTGTGTGGTGTTCCCCTGCGATTGTACACCCAGTTGAGAAGCCATACCCCCCTTGTTGGCTACTTGCCAACTCTGTATGGAGGAGGTTTGGGGCGTAAACCCTCGAGAGGTACATTATAGCAGTCGTTTCTCGTTGTTGTGCCTCCCTCAACGGGGTGCCAGTGCCACGAGTCAGCTTCCCTCGATGGGTGGTTTGGATTGGCGGTTTGGAGGTTTGAGGGCAAGTTTCTATTTGGCAAATGAAGAGGAACTGGGCTTCACCAATTGAGGGTTGAAGATGTCTCTCGATTGGGGAAAGCACGATTGCTGTTTCGGTGATCCCGGCTTTGGGCCAGCGGAAAAAAATCAAGTAGAGGCATCAGCGGCCCTCTGCAATACTTATTGGAAGGCAGCGTAGGGTTGGGCTCTCAAAGGCTCTATGGGATGGGAGCCTCTTGAACGAACAAGCCCCAGTTTTGTTTCTGGGCTGCCCGGTTGGTGTGAAAAGCAACTGGCTGGGCACCGGCTGGGTCCCCAGATCACGGCCGAGCCGTGCTTCTCTCAGGCATGCCAATGAGGTGCACACGGAGGACCCGGAGCGGCGAAGCGGCGATAGAGACTTGGTACGTGTCTGAGGCGAACCTTTCAAATGATTTTGCCTTGTGGTGTCCCTTCAAACCTTCCATTTGCGTTTCAACATATTTGTTATTTTCCCTGTTGGTTTTGAAGGGAATCTATTACTACTGGATGACAATACGTATGTTTATGAATTCCAGGGGGCTCAAGCAAATCCAGTGTCTGAGGCATCCAAATGGTGTTGCCTTTTGGTGTCCCTTGAAAGCTACCTGGAATATTAATTTAGGAGGATTGTTGAGGGGATATAGAAGGGAGCCTCTAAACATTCACGTCCCCTGGAATGGGGACAAACCTTCAACATGGTTCGAGGGGAGTCCCAATGATGATGTCCACAAGATTTATTTTTACCATTTGCTGCGGCTGAACATGGTCGATGATCATCAGCCTCTAAAATGTGCTTGTTGTTTAGACAGCCAAGAAAGCCTTGTCAGCCTTGTCAATGCCCATCAATGCCTTACTAACAAGGATGTTGGCCCAACAATGAGGGTTTCTATGAAGGAGATCATGAGCATGACGGACCATTGAAATGCATCAGCAACGGTCAGTACTTGTCATTCCCACAGTTGAAGAGGACCAAACAATTGGAAACTGGGATCACACTGATCACACACCCGAACTCCATGGTGGATGATCAAATATTGATTTCTGCTCAGACCCCTGCGACTTGGGACTAGGATGGTCTTCATCTTGACGGCTGGTGGGGGTGTCGAAGTTTAGGTCTGCGTCCTGTGCATGTCTCCAATCCCATGAGTGCCATCACACATTTCCGAATTCCCATGTCGGTTGGGAACACCAGCGAAATCCAGCGAATATGAACGCGGCGGTTGTTTTGGGCCATTTGCAGAGCAGGAAAGGCGCGTGGTGTTTAAGTGCTCCCTTCACATGGGGGGTTGTCAAAATGAGTGACCCTTTTTGCTCCCCCTAAAAGGCAGTACAAGGTGCAGGGTCCAAAACGGGGCCGAAGCTTTTTAAGTCTGCTTCTGCCGCAGTATCGAAAGCTGTCTTCCGACGGCATCTCCACCTGCCCGCGGCTCAGCTCTCCGACGGCATCTCTACCTCGCTGCTTTTCAGCTCCCAGCTCCCGCTCAGGCCTCCTCTTGGTTTCCCTTTAAAACACGCCCAAACAGGGGTGCCCTCAAAAAGAAACAGCGCTCTTTTACGGACCTCAGAAGGAGGAGGTGCCCTCAAAAGGGCCGAGTCGAATCGCTTGACAGCCGTCCCCGGTCCGAGGCACCCTTCCTTCCGGAGAGAAGCTGCTGAAGGCAGGAGAAACACCGGCGTTGCCAGGCGACCAGAAGCAAAGGTCCAACGCAAGAACTGCCTTTTGGGACGAGCAAATGAGGAGGCTATCTCTTGTTTTTGTTCACCACAAAACGAGCAAACGTGCAGCCAGACAAGTCCAATAGCTGACCCAGAATACTTCAAGCTGACCCAAAAGGAAGTCGGTCAAGATCAAAGGAACTCCACAAGGCGATCAATAGAGAATACCCAATGTGCCCTGTTTTTGTTGACCCTCACCTGTTTCTTGGACGCATCAACCAACCGGTGCCGCGTGAATCGATTCGCCAGGTGGACACTAAGATCCTGGAGTCTTTGTCCCATGAGGCCCGCTGGGCTGAGTGCTTGTTTGTTTTGGCGGAGAGCTGGGATGCTGGAAAATGTCCTTGCGTTGTTGTCGTTGTCGTTTGCCATTTTTTTTTGTGTTATGCAGTTGTGTTGTGGTTGGTTGTTCCCTGATTGGCTGTGCTTCGTTTGCTTGTTGTGTGTCGTTGTCCTTGACACTTGCGCCTGACTGTTTGATTGCTACGCATCGTGGCACTGTGCGCCAATGCGCGTGAGGGCAACACTAGTTTTGAGGGGTTAAAGCCAAGGCGTTGAGCCGCATCAATTTGGCAACTCTCGGGGTTCGATGGGTGAGTCCTGACCCCCTGAAAAGGCGGCACGGAATGTCACTGAGCTCACAGATGGGGGGAGGCGTGGGGGTAAACGCATGATGCTTTCAGGCAAAAGGTGGACTATACTATGATAGAGCTTTGAAAGGCTATGTTCGGGCCCTTCTAATTCTTGTTGATTCCTTTTTATCCTCTAGAACTTCAAACTGACTGGAATGCTTTCTCAACCCAGTTTGGAAAAAGGCCGGAACGTGACAGCCCCACAAATGAGATCATCCACATGCCGTATATTTCATGCGAGAAGGGTACCACCGGAATATTCTCTACGGCTCATGTTAGATGTGGACGTGTTTGTAATTTACCATAAACAGATACATTTGTTGACCCCTTCACAACCTGGTTCTGGCAACTTGGATGAATACGTTTGAGTTGGGTCCACTTTTCTTTGAATGCCAAAAGAGTGAGGGGTTTTGCATAGTGAGGGAGGCACGAAAGCGGCTCGAGGCGATCGTGGACATTCAGCACCTCTTCAGACCCAGTCACTTGCAGATGCTGTCCAATATCCTCAAGGACCCAAAGCTCCACAGATTCTGGCGCCGGACTCTTTCCGAAGATGGGTATTCCCAATGCGAGTCTCAAACCCCACATCAGGAAACTCCGGTACGGCCACTTGCTTGGCCTTCGAATTCGGCCCCATGTGCAGGAGAATCGCAAGCAAACAGCCAGGCTCGCAAAAACATACAAAGGACAAACCTCCATGGCAGACACGAGTTTTTGGCATTTTCGCCAAGTTTTGCGGGGAGGAGGAACCCAAGTTTGCTCAACCTACGGTATCCGGTTCGAATCACTGCCAGAGGCGTGCAGCTCGCCAGATTGGGGTTACATGGTGCGAAGGGGCGAGCCCCGAAAGATGGCATCGTTTTCCTTTATAAAGAGGATGGTTCGCATCCGCATGGTGTTAAAACAGTAGGTGTTTGACGACCCTATGGAAGGCAGGGTGCCATCATCAAAGGCTTCAAGTTGTCATAGCGGTTGTGATTTCACCCGAGTTTTCCTTGGACAGAAGGAGTCCCTCTGAACTGCCCAAGAAAATCACCCGGTACTGTAGCTGAAAGGTTCTTGTTACGTGTGGGAGTTACGGGTCCTCGAGGATCCGGAAGCGTCTTCCAATGACCGCTTTGTTGCGTTGGAGCTGCTCAAGAACGCCTGCGCTGCTTGGCTTTTTGCTCGGCTTTTCCGAAGGATTTCGGATTGGCTGTGGATTCAAGTAGGCAACCACCTCAAATTTAGTTGGACATGAATCACCAAATTCTGATGTCCACCATTTCGCGGCCCGAATGAACATTCATGGGTCCTGGTTTTAAGATGGGTCGCGAGTGAGTCTCAGGCTTTGCTCTTGGGCCGTTCAGCAAGTCCGGAGGGCGGCCAAGGGCCAACCCTCTCAAGCCAGGTGCCCAAAACCGAGCAAGCTCCCCTCATGATTCCTTATTGCCAATTTGTGGACTATAGGCGTCAACAATGCATCCGTTGAAAGGGAATGTATAAAGTGACCCGCGGATCTTGAAGGGAAAGGGAAGTCTAAATATATCCTAGGGAATGCACCTTTTGCCCCACATTGAACATAGAAGTTGAGCTACGCGATGAGCCTTGTGCTGAACCAAGCGCTGAACAAGTCACCACCCCGCCTAAATTTGTTTGGTGTCGGCCATGTCTTGTTTGTTCTGCATGTACAAGGGCTGATTCTTGTCACCCATCTTTCACCAACAAAACACTCAGCTTGGCAGGGTGTTTGGAGCCGGTTTCTGTAGAAGAAGGGTTTCTGGAAACAAATAGTTTGGAACTGCGCGTGCAGTGGCCGAATTAGACTTCGTGGAGTTCGGGCCATTTTCAGCTACATGGTGCTGAAAGATTGCTGGGTGAACATGGGAACTCCGGGTATTTTGGAAGCATGACTACGGAAACTGAGCGCTCTTTGACACGGAGTGGCGGCCGCGCAGGTGAGGCTCAAACTAGATCTGCAATGAGCTCATGCTACTGTGAAGGCTCCTTTCGCACATGGATATGGCATTTGAAGAAAAAACGGATGCTCAAAAAGAAGGAAGCCACCTTTGAAGAAAAAAACAGATGCTCAAAAAAGAAGGAGGGCACCTTTGCAGCGATATCAACTTGGCACCTTTCAAAGAGACGAAACGGACTCGCCTTTGCGTGGCCGGATGACTCGATGACATGTCGCTGCAATCCGCATGCTGCGCAGACGCGCGCCCAAAGGTCTCCTCCACAGAGGCCATCTGACCGATGGCTTCTCGAGGCTCAAAATTAAAGAGGAGGGGCAAACCGCCGTGTTTCCACTTACCAGGGTTTTCTATTTTGGTGCCGGTTTTTTGAGCCACAGCCATTTCGGCATCCGCTCATAGTCCCAATCACTTGCTGAAGGTGTGTAAAAATAAACATAAAAGGATCCGCTTTTCTTGGGCATGTGTCAACTGAAGCATTTGTTTTCGACCCCAGGTTACCCCGATCCTGGGTATGGTGTGTCCAAGTGGACGGTTTCTAAAGGCATGCCAGGAGGAACCCCACTGGACTGGAGGGGCCCGAATTCGAGCCACCGCCTCAAGCAAGCAGATTGAGAGGTTGAAGCAAGTTGCATAGGACGATTCAACCCCCATCCAACAAAACATGGTCGTTGGGAAACATGTTAGATTTTTGCTTATTGTGGTTTAGTGGGAAATCCCCACTGAACTGCTAAAAATTAAACTTTAGAGCCTCCGGCTCAGTCCGCCGACATTGTCCTCTCCCTTTTCTCCTCCTTCCTATCTCCCTTGTCTCCCTCGTGTGTTCTGTCGTCCTCTCTCCCTCCCTCTGCTCCCCATCCTCCCCATCCCCCCAAGCCTCTCTCTCCTCAATCTCCCTCTCTCCCTCTCTCTCTGTCTCTCTCTCTCTCT
>CAUJNA010002868.1:509477-511977 GCA_963377175.1 Effrenium voratum | reverse complement strand
ATTTGGTGTAGGTTATTTACAGGCGAGGTTTAGTGGCACATCATGGGTTGGCTCTTAATGGGCTGGTCTCCAAACAGAAAAAGCGTGAAATGGTTGGCTTCCGGCTTTCATGTAATTATAAGACTTGGAGATATGAAGGCCCCTGTGCCACCAATATATGCTTGTAAGGCAGTATATACTCAATGGACAAGGTCATGTCAGCTCGTCATCAATCACAAGGAGCGTGCCAATCAAGATTGGGAAGCCCCCTTTTAGTTGGGAATTTATGCATTAAGAATGGGCCTGAACACCGGCTGGGTCAAACAACATGTGTTTTTTTTCCCATCTTTTTTGCTCCCCACCCGAGGTTACATTTTATGTTGGAATCCGCGTTTGCGATGCTTCTACACCACGCCCCTACCCAGTATCCCGCCAGAGCAGCTCGCCAGTGGATCCCGCCGAGTATCCCGCCAGAGCGGCTCGCCCGCCAGTGGATCCCGCAGAGTATCCCGCTGAGTATCCCTTGCCGGTGGATCCTGCTGTGCCGAGTATCCGGCCAGCATCGAGCCGGAGCAGCTCGCCAGCATTCGCCAGCGGATCCCGCCAGTATCCCGCCAGAGCAGCTCGCCAGTCTAGTTTTGCTTAATGTCCCGCCCGGCGTTACATTTCATTTTGGTGCCTCGTGTTTTGAGTGTACCCTGAGGCTCGGAAAGGGTGACGCTTTTGTGTCGCTTTGGGTTGTGAATAAGCAACTTCGTTTAATCCACCGTCGGGCTTCTTTTTGGAAGGGGCTTGGCTTTGGTTAACGGAACCGATGTTTGAGTTCTCGAGTCTCTAGGATGCGGAGGAATTTGTTGTAACGGTCGGTAGCTCGTGAGTGTGGAGGGTGGGATTGATCGAAGCGAAGTAATTGTTAGTTTCTCATGTCTATTTTGTTCTTATAACAACTTTAAGGGGGACAAAATTGATGTACGGCCACCATCACGTTGAGATTTCAAGATTTGTTGCTTAGGATACGAATACCCAACCAAATGACCACCAGAAACGAATCAGGGGAAAGCCCAAAACCAGCATCCATCCGCCTGCAAAAGCGGTTCGGGGCCAGCGAAAACTAATACTCTGAATATTCTTTCAATAAAACATTTAGAAACCCACCTCTACGATTCGAGGGCCCTCAAGTTTGGGAAACTCCAACGAACATTGGCAACTGGAAAAGAGCAAACTGTCGTGCCTCCTTCCTTCATGTCAATGTTTGACCAGGTCTCCTGTGCTAAACCCAGGTCCAACCACTTTGCGATCGACCTGAGTGCAAAGCGCAGTCCACAGCTCCTCGACCTGATTTGTGTGCTCCAAGCCTTTCCCCAAGGGCACCCGAAAAACAAGTTGGGTATGCGTCAAAATAAGAATCAGACCGACTCAATGGTCTTTGTGTTTTTTTGAGAAACCCTTTACACCAGCCTTAAGAAGGGAACCCTCAAAAGCACAACACCATATTGGGTGGGTTTCTCTCTAGACTCAACCACGGGTGTTTTCCCCTTGGCTGAGCAAGGCCCAAGTTTTTGCCCTGCTTTCAAGGTTGCACTGCAGGGAAATTCAAGAAGCCCTCAAATGAAGGAATGAATCTCTTTCCTGAAGCGGATTTGTAAGGTGAACTGGGCTGCAAAACGCCAATTCCTTGGTGCGAGCGATATTCCATGCGCTTGCCTGTTGATTGACATGACCTGCATATGTGGGTATGGGTCAAAATTAAACCAGCAGGAGACCGCAGGTTTTGGTCCATGTTTCTACTTACTAGGGTTCCATTTGGGGTACCTATTTTTGACCCACAGCCATGTCAAGCGTCGGCAGAGGCTATGCTCTCAACTGGAAGTTAGTGGGCGAAACGGGACAGGAACATTTTTGGGGAATGCAGGGGTTTGTAAAGGTGTGGAACCCTTGGTACTAATCCCTTGTTTATGGGTGAACCCCTGTCAGAGTCATGTGACATCGTCCATGGGCCTGCCCAGATGTTGTCAGTGAGGTTCACAAGAAATTGCGGGACCTGCTGTATCAGCTATAGTTACTCGTTTGCTCAGAGGCCACCAAAGTTTTGCGCACGGTCCGTGAAGATTCGCGAATATGATGCGCGGAAGCGACCATCCTCCTCGCATCGCCATCTAGCTGGAGTTCGCAAGGGACTGTTATTTTGCCATCACAAACAACCCCCTGGAACGTTTAAGCGTGGCAAGGGCCAAACAACTAATAACATGTTACTTTTATAACGGTTGCCTTTCAGGGGAACGTCAAAACAGGTTCAACGTTATTGTCACCTCCGCATGCTGTACACAACCGCAGCAACAAGAACGACGCTCACCAAGACTTCGACCAAGAAAGTAGGACCTGGAATTCCAATTGTTTTGGGTCATACATTCGGCTTTCCCCTCATTTTGCACCAAAAGTCCGGGATGGGTCCAACTCGTTGGCTCTCCGTGAAGAAACATCGGGGAGAACCTCAAAGTCGGTCCGGATGGGAGCCCTAGGT
>CAUJNA010002868.1:486977-504477 GCA_963377175.1 Effrenium voratum | reverse complement strand
AAATGAGTAGATCAATAAAGAAACACTGTTATAATATATATATATATGTATATATATATATATATACATATACATCGTATATCAATATTGTGTAGTTTCCGTCTTCTTTTTGCTGGAATGTTGATGGTGCGAAAAGCTGAGGTCTGCGCCCTCCCTGTCTACTTTGTGCTTTGGGCAATCTGTTGAACGACAGTGTGGCAAAATATGACACATGTACGTCTGCTCGGCCATTCCTTATGGAACCTGGTGCCAAAACATGTGCACAACATACTATGAGCAGCGGCCTACACAGTTGGTTGTCCCGAAGAAAAAAAATCTCGCCTTCTGCAGTTTCCATGGTTTTCAAGGGAATCCATCACCGCTGGCAATATACATTTACTTTTTGCAGGGGACGTATCCGCAAATGGAGGCTTGGTGTGCAAAGCTTGTCCGAAAGGGAGCAACAGCACCACCGGCGGCAGGGTGCCGTGTTAAATATCTCCACAGAAACCCATGGTTTTCCGTCAAGTCGGTGAAATCTGCAAATTCGCCTGGAAGGCCAAACTTTTTGCCCGTGCTTTTCACAGATATACAGCCTTTGATTGGAGTGCCATAGATGACAAATCCGTCACAATCAATCACTTTGCAAGTCGAAGAAGCTTTCAAAGCCCCCGACGCACTGCCCACAGACACCCAGTTAGCTCAGTCCTTTCCTCGGTGGGTGAGAAAAAAGGATAATGAATGGAAAAGCTGTGAAAGGAAGCGGACACAGAAGGTCCAGGTGTATAAATGAGTCCTTCCCCGTTTTCCACTGGGAGTAGCTGTTTGGAGGTGAAAACCAGGATTGTGCATGCTTTGTTTAACCCAGCAGCCGCTTGGTCCAGGGGAACCGAAAGGAGAGTGTTACGACAGTCGTTATAACATTTTAAAGGGCCTGAAACGCCGTGGAAGCATTGGCAATTGTCAATGTTCCACCCAAAAGAAAGGTGGTGGTGGTAGCAATGCTCGAGCAATGAGGCTCCTGGTTGTTTTGCCCGAGCTCCTGTTTTGTTTCCTCGGCTTCTTTCCCCGCCCGGTTCACTTTTCTCCCGGCCGCTTCCCGGCCCCAGAAACCGGAGCTCCGAAGCTCAGGGAACTGGCGAGCAGCTCCAAGACCGGGCGCTTCTTCTTCCACCTGGCCAACGCCATCGAACTCGTGGAACATGTCAGGCGCTGCCCAGACCGGAACAGGACAAATATATACAAATATGTTTCCATGGCCAGAAGAAGGAAGGGGTGTCAACAGCATGTGCCTCCAACATCAGGGGGAAAAAGCAACTACTCGAGGGTATGATGTCAGCTGAGAAAGAAAGGAGGTGTCTGCCCTGGTTGTTCAACATGTACCCAAACATGTGAGTGTTGGTTGAAACGGCACAAGAGTGAGACAAACAATCTCAGGAGGCGTCAATAAACACAGTAATTTTGGATCATGGAACTTGCACAAACAGAACAACGATGATGGCACGATGGCATTGTTTGGGTTCACTTCTACACGTGGACAAAACTACGGAGAATGTAGTAGTCGTAGTCTTAGTCGTAGTCGAGGTCACGGTCGCGGTCGCGGTCGTGGTCGTGGTAGTGGTAGTGGTAGTGGTGATGGTGGTAGCAGCAGCAGCAGCAGGAAGAGGAGGAGCAGGAGCAGGAGCAGGAGTAGGAGTAGGAGTAGGAGTAGGAGTAGGAGTAGGAGTAGGAGTAGTTAGTAGTTAGTAGTAAGTAGTTAGTAGTTAGTAGTTAGTAGGTAGTAGGTAGTAGGTAGTAGGTAGTAGGTAGTAGGTAGTAGGTAGTAGGTGGTAGGTGGTAGGTGGTAGGTGGTAGCTAGTAGGTAGTAGGTAGTAGCAAGTAGCAAGTAGCAAGTAGCAAGTAGCAAGTAGCAGGTAGCAAGTAGCAAGTAGCAAGTAGCAAGTAGCACGTAGCACGTAGCACGTAGCACGTAGCACGTAGCAAGTAGCAAGTAGCAAGTAGCAAGTAGCAAGTAGCAAGAAGTAGCTAGTAGCTAGTAGCTAGTAGCTAGTAGCTAGTAGCCAGTAAAGGTAGTAGTAGTAGTAGTAGTAGTAGTAGTAGTAGTAGTAGTAGTAGTAGTAGTAGTAGTAGTAGTAGTAGTAGTATAGATGTTAAAAGCTGATCAAACCCTTAGTACAATACTATTGTTACTTCGAGCTTATGCATCAATGCCGTTGCCATATTTGTTCTTGGTTCCATGTAAGTTACACGATACAAATAACTCGAAGTACACAAGAGCATCAAGTTCAAGAAGACAAGAGCAAGTTGTTCAATCAGCGCACATCAACTTGCACGGTTATCCTTACAGAACAAGAGGTCAACGATAGTGGCACAATGAGGCAATGCTAGACCAAATAGCACCCTTCAATAATTCAGACCCTTCAGAAGCTTTTGGATGTCAGAAGCTCCCGGGCAATTTTTTTCTTGCGGTTATTGGGGGTGCCAGGGAGCCCGAGCGCCGTGGCTTCCTCGCGGACCTGGTCGGCAGCAACCAGTTCGGCGGGCTTTGCATGTCTGCCGCTCCCTTAGTGGACAGCAACATGAATCCCTACCTAAAGTAAGGGATCAAAGAAGAATCCTAGCCAGGTTTCTTCTGTGAGCTTTGGTGAAAAGTTCGGGACAAAGTGCATGGCGATTCTGGAAGTCACCAAGAATCATCCCACGAAAGTAACTGGGACTCACCATTTGTGCGATGTTCATTCCGGGCGCTGCAAGTTGTGTTTGTGAACCCGGTATGGGTTCAAATAGGTGACCCCCGCCTTTCCGGGCAGCTTCCCTTTGCCTCAAGCCCAAGTGTACGTCATGCGAGTTTCCTAAAAATTGGGTGCCCACCGGCAGCTACGCAAAGGACGCCAGTTTTGGCCACGTTTTTCCCCTTGTAAATGGCCCCCGTAATGACACTCCCGTTTGATTTTGTGGTTGGTTCTCTTTGCAAGATCGACCACACACGGGCCCAACCATTGGTATTTGACGCAGCCATGTGCGTCTAACTGTTGCTCTCTGCTTCACATGGTCGTCCCATGGACACTTAGAGGAAGTTTTGCAGCGCCAAACCCTAGCAAAACAGCACTACGGAGAAGCTGCTCTGCAAATAATGCCGTCGTTGTGCCCATATGCGGGAGGCAATCACAGCATGTTCCGCGCGATCCATAATGTCCAAATGGGATTAGCAAAGGGGGGACACCCCCCCCCCTCAACGATGGGGTTATCTAGAATAGTATCTTGAGATCCAGGTGAAGTGAGTTTCCATTTGATTTAGTATTGGTGGACTTGAGTTTCCATTTCATTTAGTATTGCTGGAGCTTCCTTTTTGAGATTTGGAACTGGGTTTCCATTTGATTTGGTATTGCTGGAGCTTCCTTTTGAGATTTGAAACTGAGTTTCCATTTGATTTAGTATTGGTAGACTTGAGTTTCCATTTCTTTTAGTATTGCTGGAGCTTCCTTTTGAGATTTGGAACTGAGTTTCCATTTGATTTAGTATTGGTAGACTTGAGTTTCCATTTGATTTAGTACTGCTGGAGCTTCCTTTTGTTTTTCTTGGGGGGGCCAGGCAACAAGACTTTATGTCGGGGGCCCCTGAAATGATGTAAAGTTGGGGGCTGAAGTACTACCCCCTTTGTGGGTTTCATTGTTTGCAGGTTTTAAACAAGAGACATGTAAGACAACATGGGTTTGGTAAAGCTGACAATTTTGGATTTGAGGAGCAGGCCCGAATCTAACAACACAGCATGAAGCACTGCCAGCCTCACCTAGGCTGTCTAATTACTTAACTAGTTAAGAGGCAATTGCGCTGGGCAGGTTGTATTTTTCAGGGGGCCAGGCAACAAAACTTTATTTCGGGGGCCCCTGAAATAATGTTAAGTTGGGGGCTGAAGTACTACCCCCTTTCTGGGATTGATTGTGGGCAGGTTTTAAAGAAGAGACATGAAGGAAAACATGGGTTTGATAAAGCTGACAGTTTTGGAAGGAACAAGGTACCAAAGATCCAAGGACCAGGTGTTGGCTTGGCTATCTTTCCTCTCCTTTCTCTCTCTTTCTTTTCTTTTTTTGGGGGGATTATTTATGTTTTGCGCGGGTGGCGGGTGCTTGTCTTTAATCCAGGTGCATTTATTAATCTTTTTGGGGCCCCAATTTGTCTTTATTACGCGCGCATTTGTTTAATCCCATTTGGACAGTACTTCGCGCAACAGAAAGACCTCTGTTGCAGTCCCTGATCGCGCTCTTGTGTGAGGTCCCCTTCTAAGTTCTGTTGCTTAGCTGCCAGGGGTTTTAAAAGGGTTTTCCCACGCACAGAACATGGTTTACGGAATCACATAGCCAGTGCACAACTCCGATTGTCCCCATGGGTCCTTGGGTTAGTGATTTGGGGGCAGTGGAAACTGTCCTTTGACAATCTCTTTGCGCTTGGATAAGAAGCTCGCTGAGGTCATTCTTCTCAATGCCATCATCATCTCATACATGCGGCCTGGCGGCAACACCAGTCGCCCTGTGTAAGGACCAGCCCTTCTGGGGACGCCGACATATGGGAATGGGTCAAAATCAAACCACCAGGGGACCGCAAATTCTAGTCCGGGTTTGCATTTACCAGGGTTCTATTTTGGGTACCCATTTTTGACCCACAGCCATATCGAGCCAATAGAGGAGGAATGAAGAGGCAAATGCTCAGAGGGCTCATGCACTGTGCGCCGAGGTCAGACCACGAGATGAAGAACCCAGGTGCGGGTGACCGCGCGAAGATCAACACATGAAGGTTTGTGGGGAACAGTCGAAACCATGAACGGGTGCTGCTGCCTTTTGCTTTTGGGTAGACTCTTTCAACTCCCATTTGTCTAATAGCCGTGTTGGTTTGCGATGATTATGTTGGCGAGATAATGTGAATTTTGTCAGCCGACCTTCTGCAATTGGGCATGCTCCCTGACCGCTTTAGGAAGCTCATGAATCCGGTCGGGAGGTAACATGTCCACTTATGCCCATTTGTTGGCCGGATTTGTCCCTCGGTTTGATGGTAACTACTCTTCTTTGCTGGTGACCCTGTCAAATCGGTCCGCTCGATTTCCGGTGCAGGTGCACCCACACCGTACGTGCTGATGATGTTGCTTGCTTGCACTTGGCGACTACCGCTCAAATGGCAGCTCAAAACGGGGACCGATCCATCGCCCAAGTGGCTCAAAGGTTTTCTTTGAACCCAAGGCCAGGTTCCCCTCAATTGGTGATTTGGATTGCTTGTGGAGTTGAACGGAAGCTGACTCTGGGAACTGGAAAATGGACCAGGATCTTCCGAGGGTTCCTTTGCGAGCGTCAAGGAGCCTACCCCCTACCCTCCCACTTCAACGTGTGGGGGTCGATTACGGTTGTTTCTGGTGGACCCCGGGCTCAGCGAACCCCGCCGCTTTTCCTCGGGTTTGTTTGAACCTGTCTCAAGCACTAGTTGGGTGTCCATAAAAAGGTCTTACTTTGGCTGCAAGTTTGGTTCAGAGTGGGCAACATGGGGACTGGCAATTCTCCCTGAAACAGGACTGGGCCAACCATCTCTTTGAAGGGACTCATGGCCTTGGTTGAATCCAAGTTTGTCCCATGCAGTAGAAGGCGTTGTCCTTTGCGGTCCAATTGAAAAACTGGGTCCACAGTCCCCAAGATATTTTGCAGGCATGCTATATGGGGGTTGATCAAAAGGTCCTTTACATGGGGTGACCATGAGGGAAACCACACAAAATGATGACTTTCACCACATGGGAAAAGTTCCCCACGGTCAGTTTGGGGTCGAACGGATTGTTAATCAATCCCCATATAAGCTGATCTCAAAAAGCGGGCAAAACGGCCAAAAAAGACGTCTAGTCTCAGGATAGAGTTGGGCTTTGGCTGCTTCTACGCGGTGGAGTTGCTCCTAAAGCTGGCCGGGAGCTTACTGCAGGAGGGCGCTTCATGAGCAACAACAGAGGAACTGACAATATGGGTGTGTCTTTGTTTGGGGCAGAACCCAAAAAATGGTTGCCCCTTTAAATATCCCGTGAACACCTCCCCAAAAACAAAGACGCACCCTCCAAAAAAGACGCACCCATGTTGGCATTTTGGCCTGATGTTGACTTCGGACACATAGGGCTTATCCAAATTTAACGGGACAACTAAGAAAAATATTCATGACCGGAGCTTCTTTGCCAGTTTGGACATGTTCAGATTAGTTTTTGTTTGGTGGGGTAATGCAGGACACACAAGAAACCCTGAAAGAGCAATGGTGGACATGTGAACCTGTTACACAAGAGGTGGAAATCCTGGAGCTGAGTCCTTTTTCCTCACGGTTCCTTGGGCTTCCTTTCGATTCGGGTTTTTTCCCTCCCCGACCTTGCGAGGCCGTACACCGTGGCGTGGCTACAGAGATTCGATCGATTTGGGCCGAGCGTTCAGAGTTCAGCATGGTGTGACGTCGTGGTTGCAACAATTGAGCTGCTAGGGATGCTTCACGCGCAAGGGTTTTTGCCTGCTTTGGGGCCTGCTTTAGTTCCCTTTAACACTAAGCAAACAGAGGTACCCTCGAAAAGACCAGCCATCATGTACCTGGGGATTTGCGCATTTGTTCGATCATGGAAGCTGGCAGAAGACTGTCCTCTTGAAAGCTCGATTCGGCCCCAGCCCCAGCTAGCTTGGTTGTTTTTGTTTGGTTCTCTTCATTTTGAGCAAAGGGCTGCAAAAAGCACAGTTTTTCGCTACCCTACCAAGGGTTGGAAAGCTGACCAAAGTGTCCAAACGGTTAAGAGGATAAGACGTAACCTGTATTAGAAGGCAACCTGCACTTTCATTCGCTGCTGATTCATTCGATTTGTTTAGTTTTATGGACATTTCCATGGCTGTCCAAGATTGTGCCCGATTTGTTTTGGGCACCTTGACCACAGTGTGGCCATGGGCAGGGCCTCAGAAACTTATGGTTTTATCTGAAATTGGGTGCCACCGATTGATTGAGTGCTTCGTACAGTGGGGGTACTCTCCTTGGATGGCCTTTTCCTTAGGGACGCCAAAAGGAGACGTCTTAAAACGTAATTGTCATGGTCATCAAGCCTATCTTGAAACAACTTCACCATACGAATAGGGTTTCATTCTATGCCATGATGTTGACGCCACATTGATCAACTCCAGTTTATGGATAGGGTATTGCTGGGTTCAGTGGGGAATCCTCACTCTTGGAGGGGAGCACCTAATTATATACTGCATGGGATTGACTTCTATGGGGTCAACGCTACCCATCCGCAATGAATGAACTTGTGAAGTATTGCTGGCGGTTCATCCGCATGGAGCAGAGGACTTTACTTCTTCATCAACGAGGACATGCGTTGGAATATCTTCGACCTGGCATTAGTCCCGACCTTAGAGTTGCAGGTTGCTACGGAGAAATGCCCCCCTTTGATTCTCCGAGCTTTTGCAGAAACAGTGTGTGGATTGTGCACCACACCATGTTCGCAGGGCTGGTCCATCAATCCCACTCCCTCCTTGGCTCTGGAAACTACAGGATTTTCCATTGAGAGTTGACAAGTTTTGCTCAGGTATGACCCCTCTGGTCGGTCGGCACGGATTTTTGGAGCCCTGCGTGGCAATTTCTGAAGATTGCAAGAGCGCCGTACTTCTCAAACTATATACCAATGCGCCTAGTGGCACCTTCGGAATGCAGGAGTACAACATATTCCTGCTTTGAGCGATGCCGCGAGCGCTGTTGCACCACGCAATCGTCACAAAGTGCCATACAGGCCATGCAAACCAGTCATGATTGCCTTCTTGGCAACTTGGGACCTCGCCGTGACAGGCACGTTATCATTCACTCTCTGACGGGCTCCAAGAAGCCGTGTCACCAAAAGCATGGGTATGGGTCAAAATCGCGGAACTTCTTTCGCTTGCCGTGGAACGTTCGCTAAACGGGAATCAACGTTGCTAAAAGTAACCCGCGTCGCCGGATGAGGTTTGTCATTACCCCCCCCCCCCCATAGTACAAGTTGTTCAGGATGGCCCCAGCTTTTGCCATGCTTTTATGGCTGTTGGTCAAAACCAATGGGATCCCATTTTGGGGTAGGTGCACCACCCATGTTAGAACCTATTTTAGTGGGGATTGGGATATTCACTGGGGGTACGATTTGGATTTTGACCCATGGCCTTGCTTTGTCGCATATGTTCATAGAAAATTGTTTGAACAGACCTCCTTGGAATCATCAACTCCCTTATGCCAATGGAACCGGACTCCTACCGTCTTTAACACATTCCATTCCTCTTTGTTTGGGCCTTGGCACTTGGGTGTTTTTGTTATTTTCGCGGACGCTGTTGGCAAACAAACGATCCACAAGGTGTGCTTTTCGGGGATCGAGATCTTCACCTCCTTCGTGCTCTTCTCCGACGGAACTCAGAAGGCGTGTACGTCCGAAAGATCCGTCAGTGCAGGATTGGCCTTTCGACGGCCGGCCTGGTGAGAAGAAAATCTCTGGCCCCCCCCCCCCCAAAAAAAAAAGCCCAAAACTCTAGGGGTGCCTTCCCCATTCTTTCCAGGGATCCTTCTTTCTAGAAAACCTCCGGAAACCAGGGAGAACGGTCGCTTTTTGAAAACGATGGTTGAAAAGAATGGGGAATCAACCCCTAGAAAGACATGTGTAGAGGAGGTATGCCAAACTTGCCCAAAACACTTGTCGGAAGGTTCCCTTTCTTTTGAGGGTGCCAAATCATTGCAACCTCGTGAGACATAGCGACTCTCTGAAGTATAGACACTCCCTATGTCCCAAGGCTTAATATGGTAATACATGGTACTCCTCGCCAGGGGTTGAGATATGTCTTGCATACTGACGTGCAGACTTTAAATAATGATTAATATATATATATATACACATTTCTGTATATTTACGACGGGGCATACGACCCTACACACCATACATTTGAAAGACTCTCGGGGGTTAATCACAGTATCAAACAAGACTAAATATGGCCCGGGCAGTTGTGTTGCCTTCTGTGCTTCTTTTTTTTGATATATATATATATATAATGATAATAATAATTGTAATAATAATAAACATAACAATAACAATAATAATACTCATAATAATAACAGTAATAATAATGATGATAATAATCATACTAATGATAATGATAATGATAATGATAATGAGAATAATAATAATAATACTAGTAATAATAATAATAACAATAATAATCATAATAATAATAATAAACATAACAATGAGAATAACAATAGCAATAACAATAATAATAATACTCATAATAATAAAAATAATAATAATGATAATAATAATAATGATAATAATAATATTTAGTAATAATAATTATAATAATAAAAATAATAATAATGATAATAATAATAACAATAATAATCATAATAATAATAATAATAATGATAATAATAATAATAATAATAATAATAATAATAATAATAATAATAAACATAACAATGAGAATGACAATAGCAATAACAATAATAATAATACTCATAATAATAACAATAATAATAATGATAATAATAATAATGATAATAATAATAATGATAATAATAATAATGATAATAATAATATTTAATAATAATAATACTATATATATATATATATTGTTGGAGGGGGTTGGAAGTTGGGACGTCCCTGAAACTCTGGCGTCGCTCAGGGAATGAACCTCACGTTCCTCCGCTTGCTGAGACTTTGCAAGATTGCGAAGGCCCAGCTTTTCGAGCTTTGGTCATGGGGGCTGGGGGGGATGGAGGGGGGGGGGTTGGGAAGGTATTAAAGGCTTATTTGGACCCCTTCCCCCCCGCCCCAGCCCCATCCATGAAGGGTCTTATGTTAAAGCCTTATTCGGGCTCCCTCTCCCCCCCCCCAGCCCCCATGATTTGGGGTTCTCGAAAGTGGGCCCTGTTTTTGGGGAGACGATAACACTGTGTGCCACCTAGCAGCCTAGCAGGGTCCGGGGGCCTCATCTCCACTGGGCAAGCAGCCGTCGCGTCCATGGTTGCGATGTTGCAGTTTTGGGGGTACCGGGGTGCGTGTTGCGGTGCATTGTTGCAATGCCGCATCATTCTACTGCCAATGCACTGTTGGGTGTTGAAGTCGTGTGTTCACCTAGTGGAAGCATGCATATCCCGTTGCGTGTTTGGTTCTTGTTGCTGCTGCTGCTGCTGCTGCTGCTGCTGCTGCTGCTGTTTCTTTTTTCTGCTGCTGTTGCTGCTGGTCCTCCTGGCCTACTGTACTGCTGCTGCAGTTGTTTGTTTCGTTTTCGCAGCCGCTGTGTTTGCTGCACACTTCCATTGTCAGCAGAGACCCTGCCGCGACGAGGTTGGGCCGTGCAGTGGAAATGAAACAGTCGGCCACCAATGGGTTTTCTTTTGATTGACCTGGAACCCCGAAAGAACCATTTGTGAAGAAATCACATTTCGGGAACGGATCATGAGCTAACCAGCGGGTTTCAAGACGCAGACTCGGAAGATCGCCTTTGAAGCGGAATCAACACAAAGTTCAGCAGGTTAAGTCCCCCCGAGTTTGCTTTTGGTAGATTCACGCATCACCCTTTCGCGGTGTGTTTGTCAGGGACATAGGCTACCTTGGAAAGCCAGATGAATGTCCCCTCCAGAAGTGACAGCTTCTGCACTTGTTTGAGAGCTTGTCCAACAATGCATTTGCTTTCCTCACAAAAAAGAGAAACACAAGCAGCACCAAAGCAAACAAGAACACACACACACACACACGCAAAACAACTTGTCCATAAACTCTGTTTTCCTCGTTTACACCAAACAACTCGAAACAAAATCATAAGTATCCTGCCAGTTCTCAAAGGAAAGGACGGAGGAACCGCCCAGAATTCGCTCGCAGGTGCTGCGGGTCTTGCGCACCTTGCGCTTCTTCCGGGAGCTGCGGCTGATGCTGGACTGCGTCTTGGGCTCCGTGCTCAACGCCATCTGGCCCCTTGGAGAAGACGACCAACTCCTTCAGGTTGAAGGTTGACCCCGGATTCATCCACCCGAGTTTATTAGTAGGGGGTTTAGTGGGGGATGAATCAACCCAAGTTTATTAGTAGGGGGTCGTCCCGGTGATTGTCATTGGTGAGGAGGGGTTGTGCCACCGACTAATCCTTCGTACCCACGACTTTTTTTTGAAAAACAAGTACCCACGACTCGTTGTATTATTCTCATTGTTACCAATAGTGTCGTGAGTGCTTGAATGTTAACCCCAGGGTTAATCAACCCGAGTTCATCAATACGGGGTGTCCCTGGGTTTAGTGGGGAATCATGATTTTGGTTGAATGGAATGTTGTGGTGATTGTCATTGGTGAGAAGGGGGTGTGCCACCGACTATCCTTCGTACCCACGACTTTTTTTGAGGCAAAACAGTACCCACGACTCGTTGTATTAGTATCATTGTTACCAATAGTGTCGTGAGTGGTTGAAGGTTGACCCCGGATGAATCAACCCCGAGTTAATTAATACGGGTCGTCCCTGGATTTAGTGGGGAATCATCACTTTGGTTGAAGGTTGTGGAACAGATCACATCATGGCCTTGCAAGCCTTTCTCACTTGTGTGCATCCGATCACTAGTTTCGGCCCCTTTGGCCTTGAGCTTCGTAGCATTGAATGGAAAAGGTGCATCTCCACTCGGTTCATCAAATGTTGGCCCCGGATTCATCAACCCGAGTTTATTCGTAGGGGTCGTCCCTGGGTTTGGTGGGGAACCCTCACTTTTGGAGGGTAGCCCCCCGCAATTTATAGGGCGAATTTATACATCCGAGATCGACATTACTCCGCAAATCATCATGGATCCCCACAAAAAGGGGTCCTTTCCGGAAAGGAGTTGAGAAAAAGAGAAGGTCTGCCTGCATCCTGCAGCTCCCAAGGGTCCGTAGAAGCGCCCTTGGAGTTGACGAAGTGCCCTAAGGTCTCGGTGGCTTCCAATAGTCCCCAAGGACGCCTCCAGAGCGTCCCTGGTGTGTTCGGATCATGCATGTGGGCTACGGGGGATATGGGTTGTAAGTGCAGGTCCATGGCATGTGACTGGGATCGGGTTTTGGGGAGCCCCGTAAGATGGTGAAATGAATTCAGTACGAACATGTCTGGCCCTGACATGTGCAACACGTTGAGTCAAGTCAGATTCCCCCCCCTGCTCCCCCTGTGAGTTGCGGATCCGTTTGGGTTAGTACAAATAATTTATTGGTCAAACACCAAGCGGGAATTTGTCAATATAGGGCAACTCCCGCAATTGCGGTTTTCCTTTTGGTTTTTGTTTCATACTAACACAAAAACAAGTAGTAGCCTCAAAAATAGAGCATCAGCACCAAGTGAGAAACAAAAAACAGTTGGCCAGCAGTTGTGTGCTGGCACTGGCCACCTTGCAGCGTGAGGTGCATCGCAATGCTCTTCTTCGCCGAATCCTCAGCCGGTGAAAGCAGGTCACATGCGACACGTGCTTCAGTCTACCAATCGACGAGCAAATCCTTGTTGGTAGGAGGTCACCAGCAACCAATTAGGTTTTGGGGGTAACCGGAGTTTCCCGGACAGATGAATTGTTGGTACTGGCCTCATTATGTTACCATGAGCAAAGTCACCCCCTAAGTGGTGGGTTAAAGGGAAACAACCACATTTTCTGACTTTGATAACCCCTGGAAAAAGTCAAACTAATGACCACAGTGGTAGGAGGTCACCAGCCGCCAATTAGGTTTTGGGAGCTACCGATTTTTCCCGGACATATGAACAACATCTGGCCTACGATAAACATCTAATTTAAGGAGCAAGCAGGTTCTGCGATGGGTTCCGCACCTCACCAGCTGTCAACTATTTTTGGGTATCTCTCATTTCAGGCTGAGGTGCATACGGGGGTTGTAGAATGGGGGGTAGAACACCGTTTGGGGGAGTTGAAAGATACCCCCAAAATAAAACTTTGCAATCGTTTAGAACAACCAAATGTGAAAAAAAAAAACACCAGATCCATTGTGCAACAACCGACATCAAGGGATTCCATTTGATTCACCCAACGGTCCAGCTGCATGTATGTCTAGCAGACGTCACGTTTTTGTTTCCTTCTTTTTCTGTCGAGCTCTCCATCGGCCCGCGTAGGTCATGTTCATCTTCTCGCTGCTTTTGGCCGCTTGCTCCAAACCGAGTCTCGCAGTTCGGACCACCAATGGGTCTAGATGGTCATGTGTTCAGGGAATGGGAGCCTGGGTTGATGAAACAAATTGTTGATTTATGGGGGGTGCCGCAACGTAGGGGGAAATCCTTCCCCTCCTGTAAAACGTCCCTCCAACTCATTTGCAAGGCTTCTGAATTCGTGGTCGCCATTACCCTCCTGCAGCTTAGCATCTCAACAAACCACCAGTGGCCGGACTTGACGCTTTTTGGGTACGCGTAGGGTAGGGCTCCGAGGGGTGTCAAATGACCGAAGGCCCATGGAAGTTCCCTGGAAATCGCCGGCCAAAACGGAGCCCCCGGCCACGGCTCCGCACCCGAAGTCAGGTGACTCCAAGAAGTTTTGGCCGGAGAGTCGATAGATTCGCTCAAGCATGGGGTCTGTTCTTGTACCCATTGTTTTTTGGAGGGGTTAAAGGGAAACCAACAGGAACACCAGCATTTTTCAGGGATCCCCTAAAAATGACTGACCCAAATGCAACTAGGGAACAAAAAACCCTGCAACATGTACCTTGTAGGCTTGGTTTTGCGATATGTCGGGCATACCGCAGTCCATTTGACCTGAAGTGCCTTCGGGCCATTTGGGGTACCCATTGAGAGGATCCACCGGCTTTACGGTTCAAGGGAAGCCTAAAGCAAGCAGCAAGCCACTTGGTCGCCCATGTTGGCGATCCCTACAAACCACAAACATGTCCCCGATTTTTTTCTGGCACGGAGGATCGGAAGGGAAGCCAAATCGAAGTTTTCCAGCTTGAAGGCACTCCCGGTTCAGGGTTTTGTGCTTGGATATGGCTGTGGGTCAAAAACAGGTACCCAAAATGGAACCCTGGGAAATGGACACATGGACTAAAACCTGCGGTCCCCTGGTGTTTTTTTTTTTGACCCATACCCATATGGCTGGGGGTCAAAACCAATGGTACCATTTTGGGGTAGGTGCACCACCCATTTTAGGACCTATTCTAGTGGGGATTGGGATGTTCACTGGGGGTATGATTCGGATTTTGAGCCATGGCCATATGGGTTTAAGGACCTCTTGCAACCACAATGGAAGCACCAACAGCTCCCTGCCCGTTGGCGAACTACCCTCATATTCAAAGAAGACTGCGGCAATCATTGCCAACCTTATATGGCCAGATGGTTGTTTCATGTTTCACTTGCTTGTTTAGAGGATCAACCTGATACCCCCCGGACTCGGAGACAGACTTGAGGTGCAGGGCTTGGCGGACTATTTGGGCGAATACGCGCGGGCCAACGGGGAGCACAGCCTGGGAGATCCCCACGTAGGTGGGGCAGGGCCGAAGTTTTCGGCAAAGCGACGTTTGCCATGTGAGGCTAGGTCCCCCAGTAGTGCCCTTCTCTCCCCTTTTTTGGGGGAGGGTTCCCTTACTAAACTAGACTACAGAAAAAGAGGGTACCCTTATTCCACCTCTCTACTGGAGGACCTGGATGCATTTAGGGCCCCAGTTTTGACCATGGGTAACTTTCTCCCTGTGGGTGTATTCGTTTTCCCGGATGGTCATGCCAGGTGAAGGACCTTTTGATCAACCCTCATGTGTGTATATATGTATGTATGTATGTATGTATGTATGTATGTATGTATGTATGTATGTATGTATGTATGTATGTATGTATGTATGTATGTAATGTATGTATGTATGTATGTATGTATGTATGTATGTATGTATGTATGTATGTATGTATGTATGTATGTATGTAATGTATGTATGTATGTATGTATGTATGTATGTATGTATGTATGTATGTATGTATGTATGTATGTATGTATGTAATGTATGTATGTATGTATGTATGTATGTATGTATGTATGTATGTATGTATGTATGTATGTATGTATGTATGTATGTATGTATGTATGTATGTATGTATGTATGTATGTATGTATGTATGTATGTATGTATGTATGTATGTATGTATGTATGTATGTATGTATGTATGTATGTATGTATGTATGTATGTATGTATGTATGTATGTATGTATGTATGTATGTATGTATGTATGTATGTATGTATGTATGTATGTATGTATGTATGTATGTATGTATGTATGTATGTATGTATGTATGTATGTATGTATGTATGTATGTATGTATGTATGTATGTATGTATGTATGTATGTATGTAATGTATGTATGTATGTATGTATGTATGTATGTATGTATGTATGTATGTATGTATGTATGTATGTATGTATGTATGTATGTATGTATGTATGTATGTATGTATGTATGTATGTATGTATGTAATGTATGTATGTATGTATGTATGTATGTATGTATGTATGTATGTATGTATGTATGTATGTATGTATGTATGTATGTATGTATGTATGTATGTATGTATGTATGTATGTATGTATGTATGTATGTATGTATGTATGTATGTATGTATGTATGTATGTATGTATGTATGTATGTATGTATGTATGTATGTATGTATGTATGTATGTATGTATGTATGTATGTATGTATGTATGTATGTATGTATGTATGTATGTATGTATGTATGTATGTATGTATGTATGTATGTATGTATGTATGTATGTATGTATGTATGTATGTATGTATGTATGTATGTATGTATGTATGTATGTATGTATGTATGTATGTATGTATGTATGTATGTATGTATGTATGTATGTATGTATGTATGTATGTATGTATGTATGTAATGTATGTAATGTATGTGTATGTATGTATGTATGTATGTATGTATGTATGTATGTATGTATGTATGTATGTATGTATGTATGTATGTATGTATGTATGTATGTATGTATGTAATGTATGTATGTATGTATGTATGTATGTATGTATGTATGTATGTATGTATGTATGTATGTATGTATGTATGTATGTATGTATGTATGTATGTATGTATGTATGTATGTATGTATGTATGTATGTATGTATGTATGTATGTATGTATGTATGTATGTATGTATGTATGTATGTATGTATGTATGTATGTATGTATGTATGTATGTATGTATGTATGTATGTATGTATGTATGTATGTATGTATGTATGTATGTATGTATGTATGTATGTATGTATGTATGTATGTATGTATGTATGTATGTATGTATGTATGTATGTATGTATGTATGTATGTATGTATGTATGTATGTATGTATGTATGTATGTATGTATGTATGTATGTATGTATGTATGTATGTATGTATGTATGTATGTATGTATGTATGTATGTATGTATGTATGTATGTATGTATGTATGTATGTATGTATGTATGTATGTATGTATGTATGTAATGTATGTATGTATGTATGTATGTATGTATGTATGTATGTATGTATGTATGTATGTATGTATGTATGTATGTATGTATGTATGTATGTATGTAATGTATGTATGTATGTAATGTATGTAATGTATGTATGTATGTATGTATGTATGTAATGTATGTATGTATGTATGTATGTATGTATGTAATGTAATGTAATGTAATGTAATGTAATGTAATGTAATGTAATGTAATGTAATGTAATGTAATGTAATGTAATGTAATGTAATGTAATGTAATGTAATGTAATGTAATGTAATGTAATGTAATGTAATGTAATGTATGTATGTATGTATGTATGTATGTACGTGTATGTATGTATGTATGTAATGTATGTATGTAATGTATGTATGTATGTATGTATGTATGTATGTATGTATGTATGTATGTATGTATGTATGTATGTATGTATGTATGTATGTATGTAATGTATGTATGTATGTATGTATGTATGTATGTATGTATGTATGTATGTAATATGTATGTAATGTATGTATGTATGTATGTATGTATGTATGTATGTATGTATGTATG
Source organism: Effrenium voratum (assembly GCA_963377175.1). Classification (NCBI taxonomy): domain Eukaryota; class Dinophyceae; order Suessiales; family Symbiodiniaceae; genus Effrenium; species Effrenium voratum. The sequence continues at coordinate 487,460 of CAUJNA010002868.1, read as the reverse complement.
TATGTATGTATGTATGTATGTATGTATGTATGTATGTATGTATGTATGTATGTATGTATGTATGTATGTATGTATGTATGTATGTATGTATGTATGTATGTATGTATGTATGTATGTATGTATGTATGTATGTATGTATGTATGTAATGTGTATGTATGTATGTGTATGTATGTATGTATGTATGTATGTATGTATGTATGTATGTATGTATGTATGTATGTATGTATGTATGTATGTATGTATGTATGTATGTATGTATGTATGTATGTATGTATGTATGTATGTATGTATGTATGTATGTATGTATGTATGTATGTATGTATGTATGTATGTATGTATGTATGTATGTATGTATGTATGTATGTATGTATGTATGTATGTATGTATGTATGTATGTATGTATGTATGTATGTATGTATGTATGTATGTAATGTATGTATGTATGTATGTATGTATGTATGTATGTATGTATGTATGTATGT
>CAUJNA010002868.1:334477-481977 GCA_963377175.1 Effrenium voratum | reverse complement strand
TCGCCTCTGAGTCGTTTTACCGCGAGGTTTGGAACATCGTCACCTCGACCTTCGTTGAGAAAGCTTTGAAGTTGGCCCAGCCGGACTTGGAGTCCTTGGTCATGGAGCATCATCTCAAGGAGCGGTTGCCCGCGACACGGCGTGTCTCAGACTCGGGTGGGGGGGAAACATGGTGTGTCTCTTTTTAGGGACTCGTTTTAGGGGTATTCATTTGAAAGTCAAAAGGCACCAATTTGGAGAAACACCCAAATGCCGATCGGCCGGTTCCTGTCGGCTTCCATTCAAAATCAACCAGGGTGGTCACCAAGAGAAGACACGTCCCTGTCTCACTGTGCGCGCGTTGCAAGTGTCATGAGTCACAAATTGAGGGAATTGGCCGGGGGGTTGTTCTCTTTCGCGATGCAGTCATGAGAATGGGAATCAACCACTGGGGTATCACAGAAGCGGCCCATTTCCTGCAGCCATGTTTTGTTGAAATCACTTGAGAAGGTTGGAGGAAACCATTTGGAACTAGAAAGGCTCAAAGTCTGGGGTCCTTTGCCGAAATTTCTTGGTCAAAGTATTGCAAGTATCCGAACAACGGCATCCTCTTTGTTGCTGTCGCCATGATCCAGCCAGGACGTGCAAGATGCTCAAGCACTCATTGTGCTATTTTGCAGTCCTAGCCTTACTCTTGCTGCACTCGTGTCTTCATTGTGTTTCAAGCAGAGCTTGTTTGCATGAGGCTGCAGAGCCTTTTGGTGCAAATGATCACAAGGGCGACAAAAACCCAGGGTTTGGACAGCCCTGCAGAGCCAGGGGTTTTGACACACGCTCGCCCACAGAGAGCCACATGCGAGCGAAGCGAGTCTCTCCGTGCCCCAGGCCGTTTGGATTGTGTAGAGTCGCCCGGGGCCCAATGTGATCTTGGTGGATCCCAGCCATCCGGTCCTTTGGCTTTTTGGCTTTTTGGCTTTTGTGGTTGGTTTAGTCTTGGGTTTCTATTTGCATCGCTAAAAGTTAAACTTTCAGCAGCGGATCTGATGACAGCCTAGTAACGGCAGCTTATGACCCGGGAACGCGTGCCGTCAGATTGCGCCTCGAATACTGTGATTGGAGGCATGTGCATTTTCTTGCGAAACCCGGGACAAGAAGTAGACCTCTCCCCGCTTAGGGTGGTGTGGGTTGCAACACAAGGGTTGGGGCTTCCACATACAGTGTGCATACATGTATACACAAATAGATATATTTGTAGCTGACATCCTCAGCGACTGTGCCAGAAGGGTCAGGACACTCGAAGGTTGAGGGTGGCCTGAGGAAGAGTTTACTGTAGTTGATTGCTTGTGGGCCTATGAATAATCATTTATTTGATAGCTCTTATTTCTGTTGTGGGAGTAGTGTGTTTTGTGTCCGGCAATGCTTCAAACGCTTGAACGAGGCACCCTTAGGACCAGCATTTTGCGGCCCACCACCAAGAGTCACCAACGGTACAGCTACCAGTCTTGGACATACAACACTTTTTTGCGTTTTTGGGGTCCCTTTGTTTTCAACTAACTAGGCAAAAAAGATATTGTTTTGCTGGGGTCCTAATTCCAGCCTAGCATAGATGGCACATAGGTCGAACATCAGCTACCCGCAGTTCAAGCTCCTTGCTGAGCAGCACAGATTCCGAGCCTACCTCTCTGCCGCTGGGCGAAGCACCGACAACATATTTCTCGGGCAGTCTGGTGTCAACACGACCCTTTCGGGATTGGTGGTGCAACGAAGTAAGAAGGCAAGCGGAAAGTCCAATATTTCGAATCAGCTCTGTATGTGCGTTTAGGAAATTCAAGGTCCAGTCGAGGAAATGAACATTGCAGCTTCTTAAACTTCTAGCTCGCATATGAACCACAATCAACACCCGAGTAGATGAAGGTTAGCAAGAGATAAATCTAGCCATAAATAGGCGCGGCCGCAGTTTCAATCAATTCATTCTTTACATGACTCGGATCGGAGCAGAGGGTTCATTTGGCTTTCCTTTTCATCCGAACGGGATCCAATGGCAAGCAAGACCTTTGGCGGACCCTCGTTTCAGTGTGGGGGGTGGGGTCAACTGAGGAATGGGGTTGACTGAAACAGCGACATTGAGTACTCCTTGGTAGCTATATCCACCACCACTCAAGCTAATGAATTATGTGTTCTACCTCTATGCATGAATGTTTGCTCTGGTTATTTTGAGGAAACTGGGTATGGCGCCCGGAGAGGTTTCAGGTTTCAGGACTTGGACTGCATGAAAGCAAGTCGGGCTCCATTACCATCTCTCCCATGCTTTGGCACTGGACAAGGAAATGGTCCCTTGAAGAAATTCACCTCGCAGGCCCTCCCTTACTAGACAGAGCGTGTGCGTCTGTGTGTGTGAGTGTTTCTTTGTTGAGGTACCCTTTTCAGGTTGGTTTCAAGGAAACCAAAAGAAGCCCATCATCTTGTTGGGGCCTGTGTCGACTAAGACACAGGGTTATTCCTACAAGAACATCCAACAGGGCTGAAGAGAACTTGCTCAGCATGTTCTGACCTTCACGGAAGCCCCAAATGCAACTTGTTTTGGCGCAGCCGGGTTTGTCTCTAAGTCCCTTTGATTTCCCCTCATTGCAACCCCAACAAGGTACCCCAACAACATACCCTCTATGATGCGTTTGGTTGCTTGATCCTACCCGCAACCGTCCGACTCCCGGGCTTTTGAACCCACCAAGGCACGTGGCATTGATATCAAGAACGTCGAGGTGGGAATGTCATGTCACCCCGCATCGCGTGTCACAAACATCTCATGATCAGGGTTGTGAAGCGGTTTGTTCCTTTGTGGCATCTAAATCACGATTCGGCGGACCTCCCATGGTTTCTCTTCAAAACCATCATCAAACACAGGGCCCGCTAAAGAAAATCAGCAAGTTTGGTACCAAAGCAAAAACAACGACACATCTCGACTTGGCATGCCGATCTCGGAGGTCTTCTTCCGAATGCTGGCGACGGCCAGCGGCAATTCCGAAGTGGAGGTCAAGGCATCGAGCGACTGACCGGAGGATTCAGTTCTGGCGGGTTTCTTTCCCTGGTTACCTGCAAGGGGCAACTGGATCTGGGCTGATTTTCAATGGATGTCGAAAAAAGGTAGACGCCATGTATGAACAAAATCCATGAAGATCCGGAAAAAAACAACTGAAAGCCCAACGCATTTGAAGATGACATTGGCGGGCCTAAAATGGGCCTAGCCGCAAGAGCAGCTAACCTGCAGGGATCCAACTGGCCTCAAGCGCAGGTGCTGGCGAATGCACTGGTTAGAATGAAAGGCCGCTTGGACGCGAAGGAAGGTGTTTTTGCCGGGGATCCAACAGTCCAGCATTGCACGCCCCGCTGTGAAAGTACTTGGCATGGGTGATCAACCTTCTCACGATGTCTTCAAGGGAGACCAAGAGAAAACCTTGGCCTGTTCTCAGGGTCCAATTCATATAACTGTTCACTCTTGCCGCACCTCGGGTTGGCCAACTGACGCCCCTGGCTGAGGGTTCGCGACGAGCATCGATCTTCAGACCTTGAACTTCGAGACAAAGATCACTCTTTCGAAGCAGGCGGGGCTGTTTCCATGGAACCGGTCAGAGAGAGTTGCGCGAGACGCTCAGGCAAAAGCTATCAAGGCCGGGCAGTGCGGCATTGGGGGAAAAGGAAGGGACCTAGTTGATTCGCTGGTTGCTGAACCTTTCCTTTGCTTTTCGCTCTAGCAATAGGCAGTCAGTGCAGCCCCATATCTCTTACAACGGTGGATTCTGACTGGCAATTAGGGTGTGTCACCCATAGAGGGGATTGAGACAAAACTTATAAAGCCTGATGCTATTCAAATCTGACTCAGGCAGTTTGGATCCAGTTGAGGTCGTTTGGAAATGTTTGGAACTCCTAGGTTCATGGACGGATGGTGGCAAACTAACCCAATTCGCTGTTTGGTGGCTGGACCATGTTTGTCGCTTCTCGGGTCTCTTGTGAGGGTTGACAGACCTCAGGCTGCAGCTGGTGACGAATACCCTGTGCCTATTGCCGTTCGCGTACATAGGAGTTATCCATGCTATATATCAGGGGACCTGCAACGGGGAAACGTCGTGGTTTTGCCCTCAAGAGAAATACTGAAAGGGGCTTGGCATGCTCTTGACCTTGCCCTGTGACCGCAAGCAATGCAGGAGATTGGCCGGCATTGTCGTCGAATCGCCGCCCGGCCTTTTTGGCGAGACAACAGGGGTCTTCATAATATGTTTGGGTGGCTTACACAACATTTCTGTGGGCGATTTTACGATCGGTTTGCTTTGGTGGGATGATGTCTAAAGAGGGCATAAAAGAAACCCTGGTCAGGCAAGGTTTTCCAAAGAAGTAGCGACGCCGTTTTGGGAAGGCTGGAAAAGGAAGTTTGACGTGTTTCCAGAGAAGGGTCGTGTTTTAGGGAGGCTTCAAAAGAGGGCTAGGATACCAATTTTGAACAGAAGCCAGCACTAGAGGCCTAGATGTGAGTCATTCGCATGTCACTGTCAGCATGCCACTCGTTGGCCTATTTTCGTGCAGCCATTCGTTGAAAAGGTGTCGTGGTGTTGCGATGTGTATAGAGTTGCATGATTTCTGGCGTGCTCGACTGGGTCTCAGACGGGCCGAGGGGTGGTGACGATAACTTGATTCGTTGTGCCGCGCTTGCATCCATGAAACTCTACATGCGGCCATGATCATTTTGACCATGCCCCAAAACCATCGAAAACCATGCACCGCGCACCGTTTGAAAGTCGCTGTGCGAACCAATGTGCTGATGCTATGGACATCTATCACTGCCATGCTTTAATTTATGTATTATGTATCGATTGAGTCTCCTTTGTTCGAACTTGTTGATGTTTCGAATATTTATGGCTTCCCTTTCCGTGGCTTCCCCGAGCCTTTCATTGGCGCACCTTTGTTTCCGAGGGTCCGGAGACTGCCCCGCAATTTTTTTGGGGGGCAAAGAGGGGGTTGCAACCGCACCAATGCTGAAGGTTCCTTTCTTCAGATTCCTTATCCTTACCAGGTTTTCATTTTGAGGCGTTTACCGGCGCGACTACGCGAGCCCAGGAGAGACTGCTTGATCCGGGAGCGAAGGGTTGCTCGGCCGCAACGTTCCAGCTGTTGAATCCCAAAGGCTCGAGTTGCTGTCGACAGAGTTCCTAGGTTGGTGTCTTCTAGATGAACCCCCCGGTTGACCCCCCGGTTGACAAGTTAAAAAGGGGCACCACGGCAACTCTGCACCAGAACAAGGGTTCCGCTCATTCCCCCAACTAATTCTGAATTACCTTTTTCCTAAAGGAAACAACAAAGGGATGGTGTTTGTTATTGTTTTTCTCCCCCTGAGTCCCTATCTGATATTTAGATGTTGATATGGCAAGAACCCCTAGTACATCTAACTTGCTAGTGGCCTCACCTGGAGGCCAGGATGGCTGCCTTTTCGGCGGCCAAAGGAAAACTTATTCTTCACCCGGCACGGCATGGATAGTGAATAGCAAGAGTCTATTTGCAAGCCTGGCCCCCTCGCACAAGCACCCACACAAACAAACACCCACACCAACACATAAACACACCCACACACCCACACACCCACACACCCACACACCCAGACACCCACACCCACACACCCACATACCCCCACTCCCACATCCACCTGCCTGACCAATTGCACACACGCACACATTGCGGTGTCCCTTGTTTTGTGATTCCCCTATTTCTATTTTGTTTCCCATTGACTTCCCACGCAAAAATGCGTGTCCTCAACAAGCCCTCCCCCTCCCCCAATGGTCCCATCCAAGGGCCGCCGGCGCCCGGCTTTGGCTTTGCTCCTGCTCTCTGGCAGCATCGAGAATGCGTAATGCGCGCGCCATCACACCCACCGCCGCGTTGAATTATGAAGACCCATCACGAAAGCTAGTTTTAGCTGGCTGAAGTTTCTCCTTGCGAAGGGGCAAAATGCAACAAACAATCAATTCAACCCCCCCTCCCCCCCCGCCCTTCCCGGGCTCGAATCCTCCCTGGTCCACCCCCCCCTCTCAAGCGTTGACTTGGAATTATAGAACAGTTGCCGGTTGATGAATGCTGAGAAAAGGGTTCCCTATGCAAGAAGACAACCTAGAGTAAAGTGGTCGACACCACCAGCGTTACCACCTCTTTAGCTATTGGAGCAACTTGACACAAATCAGATGTCGCTTTGCTGCGCAAACCAAAATTAACCTGGGCGTTCCCATTGTCCCAGAATGAAGCCAGAGTGACGCTGAGCAGACCTATACCGAAGGAAGTCCTGGAATATTTGTTGATGCAAATAAGTCAATATAGATAAAATTATAGAATTATCAAGCAAGGCAACCCTCGCCGGTGTTTTCTCCAACCGGCAGCTGGGAGCTGGCGCTAGGATGGTCGCAAGCCCACCTTGCTGAAGAAAGGCGGCACTCCCGACCAGGAAATGGGCGGGGCGGGGCAGCAGGCTTTGTGCATCAGTTCCATTTCTATTGTCAAGGGCGCCAACAGGCCAGTCCCAAAGCGACCACTGGCCATTGGTCTATTTGGGGTCTGATTGGGGTTCTTTTGAGTGCTTTGTTTTGGGGGTCCCCCCTTGAAAAATGACAACCATAGGACTGGAACCCGCAGAGTAGCAAGGGATGGGAGCCACAAGTAGGTACCAACGTCTTTTTGCTCGGTAGACTCTGTCAATATGTCTCCTATGTTTCGAGACATGTGGGCTCAGACCACCAGAGACGGAATTCGATGCTCTCGCAAGGCTCTAGGTTGCTGTAAGTGGCAAGCAAGAAACGGACGCCTGCACGAGGAAGACAGTCTCTAATTTTTGAGACATTGGCAGATGTGTTCATACCACGGGTCCTTTTGTTTCCCTCTTTGGAATTTGTGGATCGATCATCACCTGCCGCAAAACTGAATTTAGTTTCTCTTTGCTGTGGTGACGTTTAGTGTGGATATGTGAGGGACCCTGCATATTGTTTCAAATCAGGAATTATCACTTCCTCGTTTGAAGGACTTTATACTTGTTGGGGAAGACTATGGACTTTATACATTTCTTGGACGACCATTTAAAACGGCCCATCCCATTTTGTTTTGGCCCGTCCACTCAGGAAGTGAGTAGCACATCAGGGATCAGTGTTTCGCACGTCTTTGCAGGAGGGGCACAAGTCCAGCCTCCAACCTCGGGATGTGCCGGAGCATCCAGACCCTAAGGCGTGATCTGGACGCCCGGGTGCGACTTTGGTCGCAACCTCGGCAGAAAAGAGATGGGTGGCTCGTCTGTTTTTGGCGGACCCCACCAAATGGTGGCTTTTCTTTTTGCTGCAATTGAAAGCAACCAAAAACGGGCACCCTGAAAAAATGACACCCCCAAATAGGGAACGAGCCAAACAGGAGATGGGATAAAGGGGTTTGCGTGTATCAAAAGTTTGGTGGCCTTGGGAAGGCCAAACAGGAAATGGATGGCTGTTACCGAGCAGGCAGTTGGGGCTCGGAGTGTTCGAGACAAATGCCTCGCAGGTTGGGTGAAAATGAATTTGCAGTTGCAAGCGAAAATCCGACGCTAAGTTTGCTTCAAAGGCAGTGGTTGCTTGTTCGCCTTCCAATTTCGGGTGCTTGTGAGTGTCAAGGGGTTTGTTTGTGGGAGGATTGATTTGATTCCAGGAACTGAAGAGAAAAGAGGACCAGCAGTAACAACACCCCATTTGTTCAGTGCGCCCATGTTCCGTTTTTGTGTTGCGGGTTCCCCATCAAACATGGGCAACCTCAAAAAGCTTCCCTTTTTCTACCAGAGTCACCGGCAAGTGGGAAGCTCTTGCCCGCGTCGACATCTGAGGCAATGCCAGTGTCGGCAGGATTCTCTCTTAAAGGATGATGGCTTGCCGCACCTGAGTTTTCCGCAAACGCACTTTTTGACAGGGCGGTCCTTTTTCAGACAATTTTCCTAGACAAATGTTTGAACCCTCAAGTGGGTGAGTTGAATGTTGGAGGTATGTCAAAGTTTCCCCAAGAGGGCAAGGACCACCCAGCTTTCTGAGCAGCAGCCCGCAAAGTTGATCCAGTTCAGTCTGTGCTTTACTTGGATTTTATCGCACCTTTGCATAGGCGTCCTTTTTTGGTTAGCTTGAATAGAAATAGATGGCACTGGTTTAGCTTGGTTTTATTTCATTTACCGGGCCATCTAGTTTTCCCAAAAAGGATATCTGTGCACCTTCGGTTACTTCCACTTCCCGCCAGCGAAGTGGTCGATGGTTCACAAAGATTCTGCCCAACGGCACGAAGCACGGAAGTGAACTGGCCAGGCCGTTGCATGCTCTCTCGAAAAATCGAGCCACATGAGCAGTGGTCAGTATCTCACACGGAGTGAGTATTTGGCCTTTTAGTGGGTATGTGTCAAAATAGGGCCTGACTGTTGACACACATCCTCCCTTAGTGTCGCTGAGATGGCATGCAGGAGACATGCTGGTCCAGTGTCACCGAACCAGTCCACTCGCGGGAAAGCTCAAGAGGATTCCGTCTCAATAGCGGTGACTTGTTTTAGGTGACACTGGCAGGGCACGGACCAAGTCCAGCCTTTGGAAAGGCCTCGCCCGGGAGCTTTCGGCGCTAGCGACAAATGAGGCCGGCGTTTAGTTTCGCCCGGCGGGGCTAGCTTGTGGGGTCACGAGATCAAGGGACATGTCCAACTGTTGGTTTGCCAGCGCTACAACTGTTTTCTGACTGAGCTTGTTGGACAAAACAAGCAGGGACCAGGTAGGTTGGGGTAAGTCGCTGAACAAGATGTCCCCGAGAAAAAAAGTTGGTACGTAGGACCTTGGCAGAACACGGTGCGTGTCATCGAACCGCCCTTCACTGAATGGCGGTGTCCTATGAGAAAGCCCTCAAGAGGTGTCACCTTGCTTTTTTGGCTATCTAGAAACGGTACTCTAACAAGGCACAGCCAAATGTTGCAGCCAAACTGAGCACCTTTCACAACTACTAGACTAGATGTGTCTGTTCTCTGCTAGTATTCCAGCTAGCAGCTATCGTGACAATGGATGCCCCCGTGTGTTTCCTCCAAACATGATCCCGACCCTCGTGAGTGGGTGCTTACAAGCAACCTTTTAAGTTTAAAACTGGCTTCCTATGTGATTGTTCATGTCATTCTCGGGACTCAGGTTTCTGCGGGCAAGGCAGCTGGCCCAGTGTGCACACGATCCAGGCAAAAGGTTGGGTCGTCCCCCCGGTCGTGCAGCCACTTGGGGTCTCCTCCATGTTTCTATACAATTGACTGAATATCAAACATAGTCTGACCATTTTAGTTTTGCAGAGTTTGGCCAAGTCACCCCTTGTCAAGACGTTTCGTGGTGGTGTCCCTTAAGTGTTACCCCTTCATTTGATATAGCACGGACATGACACTGCGTCAAGCCCAGCCGCGCCCTCCGAGCGGGAACGGCTTCATTGTTGGTTTTATTCAGGGGTCTTAGCCCAGCTTTGCGCACATTTGTATATCTTTATACCTCCATACTCACCTAGATTCCAAGATACGGAATATACAGAAACATGTCTTGACAATTTGCCAAACAATGCAAAGCATTGTTTTCCAATATCATTAACAACCGATACGTCATGCAAACCAGCTGCTTCTCGATAAAGGACGGTTCCGTGTTTGCCTCGTTTGAGATCCGAATGAATCTGATCCAGTCGTGTATGTCAAACATGCAGTGAGAGCACATCTCTTAGCTGCAGGTTTGGCCCGCAACATGTCAGGTGTGGATCTTGGGGGAGGGTGGTGAATCTATATCTATATATACATAGAGAGAGACAGAGAGCGAGAGAGAGAGAGAGAGGTGGATTGATAGATGGATCAGATTAGATTAGACTGGAATTGACCATACTATATCAGATTGATAGATGGATAGAGGCAGGTCGTTCGATTGATCGGTTGATGGATATATGTATAAATATACAGATAGATAGAGAGAGAGAGAGAGCGAGAGAGAGCGAGAGCTGGATAGATAGATGGATTCGTGGGTGGGTAGGTGGGCAGGTAGGGTGGGTAGATAGGCAGGTTGGCAGGTAGAGGCAGGTAGGTCGATGGCTGGGATTGGATTGGATTGGATTGGATTGGATTGGATTGGATTGGATTGGATTGGATGGATGGATGGATGGATGGATGGATGGATACACGCGTCATTCCGCCGTTTCATGCGGGCAACCGGCAAACACTCCACATGGCGTGGCATGTTTAGATGCTGAGGTGATGCCCTCCTGTCAGGACACGGGCACTGCCATCGCAGGAGACCCCAGGTGGGGTTAGCCTTGGATGGCTTTGGAATTTGGGGGGTGTTTGCTTTTCAACCTGGTGGAGCAACTGGGAATGCCGCAAGCCAAGGAGCGGACGAGCAACTGCAGGTTTCAACGCACTTGCAAGCTTTCGATGCCTGTCAATCAGAAGATCCAATCTGCAGGATTCTTTGGGAACAGATCGGAACGTGCGTGGATTTGTCAGTACCATTTGCTGCTTTATTGGCTTGAGGGGCTGAAAAGGGGATCTCTTTCACGGTTTACACCACTCGATAAAGGACAGTTCAACGACCCTGCCTCAGACATTCGAATAGAACGCTCCTTGTCAATCAGGCATGTGTCACAAGCAACACATGTTGTGTCAATGCAAAGGTATTGGCTGTTAATATATTTGTGTAGGCATTATGCTGTTGTATCATCGGCGTTAGTCTATCTAATACTGTGTGCGAGATTGTTTGTGGAAGCGAGATGAGAATTGGAAAGAAGCAATGGCAAGACAGTGGGAGACAGAGGGAAGTGGGCCTTCTTCACCCGCATCTCTGCTCATTACTTCGCCCAAACTCGTGCCTTTAGGCAGGAGTGTAGATGGGCGAAGCGCGGTGGCTTGGAGGTCACAAAGCCTTGCACTGAGGCTATGGTGAAGAAGGGAGCGAACGTGCTCACCGACGGAAAAGATGAGGACCCAAGATGGTCTTGGCTCTGAGTTGTGATGTGGCCCAAAGGAATGCCCGGGGTTGCCGTTCGCAGTGTTCGCAATTGAACCTATGCAAGCGGATGTCGCAGGAAAACTGCCAAAAGAACCAAAGTGGGGTGCCTGGGGTGGCGTTTGCCGTTGTCACTGGAAAAGGTGAGTTCTGAGGAAACAGGAAACGAGCCGGTGGTTACTCTCTTGCAAAATAAGAAGTATATTGAGATGGACCCCAACAGATCCAGATGGATTCGGGTTTAGAGGAATCTGCGTTTTGACCCCCCCTTCCTTTGGGTTACATTGTAATTTGGCTCTTTCTGCCAAAATGGGACACCTGCAACACAAGTGACTCCTGTTGGATTCCCTTTGAACAACCCCAGAAGTGGTGCCGTCAAACAAGAGCGACCCATTCGCAAACGATCTGAGTAGCCATTGGTGACAGGAGTTTATTTCGCGGGGAGTCTACAAGGCCTATGCAGAAGGCTACTTGCGCTACTCACAGGCGTGCAATCTGGCCAACGGAAATGCAGCACCATGATCGTCGGGATCATATTTGGAGCCATACTAATATACCTACACATGTTTACATGTAACATGTATGTATATATATATATATTATAGGAATATACATATATTAATGTATATATATATATATATGTATATATACATATACATATGTATATACATATACATATGTATGCACATATACATTTGTCGAATAATATCTGAGCCATTTGTACTAGGATTCGTGATTTGCAGGCACAGAAGACCCCTGGTGATAATCCCACAGGAATCAGATGATCTTCGTAGATCCCTGCCCGTTCCTGTCATTTCTGGGGCTAGAATGGCAGATTAAACGTAAACCCCCGGGTGTTGAGACCCTGCTGGCGATCCAACTGGACCTCAAGCTCCGCCTGGCATCTCAGAAGGCCATGCCCCATCCAAACGCAGGGAACCCCTGAGGATTTTCCAGATGCTTTGGGGAATTCTGCACATACCCCATCAAGGCCTATCGAACAATAGACCAAGAATAGGTGAACAGCTTGCGAACTGGGACAAGTGTGCAGAACACATTCTGGGAAATGCACTTTCTGGCATGCCAATTCCCGATCACTTCTTTTCAGGGTATTCCCGTGTCACAGAACGTGGCGAGAGAAACCCAAACGTTCAAGAGCTCATAAGGGGCCAGGGCTGGGGAGTCTGGGAGGAGCCAAAAAAGAGGCTACTACCGTAGGTCTACTGTAGGACTCTTTTGGGAGTATGAAGAAGCCCCCCCAAGTTAGCTGGCAAAGAACCCCCTGTTTTGATGGAGTTTACCGGAAGCCAGTTTCAAGGGGTGCACTTCCTGTTGAAGAAGGACCCACTATGTTTGGGATACACAGATTGAAGTAAATAACAAGTAGTTGGCCATAAATCCAATCGAATCCAATGAGGCCCGACTTTTTGAATCGGCAGCCTGGTCACTTGTGCATCATGTTGATGGATCTCCGCCGATGTTGCCAGGTAGCGCCATTGACCATGTTCGACGAGGTGTGGTCCCATGTTTGCTATGGGTCAAAGCACGTGTTTCCTGTGGATTGGTATTGACTGTCATCGACCCTTTAATGGGACATTCAGACAATTTTAGACAACCATGGTGAAGGTTCCTATTGAGGGAACCATTGCTGCAATGACTGAAGGGGAAGCCGGGCCAATATTCGACGTCTTCCGAAAAGGGGATGGCATGGGGCACACGAAACCCAACATATCACAAAGACATGGGAGTTACTTGCCGGATTCCAAGGTCAGCTCGCACACATGTCAATCGTGCGAGCAGCCGAGTGAGATAAGTGGGTGTGTTTTGAAATACCTAGAGTCTCCATGACCCGTAAAAAATGGGTCCATGACCCCTTAATTTTGGGTAATGACCCCATTTTGTAAGGGTCACGGAGACTCCAGATAGGGATATCCTGAAAACTCGACACCCAAATGATGCAACATGGGCACACCGCAATTCCCCGCTTTGAGGCCACGGCTTTTAGGTATCTCCCAATGTTTGGGCTCCTCCCTTCGGGCCAAGGTGCTTAGAAAACTGGGGAGAAGCATGTAAGAGGCTCGTCAACATAAAAGCCCACCTGGAGGGTTCCAGAAAGGTTCCTTTACTTTTGCAGCCTACATGGCTTTTGTGAAGAACTTGCCAAAACAATGAATAGTTAGTTTGGGTTCCCCTGCTAGTCTAGGCTTCATTTTGGCGACCCTCCAAATGGTGTCTTTGGGTTCTCTTCATTTCTGGCAAAGTGGGTGTGTGTGTGTGTCTTTGTAGAGCTGGCACCTTTTTTGGGGTCAGTTTCAAGGGAAACCCAATAGAAACCGCCCATGTTTGGGGGTTCCCCTATTTTGACACACACACACACACTCGTGTTTGCATAGTGACCTTTTTCCCATGTCTTTTGCACTCAGCAAGCAATCACGCAGGCCAATACCAAGACGAACCTCCCGGCACAGATCGACATGCTCAGCCAGTCTGCCACTCAGTCGCCCGGGTTCGTGTAGAAATTTGAGCAGTGCCCAAAGCCCCGCAAGACAGAACTGCCTCAAGCAACGAAGTCAATCGCCTCAAGCACCTCCCACCTCGCTGCATGATTTCAAAGATCTCCGAAATTTACCTGCGATTTGGGGTTTGTGTCCGTTTCCTCGGGATGCCGAGAGCAGCTTGCTCACCTGAGAATTAGTTCGGCGAGTGACTGACACACAGCTAGCTCCCAACTCAGCCCACGGCATGGGATCGACAGGGCAAAAGGGCCCCTCACAAATGATTGGTGGACATCACGAATGGTTGGTGACAGATGACACCCTCGAAGATGTGCGGTGGGCATAAACTCGATGCGCAGATGATGTTCACCCCTGCTAGGTCATCAACCTGACAGGTAAAGGGGTCCAACCACATGAAACTCTTAGCCCTGTCGCTTGCCACGAGGCCGGGCAACTCCTATGACGTGCTGTACATCGCGAAAGGGGGAGGTAGTGCTAACAAGACCCAGTGCCGCGGATGAAAGAAATTGGAAAAAAAGGCCTTGGCATCTGTTTTGTCTTTGATGCCAAGTCCGGAGAACTGTCACCATGGCTGGTTTGTCTTTGGAGGATTAGTTCATTTTGCGGGGCATTGCCCTGAAAAGTGCGGTGCTCCGGATCTATCCGAAGTTGACATTCAGGAAACTCGCCATGTGACAAAGCAGTCACAGCCGTGAGACCCAACGCGACTCCATGCACTGTTTGGGCATAATAGGAAAAACTGGGTACATTACTCTTTATTGCCAAATCGGGTCTTAGTCCATTTTGGAGCTTTTGACACGTGCTGGTGGCCTTGCGGTTTCCACTAATAAGGGTGCGCTTATGGTTGTGCTGCAAGTACGGCGCAGGGATGTCACTCATGGTCTACGCTTTCTGGTTGGCTCAATAACCGAAGGGGCCAATTCGATTTTTTGGATTTGGATCCAGAAAGCCCGGGCAATCGGTTGGTGTTAGAGATCAGCAAGTTGGCAAGAGTTGTGGCACTTCCATCTCAGGCTGCTGCAGAAGACCAAGGGTGTCCTCAATGACAAGGCACCGTGAACAAGCTTCGGGTTTTGCTCTCCTTGATTCAGAGCCGTTTGCATGGGGGCGACCCATGAGAAGCAGGAAACTAGAGATGATAGTGTTCATGAGCTAGCACTCGCAGATGCTATGTCGAAGAAGGATGCTTGAACCACGCCGTCCAAAATGGCCCGTAGTTTGGAAAGCCCAATGTTATCCGTGGCTGACAAGGATTAGGCAAAAGGCGTGCTGTTTTTCCTTCTCGGGATAGATCCTGAGGGCCTGTTGCTGCGTTTTTTCCACCTTCATGCAACACCCCTTTGTCAACACGCGTCATTCCTCAAGGAAACTACGACGGGATGGGTTCATTTGTTGGCTTGCCAGATCCCTTATCACCCAGCGGAGACCCCAGCCAGACGTCAACAGGAACAAGGAACAGGACCCTTCCAACCGCTTCAATTCAGCTTCGCTTCCGCACAGGCTGTGCTATGGGTCCCTGAGACTCCCAACCCAAACCCCAGGAACCCAACCAAGCCTAACCAACGCAAACCACAGGAACCCAACCCAGTAACTCAATTTCTGTGGACCTTGCCCTTGGGACCATAGTGAACTTGGTGGCTCCCAGTCATCCCCTTAGCTTTTTGGCCTAGTGTTTAGTGGTAGTTTCCATGTAACCCACTCAAAGTGATTCACTTTCAGCGGGGGATCAGTTTGGGCAGAGTGACGTCCCAAAAGTCTGGGGGGACCAATCCGGCCAATCCGCCCGCCCACTTCAGGGGGCCCCGAAGCCCATATCCGGCTTCAGGCCTTTGCGGAGTTCGTGACAGAGATGGTGAAGGGCATCGGCACTGCGGCCTGCCCGCCGTGCGCCGTGAGGAGTTTTTTTTTGGGGGGTGGGGGAAAGGGAAGCCAACTGGGGGAACCAGCCATTGGAGTAGTTTTTTTTTCCCGGAAGGAAAGGGGAGCCAAATGGGGGAACCAGCCATTTTGCGGATGAGGTAATTTGACAACCCAAGTCCTGACAGCACAGATCCGACAGCACCATACAGCAGCCAAATGGGACACGCTAAAGAATTGTCAGCGGTGCTTGGCAGGTTTTGAGGATCCTGTCACACCCTCATCGCCAGGGAGAACCCGCTACCCATCACCAGAGGTAGCTTTGAAAGTCTTTGAGTAGGTTGCAGGCCCCCCAAATTCTGCGCTTGGAAGGGTTTCAAAATCAAAACCCGGTGTGTGTGTGTGTGTGTTAACCCCCCATGGCCACCAGACAAGAGAGAAGTGATGGCTAGGTTGGGGGTGTCTCAAAATGCATGTGTGTGTGTGTGTGTGTGTGTGTGTGTGTGTGTGTGTGTGTGTGTGTGTGTGTGTGTGTGCGTGTATTTTTTCGCCAGGGAAGGAAGCGCCGGCCGCGTCACGATTGAAATGGCAAGGTACCACTTGGCCTTGGTGGTTGGCGGCCTGTCAGCGGAGCAGAACTTGAAGACAGCGCGGCGCCCTACAAAAGGGCCGTCACCAGCACACTCTCCCTCAAACAACCAGCAAATATATATATATATGTTTATATATGTTTTTTTGACATGTATAATATATATATATAAGCATTTATGTATATATGCATACTTGGTGGTTTGGATTGGTGGTTTGAAGAAAGGAGCCCTAGTTCTTGTAGAGTTAATGTGACACCACCCCCCAAGCTCCAAAAGGCCAATCCAAACCGCCAACTAGAGGGAGTGAACTTTGAAAGCAGGGAACCACCTCAAAAGTGGTCGGTTCACATGAATCCCCACCAAGTTTTGATGTCCACCAAACCCATACCCATACTGTGAATGGACAAAACCCGAATTACACCGCTTTGAACCCATGTGAAACCTTGTTTGCTTGGCATTTACAGGGGAGATCATCATTCCAGCGTGCCTTTGGTGGTGCGAAATGGATTTCGTCCATCCACCAGTCCGATGTGGGTGTGGCTCAGAATTTAAGAGCCAGGCTGACGCACGTGGTCTTTGTTTCCATTTACCTCCACTTACCCATGGGGGCCATTTTGGGGAAGCATTTTTCGTGCCAGAGCCATGTGGTTTTTCCCTCGGAAGGTGAAGCTGGCCAGCTGCAAGTACCTGGACGGGCTGCCGGTGTCCGGCAACGCCATGGGCCGGGCCTTTCGAGATTTGGACTGGGAGGCGCGCCCGGCGCCTCATGGCACCGGTTTCTTGATGAATCCCAGGGATTCGTCCGGTTCCTTAGGTGTTTCAAGTTGGTTTTTAGTGTGTTTGGTGGTTGGGTTTCCATGTCTAACCCACAAGTTATGGGTTTGCCTTTTGCTTTCCCTCAACCACAAAGGGGCAACTCCCAAAAAAGGCGACGAGCCACCCACATGTTTGGATCTTGTAAAGATTCTAAGTCTGTTTTCCTACAGGGCCGATTGGGGAAGTGAGTTTCAGCACAGGTCATGGTCAGAAGCCCCGGCGAATCCACTGAATCCAAATCTTTGGGGTTCTCTTTGTAGGCTCATTTTGGTCATCCCGCAAGGTTGACCTTGTACTTCTAGGTCCTGGTGAGAAAGATAAGCAGTATCCTTTAAGATGGAATCTGGGGAGGAATGACATCTCCCCCCCGGTTAACATGCCATTGCCAAAAGACCTATTGGGGTTGGTGTGGATGGTCACGGACTACTGAAAATAGGAAATTGCACAATTCGTTGACGTAAAATAGAAGTTTTGAGCCCTTCTAGCTCCAACCCCCACACCGGCTTTATGACTGGTGTCGTAGCCCAAAAGCCTGTATGCTTTCCCAATAAATCGGGATACAACCCCAGGCGTATACTCTCAGAAGATGCCCCTTTGCGCCGACTCCTTTAATTTTGCCCTTTTGTTCAAGGGCCGGATGGGTTTTCAAAATGATGGACCCTTCAACAACATGTATGGGGATTTTCAATAATCTTCGACCATATTCTGAAAGTTGTCAACAGCATGTATCCTTGGAAGAGATCCCAATTTGAAGGCAGCGCGTCAGGATACGATTTCACCCCTAGCTTGAACGTGGTACTGCACCATGGTTTCAACAACCATGTCTAAGTTCCTTTTAACTTTGCCAAACCTGGCTTTGAGGATTAATGTCCAGTTTCTTTGTGATGCTACTCGCAAGGAGCATAATCCCGCGGAAGGTTCGCAAGGATGGACATCTCCCTGCAAAGGGCACTATCCACCCACGACCGCAAGCAGGGGTTGCAATCCGCAAATCAGTAGTGCATCGACCTGCTCAAGCCCCCGACTTTAGGGAAGTGAAACAACCAATTGTCATGTCAAGCCCTGATTCATCATTCCCCTGATTCGGGTACGTGTCAAAATACGTGGGCCGCGCAAATGGTGGCTTCACTTTGTTGATACAGGACTAAAAGCCGCCCCAAAACTTGGAGGGGTATGCTCCGAACACACTCCCATTTGTCAGCCGAGCGGATTTGAACGGCACAGGAAAAGATCAAGAAGATCTCCCAGGACACTTTCGGAGCGCCCGAAGTGTGTTTCTCAAAAATAAAGGACCCCTTGGCACATTCAAGATAACCCAAAAGGATGCCGCTCAGTTTTGGGGGGTTTTCAATTTTGAGAAGAATGGGGATAAAACGCTCAGGACGAGCAACCTTCGTGGGAAATCGGGTCCCACATGCCCTCCCGAGAGCTAATAGACTACCAGGAATACGGCTTGTTGCACGGTGATCCTTTGACTTCCTTTTGTCGGAAGTAGAGGGAACACCCCTAGTAGTACAAGTACCCTTTTTGAGGGGGCCATGCTTTTGTCACTGGGATCACAAGGTAAACGTGGAGTTCTGGCACAAACTTGGCACGCAGAGCAGCTTGGAGGTTCCGGTAGGGGCTCCCGCCTTTCATGAGATGGTTCACTCTTTTAGCAAGGTGTGTCGAGATTTATTCGTGAGTGCCTTTGTAAATGGTTGCTTCGGGATAGACATTTATTGCTTTTCCCAGTTGGTTTGGAAGGGGGATGGCTTTGACTCATGGGGAAGTTGTCATTCGGTGGCACCTCAAATGAAAGGTTGGTCCATCGCTAGAGTCATCTTGCCTGGAAACGAGGGAGTCAAAAGACCGGTTGGAACACCGCTTTGCGCCCGGGGCTTGCTGAACCTGCAAAACCTCAGTTGTTCAGTGGCCCCCTTTTTCCCTTTTTTTTTGGTGGCTGCCCCACTAAAATGGTCTTCCCAAAAAAGGGTTCCCTTGTTTTCCAGGGTCACTGAACAACTGAGAAACCATTGCCAAACTCAGCTCACTCAGGAGCTAGGCATCGGCGCACAGTTTGGCGGAAAGCGCGGGGCTCAGAGGCTCAGAGGTCTTTTTCTGCGACGAGTGGCGCCATGGCGACATTCTTTTGGTTTTTAACGTTGTCCCTGGTGGTTTCCCAGGAAAAATCCACCCCGTAAAGAAGAAGCACTGGGGGCGGGAAAGGGGTGGGGAAGACCTCATAGGGCAAACATGCAGTACACCATGTGTGTTGCTTTAGGTTGAGTGAGCTTATTGGAGGAGAGGGCAACGAAGTGGGCAAATCATCAAATCTTTGAACTCCGTGATGCCAGAAAGCCAACCAAGATTGAATGCACGGGTTTGCTTCTGCTTTTCTCGTTGCCGAACACCACCCAGCCCAATCCACAAACTCTCCTTCCAATCCAATTTGGATCAGAGCTGGATGTGGCCATGGGTCAAAACCCCGTACTCCCAATCCCCACTAAAATAGACTAAAATGGGTGGTGCACCTATCCCAAAATGGTAGCATTGGTTTTGAACCATGGCCATGTGGTTCGAGTGGTTCTGGTTGGATTGAGAATCGTATTGCCAACCGCCGCTTTCTCCTGAGCATTCAAGCAGCTTGCCAGAGAGCCCAGAGTTCGAGGGGAGATTGCCTAGATGTCCGAGCTTTGAGCTGGTCCTTTTTACTATGGAACCAAAAGGGGGGGGTCCCCCAAAAAGAGGATTGGCGATCTTTGTGCGACTTCCAGTGGGTCCCCGAATGCTTCAAGCCCACATGGAGCGGTGACATCAATCAGGGTCTTCCGATCTGAATCTCAGCTGGCAACTCGCTTGACTCCTCTCCCCAAAAGCTGCTTGCTTCAACCTTAGAGATATCGTCGTTTAGCCATACCCCATGGGCTTTTCAGCTGATTTGAATCCGTTTGGAGTTTGGTCACCCGTTTTACACGGACAAAGATTAGCTTCTTCATTTCCTGGCATGGTCCATTGGCGCAACTGGCTTCAGGTACTTCCTGCATGACGTGCGCGTGGTGCGGCTTCCCCGGCACGGCCGGCGCCTCAAAGACCCTTGGGGTCTCCTCCAAAACTTGAGGGGTATGTTTTTGGGTGGACTGAATTGGACAAACAACCTGAACCTTTGTTTGAAATGAATCTTGCTTTCTCTGTACATGGCCCAAATTGTTCGAAACGGTGTGGCGAACTATTTGGACAGCCTCGGTTTGATGTCCTTGAACTCTGGCTAGGAAGGTGGGTGTTTCAACAAATTGTGCGCAGCCCTGTTTATCACGTGCTTCGAGGTAGATCCTCCTGTGCAGTTCTGCTGTCAAGGTCATGCGAGGTGTCAGTCGGCTGGTAGGAAAAGGAGGGTGCTAGTTGGGGCGGGTGGGTGGCTCGGTGCCTCGGTGGTTCGGTGGGGCGGTGGGGTGCTTGGCTGAAGGAAGTGGGGGGAAGGGCGCTGTGGTTACAGGAACGTCTTAGGCCGCTCTTTTCCGCCCAGACTCTTTGGGGTGAGAAGACTTTGGGAGCAGGGCAGTTGATGGGGTCCAATGCGGCTTTGACAGCTCGCAGAGAGGGCAACGACATATTTGCAGAGAGACAGCGCGGTGATAGAACATGTGCAGGTTGTTGGGAGGGGACATGACCATTTGCCATGTTGGATGTGACCGTGTTGCACGGGGCCAATTCAAAGCCCCTGCGGCACCCTCGAACCTTTCAATATATACATGTATAATATGTACAGATAGGTGCATATATAAATGACAGAATGCATTATACTCAAACACATGAATCGGTAACGGTGCATACTTGTCAGCGATGCCGATGTGTTGTGGGTATATATGTAATATCGGAAGTTGGTTTATGAAGAGGTACATATCAGGATACACGACACTATATTGCATATATGCAGAGAGAGAGAGAGATCCTCTAAGTATGAGTATACCCCGAATCTATATTTAGGTAGATATCATACATACATATATATATATATGTATTAATGCTACATATATATATATATATTATACATGTATACATATATGTATAGACAACCACATCTGGAGAAGGGGAGCCTTGCCACTCAGGCGCCTCTTGCCCAGTGGGCATCGGGGTGTCTTGCTCGGCGGACCGGCAGGCCAAGGCCTGGCGGAAGTGTCCCGCGCGCGCTTGCGCCATGTCAGTGGGCTGCCCGAACCCACCAGGCCACCAAGTCAAAAAGAGAAGCATGACTTGTGACATATATATATATATATATGTATTATGCTTATATATATATACATGTATACATATCCCAACCTCGCCAAGGGGACTCGGTTTGCGACCGGAAAGAAACAACAAAACGGATTTGAACTTCCCAGATCTCTTCCGTTTGCAGAAGGCGAGATGTTTGCCAGCCCTCCAAATGCCGCGCACTTGCATGCACATTTTGTTGTTTTTGCTCTCAACGTTCCAGAGCGTTTGAGGCCTGCGGCGCTAGCTTCGAAGGGTGGGCATGTCACAGTTGTTTCTTGAACCTGTTTGGTTTGAGCAGACATTTGCCTGCTCAAATGGAGGGGACTTGGCAGGGAGAGGGGCACGTGTTTTCAGCAGGGGTTCCATCAGATCACAGCGGGCCTAAGCCTCATCTGCCATGACTGCGTTTCCATGTGGGCACACGAAGACAGAGCCAGGCAAAAATCAATGAGGAGGGCGTCTTCCTTGAGAAGCTTGAGACAGAGCCTGCAAAGTGCCCTTCACCCGGTTGCGCAGATTGGGAGGTTGCGCCATGCTGCTTAAGCAGGGTTTCCCCTTTGGTTGCGATTGTAATTAAAGCGACAAAGCAGGTACAGCCACCTTTGACCTCCTCTCGCAGAGTTTGCCAGTTTTCCAACGGTCAGATTCCTGGATTCTGGAAATATGATCTTGAGGCACTTTTGTGATATCACTTGAATCAATCCCCTTTTGTGTGATACAATAGTTAGCACCCATATCCCATCAGACATCTCGGAATATTATATTAGAGTTGTTTCAGAAACCACCCATGGCGTTTTGGGCCACTGGCTTGTCGAGGACCTCTGCTGGTACCATACGCATGTTCACGCGGAAGGATCCCAAAAGTCGAGCTTCGATTTGGATTGCAAGGTACCTCCCTGACATCACGGAGCAGTCCTTAGAAAAAGGAGGACTGTTTTGTTTTGTGGGGGTGCGTCTGTGTGTGTGTGTGTTGTGTCTTTCGCGTTTGTTTGTTTGCTTGTTTGTTTGTTTGTTTGTTTGTTTGTTTGGTTTTTGCTTGCTTGTTTGTTTGTGCCGGTTTGTGTGCTTTTTGGGCACCCTTAGTCGGGTGGCTTTAGGAGTTCCACCAAGTGCAAATTGTCCATTTGGGGATTCCGAGACATACTCATTTGGTTGGTCGAGACACGGCCTTTGCTTGGACCCTTCAAGAGGCCAGCATGTTGATGGCCAGAAAAGATGATGGCGCCTCCTTTGAATGATTCAGGGCCGAAGCGGAGTCCACACATGGCATCTTGTACTCTACATTGGCAAAACGTATGGTTTCCCAAATGGGCATGTCTTTTTTTTAAGGGTACCGTTTTTGGATTGTTTTAATGGGAAACCAAAAGAGGAAAGCCACTGCTTTTGGATTGGACCGGCTGAAAGCGCGGGCTCATTTCTGAGGTTGCTTGGGGTACGCTACCCCTTGATCGGGCCTGCGTTGAAGGGAAGCATAGGGAAGCCACGGGCTTGCCATTCTCGCTGCATATCTGAGACAAAACCCAGTGGCGCAATGCCAGGAGAGATCGCAAAGGTGGATCTGAACAAGCCAATGGAGGCACCTGGAATTTTATGCATTGCCGGCCTTTGCCGTCGTATGCAGCGGCCGGGCCCCGGCTTTTTGACATGGGGCCAATTTCTGGAAAAGAGATGTTGCTTTTTTCCCTCAAAGGGCCTGTGGCCTTGCATTGTAGTGAGGGGAATCCGCCAAACAGGAAAACCTGAAGTTCTTGGACAAGCTGCCCGTTTCCACCCGCCTGGCCTTGCCCTGACCTCAATTTGGCACTTTTTCGCGTGCGTTTTGAGATTCCCTGATTTGAAGCCCACATCGGTGGCGTTGGCGCTGGCGCTTTCCATGAACCCACCAGTAATGATAAAGTGGAGGTTCCATACAAGAGCCTAATTACAGTTCGCCTCTTTACACCCAGGAATGTGCCCTAGTTGCATCACCCTTCAATCGGCTATGACCGGTTCTGGCAAAACAAATGTTCCAAGGCTACGTCGCTACTGGTTTGATGTTGTCACCTTGAGACCTGATTTGCGGCCCTTGGTTTTTGCACATAGTTGCTGTCCTAGGTAAAGTCTGGGATCTGGGATTGACAAAAGGTTCCATGAGGTTGTGGAGTGCCAGCCGTGTTGATTTACTGCCTGCCAATCCATATAGCTGTTTTTCTTTTTTTTTCTCTGTGCGTGTTTTTTTGGGGGGACCCGTTTGGTTGCAAAGGCTCATGGTGAGACTGCCCTTCGGAGCCGGGACAAGGATCCCTGGGGGGCAGTTTGCGGGTTTCTCAGGACCGGGACCATCATCGTGGCGCGAGACATCGCGCATGCGAAAATGCAGGAGAGGGATATGATGCACACCGGTCAGAGGGGAAGACGAAGGACGTAGTACTGGCTCCTCACCAGAAGGAGCAATGACCTAAACAAGGCTTATTGGACCTATGTAGTGCTGGCTCGGTCCCAACCCAGCCATGTTTGTTGTTTTAATGCAGCTGCACTGCCAGCCATCCCTTAGTTTTTGCGCTTTATTGTTGTTCGTCTCTGTTTTTTTTGCGGGGGGGGGGCAGTGTCCATCTCTTTGCCTCACCTTTGCAGGCTCGGGAAGCGAACAAGTTTGCGATCGCAATCTGCAATGAGAACTGCTTTAGGCTTTGTTTTGCTGTAATTGGACACCAAGGAGAATCCATGTATCTTGGGGGAGCCCTTATTTTGAATCACAATGAGGTCTCGCAACCTTGTGATGTTGCTTTTGTTCAACACGATGCCGGCGAAAATTCCACACGCTCCTTTGGGTCCATTGGATCTTCAGCTTGTCAATGACTCTGCCAGCTTCGGACGAGGGAGCTCAATGGCGATTTTGGAGTGGGGCCTCTGGAGCTGGGCGATGAGTGGTGGCTGGAAGAACAGGGCATACCAATTCTAGGGGACACTTCCATTTCCATTCTTTCCAGGGATCCTTCTTTCCAGAAAACCATCAGAAGCCCAGGGGAAACAGCTGGTTTTTGAAAAGGACGCGATGGTTGAGAAGAATGGAAAAGGAATCAACCCCTAGATCTATAGTACAGATGCATGAACATGGGTTTCTGCTACTAATACGTTCGCTGAGCCAGTTGGTTCCTCTTCGAACTTTGTTTAGGCTCCGTATTTCATTGTCATAGGGACGGCTTAGGCAGTATGTTCAGTTGGGAACAGTGTGGTCAAAGCCACCTGAGTTTGAGAAGTCAATGAAAACCATTTGACCTGCGCAACGTTCAAAGGGAATTGCCAATGGGAAAGCTAGCTTTAGCACTCTCACGAGGCGTTGCACTTACTTCCATAGACCCCTCATGGAACTTGTGATTGTGGCCTTTGATGTTACACTTGCCCAAAGCCATTTGACCTTTTGACCTGGTTTCCCCTTGGTCTATTTTTTGTCTTGACCCCAAAAGACCGACAGTTTATTCTGGGTCCAATCAGGGCAGCTGAGTTTCCGGCAAGCACCAAGTTTTATCACGACCACCGCCACCGCAAAGTGGTGTCCATGCCTCTTCCAGGCCCCCAAAGGACCCGAGCTCGCCAGGAAAAGCGAGAACTCGAGCTCATGGTTCCGAGAGAATTGAGAATACTGGGGCGTCTTTTTTGAGGGTACCCCTTTTGGGACAAACCAAAAGGACACTACCATTTTGTGGGTCTTCCAAAGAAAGACACATGCACCCATGTTAGGCCCATGTTTGGTCACAGAACTGAACGTCGAGACGCGCTGCGGGCAGGAAATGATCGACTCCGGCAAGGGGCTTCCTGAGCGGATGCCTCATTGCACTCGGTCGGAGAGGAGTTGAGAATTTTAGGGGTCGATTTGGAAGAGAACCCGAGTCAAAGTAACCATCTAGAGAGGTCCCCGGTTCTAACAGGCACCTCACTTGTCCAGTTTCTGGGCATCTTGGAGGTTCATGTGAGTAGAAAACAGGCTTGCACCACCATTGGGCCATTTGGTGGCAGCGGGGAACTCGCACACCTTTACTCTTTACTCAAACGACTTAAGTGCCGAACGCCGCACCTGGCGTTGTGTCTCCAGAGCTCGCGTCTTGAGCCTCTGTTTCGTGGATCTAGCGCTTAAGGCTTAACAGCGTTGGTCAATTGCATCAAACAATTGCTGTTCCAAAGGGTTGTGCACTCTAAAAGTTGTTCTTTCTGCAAGTTCGTAATAAAGTCTGGTCACCTAGACGTCAGCTCTGCCAGGCTGACTGCACCCGCCCCAGACCCACACCCAGTACAGCCAATGATCCATGAACTATGTGCGTTTAGGCGAATACGTTGTGTGAACTCCCACTTGGTTCGGGACGGAATGCAAAGTCTACTGGGACCCCCCCCCCCCCCCCGCAACAGTTGAACAGCTTCTGGTTTTGACCATTCAATGATGGGTATGTGTCAAGAGTGAGCACTCCCTTTGCTACATATGACATATGTGTGCACATATATATATATATATACATTGCACTGGCAACAGGGATTTGATCCATCATAGTGAGACTTGTTTGGGGCGCTTCTAAGAAGATGAAACCAGGGCCAATATGATGTATAGGGATACCTCTGAGGCCGAGACGGTACAGGGCAACGGCGGTCCTTTCGTGAAGGATATCCTTTTGATCTAAAGCAAGGCTTTCCCCTTAGCTGCCGGTACCCTTCTCTCCCGCGTGGATTTCCCTTTTCTTTCCAGCCCCCAAAAACGGGGTCCCCGAGAGGATATTCCTTTGCAACTGATTTTGTGGGGCTCCATGTTGATTTGCAGGAACCAAAACTACAAAGCCACTGGACAAGAAAGGCGGGGTTAGCATCGCAAAGGCAAACCCAATGGAGAATATGTAGTCGGCTAGCTTCCAGGAAGACGGGCGGGCCTCCAAGTTGCAAATGGAGTTTCAACGGGAACACCCTCCAACATGATTGACTTGAATTTGCATGTGAATGCTGTCCGAAGGTCCGGCCACGAATTCATACCCAAAATTTGCCCGACCGACTGAGGTACATCAAGCAGTATCCCGTGTACTACGCCGGCCCTGCCAAGGATGGGGCGTGTGTCACTGGCGCGCACCGGGCCTGCCAAATCTCAGCTGGCCGACCTTTTTGGACCACCCCGAAAAAAGAAGAAACAACTTTTGGACCAGCCCGAAAACCAATCAAAAAACAAGCAAGAAAAAAAAAGAAAACAACAAAAACAAACACTCCAAGGAGACTCGAAAACGACGAGCCGCTCCTTTCGCTGCCAGACTCCTGCGGGCATGCCTTCGGGCTCCTTCGGCCCCACCACCTCCGGGCGCATGGATCAGCTCCTGAGCTGCGCTTCGGCTTGTGGATTCCCCAGCCAATGAAGAAAGGGTCGTGTTTCTTTTTTTTTCTTCCTCTTGCAATGTTTTTGTTTTTGTTTAGTGAAGCTAGGTCCCCCAGCTAGGTGCCCTTTCTCAGCCTTTTTTTGGGGAGGGTTCCCCTACTAAAATAAACAACAGAGAAAAGTTGGTACCAACTTATTCGAACCTCTCTACTGGAGGACCAATCAAGAAAGGGTTGTGTTTTTGTTTTTCTCTATCAGCATCCATTTGTCCCTTGCTGGCGTTAAAGGGAATCTAGCACTACCTGGAAGTAGGTTCATTTTTCCACAGGCTGAAGCAAATGGAAGGCTGAGTCACTTAAAACTCTGGAAGGTAACAAACAATGAACAACAACTGTTTGTTTTACAGTAGTTGATACCGGAGGGGGTGTTCCTAAGGAACCCAAATTGAAAGTGCCTATTCTGAAGGTTTCCCATTGGAAAACCCTAATTAGAAACCCTTGTGATGCTTGAATTGAGGCTCTGTCCTTGCTCACTACCAGTCGCCAGTATCGTGAAAAACTGGTAGGGGGGGAAAATCCAAATGGGACCGTTTGGAGCCACAATCTAGGCAGAATGGAAGCTTAGCTCTACATGCTAAGGTGATCTGTTATATGTCATTTGCGTAACCGACTTGTTGTTTGCGGTTTGGGCATACAGTATTAGAGTTGTGGAATGTATTTGCCATGAGCGCAGAAACAACGGAGCTTTGCTGAGGTACGTGGAGGGATTTCAGTCGCAGCCGCTCACTCAGTGGGAGTGACAGAGAGAGAGAGAGAGAGAGAGAGAGAAGCACGGGTCGCTTTGCCTGAGCTGACGTCGTTCTGAAGACGTGGACCTTTCTTGATACTTAGTATCTTCTATTTACAGGTTCACCAACTAGACCCATGATCAGAATATCTTCGGGTTGAGGGCAGTAGCTGAGGTAAAAGAGGCTTGTGTACTAGCATGATCAAATGGAAGATAGAACATTATCATATTATCCCCGAGTGAACACGGCAAGACCTAACTTTCCGCGCAGCCCTTTGTAAAAGTTGTCCACGTATAAAGCCTTGGTAAGAGGATGAAAGGTTTCATGCTCCATTCCTCGTGACTGTGGCGGCTGGGTCTAGTGAAAAACCTTGTTGGGTTCTATCCTCAGCCTGCATGGATGCTCAGCTGAGGCGAGGCTCGATGATCATGATCGGGACTGGGCTCAGCCTTGCAGACACGTCCTAGAAGAGCACCCACTTCTCCAAGATAGACAGGGGTTACTATGCAATAATCCTTTTGGATGAAGCTCAGCATCATCTTTCTGTCTTCAATGTGGTCAGTTGAGCTTTCTCTGGCTGGGGGTGACGTGGAAAAGCTGAAAGCCCTCAACTTCTGGCCTGCACAGACAGCCGTCGCAGGAAAGGCAACCGATCGAAAGCGGTGACGGACGCCTGCAAAAAGCACGGAGGCAGGGAGGGAAGGCTGCCAACCAGCCCAAATTTAGCTTTTCGCAGGCCAAAATTTGCTGCAGGTAGGAGAGAATGACCTCCCTGGCGAAAACAGCTTTTCTGTAGTCTCGCCTTCCGCATGCCAAAACAACGAGCCCAAAAGCCGATGGAGCGAGGCTTTTACCTGGGCTCGATTGGCGGGGCCCTCAGGGCCAGTCGGTTCCATGGATCCAAGGGAACAGTCCCAAGTATCACATGCGGGGCTCGAAGAATCCAGAAGGTTTTTCAGTGACATCCCCAAGTTGACGGAAGAAGCGCCACTGGGAATCTGGAATATTACCCTCCCACCCTTTTTACATGGAACCTGACATTCGGGGCTTCCTGCAAGATCATGTTCTTCTTAAAGGGACCGGAGCGAGTCTGCCGTTGGGCTGAAGAGCCCGTTTTGGTCTCATGATTGACATGCGGGTCCGGAAGCCACACACGCAAGGCGGACTCGCTCCACCCTTTTTGAGAACAAACCCTAGATACACGTAGCGCATCGATCATGTCGGCAAAGGGTGAAGTACCTTGCATTTTGGGAGAGACAACTTGTGTCCATGCAGCAGGGGACCTTCCAGATTGACCATAGCATACCATAGCTTTGCTATGTCAGAATTCTGAAATTATCCTCGAACTGAATCCACTCCTTGTCACGAGGGCCTTTCATGCCGTTTGACCATATCTCATATTTTGCTTGCACAATTGGAACTCTCTTGGGTCAATAAAGCCAAACAAAGCTCTGTCTTTTTGTTGATGCCCGTGTTGGGCTTTGTTGAAAGCGGAACCGACCGGAAAACCACAACTTGGTTTCATTTTTTGGTTCGGCGGGGGGTCCCCAACACAGACCCAAATGGAAGCCAGCGAGGCCAGCGAAGGGTTTGCTCGGAGAGATCTTCTTGGTGTTTGCCGGTTGGGCGTTGATCTTTTTCGTTTTTAACATATTATTATTATGATTATTCTTATCTTCCCTTGTTGGTTTTAAAAGGAATTCATCACTACTGGAAATATTTTTACTTTTTCCTGGGGCCTCAACCAAATGGAAGTTTAGGGCGCCCACATGCCCATGAGGAGCTTTACCCATGTGGGAAACATCATCTTTTGTTGTGGTTTCCCGCCAATGGTCATCCCATGTAAAGGACCTCTTGATCAACCCCCAGTTTTTCCAAAGTCCATGGGCCAGCCCTTGTTTTTGTTTGGTCTCAAGAAGCTTTGGCGAATTTGTATGCAGCAGATGGCTACCAGGGAATTCAGCTCAATATTGTCATGATGGGCTGGACGGATCTTGAGGGAATGCCCTTGCCAACCCAGCTACTGGATAGATATGAAACATAGCAGGCCTGAAGCATTTGCCCGCGGACTATGGAAAAAGGGGGTACAAAACACCCCTGGAACAGGGAACCGCTTGAAATTAAAGGGCGGGTGATGACTAGATGCCAGTCACCCACTGGAGAGAGCAGATATCATATGTTTGTCTTTGGGAAGGATCAAACAGTGAAGGGCCAGCCAAAATCACCGCAAACAAACAGTATGCTATCACCAGTTTTGTCCATGCGCAATTTCTGGGTGTGGCTCAAAATGGGACTCGGCCCTATAAGACAGCAATGGTTTTCCTTTGCTTCCCCAACGACCAACCACAATCTTTGGCGACCGAAAGGCGAAGGCAGCTTTTGCCGTTTTTTGTTTGTTTCCGAGGCGGGGTGGCTGCCACGCTGAGCGCCAATAGCATCAAAAAGGTGGAGGTTCTGGATATGGAGGAGTTGGGCATGGAGGCGAGAACCCCAGTGACGGGTGTGTGTGTGTGTGTGTTGTGTTTGTTGAGTGACGGTACCCGTTTCAGGTTGGTTTGAAGGGAAGCCAAAAGTAAGCTAGTCATGTTGGGGTCCCCCTTTTTTTGACACATACCCATGTTGACCCAGCATTGATGTCAAATTAATAGGCAGATGCCTCAAAAGTGAAGAATCCCACCTTCAAAATGCCACACCCCTCGAAATTCCGCTGACTTATGTGTTGTTCCCTGCAGAAAGGTCATTGGGTTCGGGGTAAAGTAAAGCGGGCGGAAAAAACCTGAGCGCTTGGCTTACTATGCATGCACACAAACAGGAATCGACCCCTTCACATGTCAACGGTTTATGTGTGTCCTTATCAAGGAAAGTACCTTACATGGTTTGACCAGAGAACTCAGTAACTCCCACCATTGCCTTGAGCTTCAAATGCTGAGAATTTCAATCAGGTTTTCTTTGGTTTCCCTTCAGGGGTGGGCTCTGAGTACCCCGTGGGTTTTCTTCTGGACCGCTCTCTAGGATTCCCGCGGACATCCAAGGCCGCGGCCAAGCTTGGTTTCAACTGGCGCGCTTCGTGACATACAAGCTCTCAGGTGGCATAGGGAGCGACACGATGGCAAAGAGGACAACATGGAGAGAAGTATGAAACGTGAACAAAGTCACACGATGCGGCAGGCAGCAAAAATACAATCGTGAGGATGTTCGCAAACGCAGTAAGGCATGTATGCAAGAGGACACGCACACATAGAAATACAGAGCAAGCACAGAGGCACAGCTCACAAAGGTGTCCGCCAAGACGAAAGTGGAAGGCACAATCCGCACAGCTGAAATGCAGCCAACATGGCAGCGCAACAGCAACATCACACAAACAAGCAAACACAAGGAGACTCCGTGAGCAAATGAACAACCACAGGAGCACAGGCAAATCAACAGACGGACAGTACAAGCAACACAGGCAAAGCACGCACAATACCACAATCAATTCACAATACTTCAACAACACAACGGACAGTTATGACGTACCGCAGCAACACTAGAGCAGGAAATCACACCGCAAGCACACAGCGCACGTCGCAAGACCCCCGCAGCAAGTCCACGAGCAACCGCTAAGCAACCAAACAACTGGAAATCATATCGGCAAACCTCCTGGGAACACAACCAAGACAGCACAAGCCAACGGGACAACACGCCAACGCAGCAGCCAAAAAAATCCGGAGCAAAAACAGCAAGGAGCGGTTGATTGGACAGCACACAACCAAGACACCATGGCAGGTTTTTTTTGAGGGAACCCTTGTGGGTGGCTTTAAACAGGAAAGTCAAAAGGTGCTGCAAGTTGTAGGCTTACCATATTTTGACACATGCCCAGGAAGTGAGGAAGGTCCCAAACGGGCGAACTGGAAAGGGACACGCATCAGCCGAACCCGGCGGCTGGATTCTGGATTTCCAGGCGGTTTGGAAGATCGAGGTCCAGGACTTTCCAGCCTTCGTGGCGCCTCGGCTTTGGGAGTTCAGTTGCCAGATGAGTCGCGCGCGCAAAACCCGGCGAATGTTAACCCCGTTTTTTTTTTTTTTTCCCTGGTTGATTGGGGGGGGTGTCACGATACCTTTTAGTCACTGGAGGGAACACCCCCCTAATACTGGGACGGGTTTCTGAATCCTGGGTCAACATTAGTTGGAGGGTAAGGGATAATTCTATGGGTGGGGATATCCTTATCCACTTAATAATTCTTGACGTGGTTCTGGGTAGATCGTTTAATACTGGGTTTTTATTGTGACTCGGATGGGTTTCAGTAGCAAGCCCATGATGGGTGAGAATCCATTTTGAGTCATCAAATGGTTGGATCAGATGTTCTGTTTAGTTATTCACAATGGTTCTGGTGAGACCCGTGTTTTGCACTATGGCCTTCAGACAGGGATGCGGGAGTTTTGGAGATGGGCTTCAGAAAGGAGAGCGGTGCTTTTGAGAATCGGACAGAGTTCAACACCCAAGACTTTGGGACACCTAAATGAACGCAACTCGTGTGGCCTGGTCTTTTTTGATGCCTCGGACCACAACAATAGTAGTGGTTTTCCTTTTGGTTTCCCCTTCAAACCAACCAACCACGGGTCCCCAAAAGCAGAGACGCCCATTTACGAAGCTTTTCTCCCGCTTGCTGCAGAGTGCCCCAAGATCCCTGGTCGCAGCTGGGCTCAGAGGGGCTGATGAAAGGCTGTTCCCACGTTTCAAATAATTACTTGGGCTCTACTTTCTCTACTGCTATTGGGTTAGACCTTTAGACTTTAGCTTTTTGGCGAAATCAAGGGGTTTTCCATGAAACCCACAAGAAAGTAAACTTTGTGCAGAGGGGTCAACAGCAACCAAGCTTTTGGGGCTCTGTTGTAGTGCCAAAGAAGTTGCTTGCAATTTTTTGAGGGCTACCTCGACTCATGGAATTTGTATGAACCTATGCTATCTGCAGGGACAGCTCGACAACGGCATCCCGCGGCTGGCACTCCGGATGCCCCTTTTAGACCTATTTGGAGAGCAACTACTTTGGTGTGCGTTAAGTGGAATCAGTGAACGGTTGGGATCCCAGGTTATACGCTCTCCAAGAGGAGAGCCTTGTGGGTTGTAGCGTAGGTTAACCACTCACTCCCAGATGCGCACGCTCTGACTGGGTCCGACAGGTTGTGGACAACAAGGGCAACGACTTCTTCAAGAAATGGTCCCAGGAGGCGTTTAGCGGCTTGCTCGGCGGTCAAGTAGCCAAGTCCAGTGTCTCCCTCCACAGAAATGTGGGGGTTTGTGTTCGAAAATCTGTTTTTAGCTACCGCAAGGAGGACCCACACTTTCCGGGGTTTCCTTTGTTCCTGACTTTTTGTCCCGTTGGTTCCCAAGCGTTTCCCTGGTACCGGGGGTTCCGAGCCCGTCGTCTGTGATCCCGTGCTGGACCACCTGAGAGCCCACAGCCTAGACAGCTGGTAGACCTTTGCAGGCCGCCAAGCAGCCCGAGACGGACTCCTTCTTCGAGGAGTCCCAGGCACGTTCGTTTTGGGTTTGGTTATCCTTGGCTGGGCGGATTTGTCCACCTGAAACCTGGGGGGCTTGAAATACCGAAACATTGGATAGACCAAAGGAGTCAAACCCAGAACTAGGCCATTAACAATTGTGTCCAACAAACAAACTTGGGGCTTACAGCGGTCAGCGTTCATGTATTTGGGCACGTCAAACGACATATTTTAAGGAGATTCTTTAGGGGCTCCCGGCGGGTGCGTTGGTTTAACTCAACCAAACTCCATACATGGTTGAAAAACGTTCGAAGGATTGTACGAGACAATCTCTTTGAAGCCTAAGCCTTTGAACGTTTGGGTTTCTGTCGCCACGTTCCGTGACAAGGGAGTACCCTGAAAGGAAGTGATGTGATGGAATCCCACTTTGGTATTCCAGAAGGCGGATTTCCTATAATGTGTTCTGCCCACTTGCCCAGTCCGCAAGCTGTTCACCAATTGTTCCACTGTTAGTTGCTGTATCAAAAAGTTCACCTCAAGAAGCCGCCGAGTTGGCACGCGAACAAGGCACCTGGTTTGCCGCAAAAGCAACATGGGCAGGTGTAAAAAGAAACGGGCGCCCTGGTGTTGCCAGCTTGAACAAGGGTTGGGATCTGTTTTGGTTCATCACAGAAGCCAACACGTGTTCATGTCATGCCTTACGTTTGATATGGGTTGCACCTTAGAATACGGGAATTTGATTGGAATATGATATGATATGTCATGGTATAGCATGAGATGTGATGATATGACTGGATATAATAGCTGTATAGCCTTTAGGAGGTTTAGGAGGGGCTAGCCACCATTTCAGCGAGCGAGCGCTCTCTCATTTCCAAACCACGGTTCACCTTTGGAACACACAGTCTGTATTGAGAGGTATTGGCTTCTCACCGTGAACCAGTAGACCATCAGACCATCACACACACACACACACGCACAGAGCTCCCACAAGCCTGATGTTTGTCAGGTTCAACATCTTAACCTTTCGCCCTGGCCCGTCCACCAAGAACTGTTTGTTGGTGCTGGCTGAGCAGCCCCCAGCCCATGGTGGGAAATGCCCCTTTTGGTCGGATTCCCGTACTGGGATCCTCATCCCCCGCAGCAGCTTATCGCCGGAAAAAACCCGGGGAATCCAAACTCATCTCGCAAACGAAGAAGGTACCAAATCGAAGTCGACTCGAACTGTTCGAATAACGGTTGCGACGTGCATGCTGCCAGCTGCCACAAGCTTGTTCGTTGTGGAATCTGCGGAATCTGTCCAAGACCTCACCCCAGCAGTGCCTAACTACAACTTGTATGACATTGCCGTCCACCTCCCCGCGCAAACCTTGTGACTGCACAAATTTAGAGCCACCAAATTGGAGAATCCGCAGCGCAGTTGGAAAAGGAAACCTGCGGAGACCCGGATACCCGCTGTCGAACTTCGCCGCGTTTCTTTTTGTTCGGCGCAGAACTTCTTCTTCGGCCTCGACAAGGATCAGATGCTGAGCTGCAGAGCTGGTCATTTCTGGTAGGGCAACCGACATGGGAATGTAAAGTTGTGGTTTCTCTGCAGCTTCCATAAGAAAACCAACCTGCATGGGCACCCGCAACATCATCAGGAACATCCCCTAGTTCTGCCACATACGCCACTGATTCTGGTCCTGCACACATGCCTTGCTTGTGATAGTTTCACCTGATGAGCTGGTGAGCTTGGACACTTGGACCAAACACCCTCGTTGCGCAGGGCCAAGGAGATTTGTTTCAGCCAATCAAGCAAGTCAGCAGTGCGTGTGGGAATGACCCCACCAACCTCAATAGGACGAGAAGAAGTGATCGTTTCGGTCCCATATTCGATTCCCTACCGACACGGTTGCAGATTTCTGAGCAACGGTGGATCTCCCCTGTCATTTACTCGGTATAGGGAATGACAATAGATACACTAAATCATACACGCACCAACTTGACATTGAGAAACTACGGTTACTCACTGGGCACACAATAGATGTTAACTGTGGCTCACCTGGTCACTGGTACTCACTTGACCCAAAGATGAGTATAGCTTCAGCTGCTCTGAGCATCGCTCGCCCAGTGACGGCAAGATCACCGCGCAAGAGCTGGTGTCCGGTCTGAACATCAGCCACGAGAAGGCCGTACCAACCGATGTGAGGGTAACAGAGAAAGGATCCATCATGCCGCCTTAGGGATTGTTCTAGAGCGAAAACCAAAGTAAGCCTCTGTTGTTTTTTCCTTTTTTGTTGGGGGGGAGAATTGAGATTCGAAGATTAGGAGACCAAGCCATGTCCTTCGTGGTTTTCTGATTCGCAGATGTTCAGCGGCACCAATATTTTGTTCCCTTTATCTTTGGTGGGCTGCCCACAGATGGCATCAACCCCGGCTGTTGTGCCTTTGGGGTCACTGGGCAACTGAGGAGTTGTTGACTGGGCCAGGCTTGGTTTCTCGTGCCCATGAAGTCCTATGACTGGTCCAGGAGCGGATTCATGGCTTGCGAAAAGGTCCTGCTGCCTTTTCAAACAGAGGGTACCAGGCCCTCTCCTACGAGGCTGCAGCTTTGGTGAAGCAGTTCGACGTGGACCACGACGGGGGGATCGACATCAAGGAGTTTGAGGCGCCAGCTGATCGTCTTTGGGCGGCCTCTTTGGGTCAGAGAAGAGTTGGACCTCTGCGCTCGTCAAGGGTTTTTTTCAGGCATGGCGTTTGGAGTTATGGAGGCTTACATCCCGCCAATATCAGCTTGTATCGCGCTATACTATCGTCCAAGAACCCTATGCAAAGCATCCTGCCAGCTGAAAATCAGTGGGGACAAGGCAAATTGGGTGAGTGCTAGGGCTTGACCTCGGTGTCGTCCTGAAAAATGCAAGAGGAAAGATCATGGTCAAGCAGTGGGCCAACAAAGAGCAGGTTTGCATTTGCTTTGACCGCTTCAACTGGTTCACTTGTCTAGGCATCAACTCATCATGTTTTTGGTAGATGCCCTTGTAGTGGCTTGACAAGTTTCACTTGACGCGAGTTGTTGTTCAAGTCCTTCCTCGGGTATTTGATATGGGTTCTTTGCTTTTTTTATGCCCCATCCTTTGCCACGCCGCCAAACATCAGAAGGAGCGTGCCAACAGGTCTCCCAAGAAGCTTCACTTGGTTTTCCGTAGGTTGAAACCCCCAGGAAGGCAGGTGACTTTCCATTCGGGACCGCCTGACGGTGTTCAAAGGCAAAGACAAGGAAAACCAACTTTAAGGGCTAGTCTATTGTGAAGATCCCATATTGCACAGACCCTTTCTTGCAAATCACAGTGTTTTGCGCAAAAAGTGGCAACCCAAACCTAGATGGACGGCTTCGTAAATGCGAATGAGATGCATTTTATGTTTGTTGTCAATTATTAGGGAACATTGGGGATTGGTTTCCCAGAACATCCTCCCCAAATAAAGCAAACTATGCTTCCATTTGCTTAAATTGACCGCGTTCTCCCTCTTTTTGGGCAATGGACATCAGACACGAGTCATGACTCATGACTGCTACCTGCATCAGTGGCACCTTGAGCAAATGAGACTGGACCAGTGGCTTCTTGTCCGTCCATGATGGTCAACAGGTTGAGGTTGCTGGGGATGGCTGAACTAGCCACAGATTAAAAATATATTGGACGTGAAGGCCTGCAAAAGATTGGGGTTAGGGATGGTTTTTTATTTTTGCTTGCTTTGCCTTCGGATTCCTTGGGGTTACTAGCCAAGCAACCAGCTGAAGTACTGTAATTATTCCTACTGATGGAGCTATAGACCACATTTTCAACGGGCAGTTAAGTTCCACGCAGTTTGGCGCGTGCAGTTTCAGGTTTCCAGATCGGATGTTTTGTCCGATCTGACCTGTCGGTTTGGCCAATTTGGTAGTCCAAAAGGTTAACCTACGGGGGTTTGTATTTTCTGACAGGGTCCTTCTTGGTTTGGTTGAAAGGGAATTCAGAAGGACACCAGCCATTCAAAGGGGTGCCCCATATGACCCCATGTTGGGAGAAGCGAGCCATTTTTCGGGGCCCTTTGGGTCACTGAGTGTTTGATCCAGAGGGGCGGGCTGAAGTCTCGAACTCGCCAGCTCATGCTGTTGAAGAACGAAGCTCTCAGGGAGCTGCTTGGCAGAGACGTGGCTCGTGTTTTCGTTTTTGGTTTTTTCCGCATGAGTCATGACATCTAGGTCGTTGTGAGCGAACACCTGGGGTAAAGCGAGCTCAGCCGCGAGTTGCTTGCGGGTTGTGTGTTTTGTTTGCCTCACATGAGTCGTGACATCCATGGTGAGTGAACACCTGGGATAAAGTGAATTAATAGAACAAAGCTCCGGCGGCCTTCTTGCGAGTTCTTGTCGAGGAATCGCAGCCCAAAAAGGGACCCTCTTTGGGGGCGTGAACAGTTGGTGCCCTTTTGCCAGCATCCAGGATCATGGATTTTCACAACCTCAATGGTCGGGGAGGTGTGGTCAAACGAAGGTTTCGGATCCTTTGGGGATACTGATTTTCAGCCCTCATGGCATGTTTGGCCCCACCCTAGCTGTGTCCAACACTTGAAGTACGGACTCTCGCACGCCAGACTGTGCGGCTTAGGCAGCTTCACCACGACTGAGCGGGAGTGTGATTGACCGCGCCCTTTTGCGGGCCTAGCCCGGGCGCGGCATGTGGATGCAGGAAGCCCTGAGGCTCATGTCCAGAAGTCGGCCTCTGATTTCAAGCCTGACTGATTTTGTTTAATGTTTACAAAGACATTGGGTGGGCTTTTGTGCCATTTCAATGCATGTGATTTCACAGCTGAGAAGCAGTTGGGACCGTGTTTTAGCTTTTTCAGATAGTTTGAGCAGCCAAGCAACAAACAAAGCATTCCCAAGGATCCGCTCAAACTCAAAAGCTGTCATTGGCTTTTTGGCATGATTTCCAGGCGTCCGCAAGACCAAAGTGTGTTTCCCAGCAGGTCCATTTAGCTTTGTTCGGCAAAGTGTAGCGAAAGCACAAAGGTGATTCCATATCATTCTTCCAGATGTTTACCTTTTGAGTTTCAGAGCGCAGCTTGTGCTTCCTGCGGGTGCATCAAAGTAATGGCAATGCGCAATCCATCGCCCGTGAAAGCTTTCAACTTGCGACGGTTGATCAAACATAAGAACGCCCTCAGGTTTGGACGACCCACGGAAGTCCAACAGATTGAGATGTTCAGTTCGTGCATCCCGGTACAAAGTCTTGGGGACCCCTCTACACAGCTTGGGCAAAAAGACAACCAATAGGGGTCCCTTCAGATTTTGCACAGCCACAACAATACTTACAATAAACGTAAGCGAATGCATGCATGCACGCATGCATCCATGCATACGTACGCACGTTGGTACGTACTCATACATGCACGCATACATACTCATATATGTACATACAATGATTAAACAGATGCCCATGAACACATCGATACATCTATGCATCTATAGGCATTTCAAGCCAATCACGGATGCCACTGCCTGACCTCTATTGATGCATATTGCTTTAGATGCTTTGCACGCGCTTGCGCAAGCTGTTTTTGTTTGAGCAAGCGTGGCCGCGTGTGACCCGGTGCTGTTGAGTACTCCACAGCCTTGTACAGTGGCATCCCTCACCAGCGGTGAGATGTGTAAATGCCGACATGGTTTCGATGATCCAGAGCTCCACCGCCATGTGAGTCTGGACATTGCGTTCCGGTGCGTGAGTCGAAAAAGTCAAGGCGTGAAGGCCCTTTCAGAGATTTGCGAACAGGAAGGATGGGCCTCTTCTTTTGCCTTTGCCAACCTGCCAACGTGCTTGAAGGTGATCTACTTTGCGTGGATGTCGCTTTCGGTTCTTCGGTTGGAGTTGTTCTTTGGCAGGTCGTTGCACGGGTGGATCTGACTCTGCTGGTGCCTCAGAGAGCGGAAAACACGAGGTCACTGGAAAGGTTCCTGGAACAATCTCAGGCTTTGCCTTGTGAATCGCTTCGGGAGAATGAACAGATCCCCCGGGAGGGATCAACAGCCAAAACGTGGTTCTTTCAGGGACTATGAAGCTGCTTGTTTCAGGTTGAATCATGTCGCAAGCTCCGTGGAAGTACTATGTACTCGTACTGATGTTTACCGGTGTTCGGAGAAAAGCAACCCAACATCTCAGTATGTTTGGGCCTCAGCTGCTCAATCATGTTACCCACTTTCTTTCTTTTTTTATTTCTTTTTTTTTTTTCCGGAGGGGGGGAATTCATTTTCTGAGGAATATTATTTTCCCCTGTTGGTTTTGAAGCGGATCCGTCACTACTTACTCGAAGTATTGTTAACTTTTGCCAGGGGACTTAAGCAAACGGAGGAAAGGGGGTCCATAATTCTGTCCACTGTGCGGTGCCCTCGATGTGACCACAGCCAAGGTGAAATGTCAGGGGCAGAATGATTCGTTTCCCGTAGAATGGCTCTTGATCTTGCACAGGTCCCCATGCCATTTTGTTGGGCCCCTAAACATAGTGAGTCACCCCTCTTCCATGTGAGTGGGTCCCCTAAAATCGGTTGGTGCCCTCTACCAACCCTCCCCATCCGCCAAACAACGCCCAACCCTGCGGCCCCCCCACCCCCGGCCAACGGGGCTCCGATGTTGGGGTCCCGTGTATCGCAAGGCCAACGGGGCAGCAGCGGCTGGTGCAGTGCCTGGTTGCCATTGGCCCCCTCTTCAGCTACATGGCCTCGTGCGCCATCCGAGAAATCCGCGACCCACATTCACTGGGCATCGGGAAATGGATCCCTGGTGCGTAGGTAGGGAATGAGAAATGGCTCATGACCCCAAGAAGAACCATCCCATGTGGATCCTTTAAGGAAATCCCCTTCCGGTTCATTCCAGCAAGAATGGTTTTCCGAGGGTGAAAAAAAAAACACATTTCCTTTGGACCCAAGTTCCTTGAAACTCCAAGTAGGTAAACAAGGTGATCTCATGGTGTTTATCTCACCAACACCATTGTTTTGGAGTGCCAATCAACAGCATGGTTTATATTCCCAAGCATTGCTTTTGTTGGTTGGAATCCCAGGCGATCAACTGGGTGTTGGACCTGTCACTGGCTTGATTGACCTTATTACTGGCCATGGCCATACAGTTTCCATCCCACGGATGGCGACCTCCGTGAAAGATCCATGGGAATACTTGAAAGCAACCACCCACTGAGAGGTCACTGTGGCCAAGTTGGCTTTCGAAAGACCTTCCTCTATGGTCTACTTCCATGCTTTTCGAGGGTGGTGTAAATCCGCACCCAGGGTGGACTAGTTCGGAGCTTACACGGGATTCACACCCCAGGTTGAAAGGTATGAACCGTGAATCTCTAGTTGTATAGTACGAAGCCTCGGGTTGACGAGTCCCATGTCCCGTGAGTCATCGGCATTGAGTCCCGCAGCATTTCCGCCCAAAGCCATGAGGGCATGATACGTCTTGCCTTTGAAGGGGTTTATTATTGAGTGCGCCGAAAGACCCAATGGTTTTGTCTCAAAATGCTAACCCTGCTTTCGGGTGGTAGGACAGGCAAACTGTTCCTAGCGTTTTGTGGTTGGATGTGGTTGGTTCACTTGCAATGTGTCTCAATACGCAAGCTTTAAGATGGGGGGCGGGTCTATCCTTTTGGTTTCCCTTTCAACAAAGGGTACAACACCGACAATGCCACGCATTTGACTGGCAGCTGGAATCCATCCAAGTAGTTGCCCCGACGCATGGACAATCGGGTCGTCGGGCTCGGAATGGCACTGCAAGGGCATGTCCCTTCCGCGACACCCCAAAAGCGCCCCTTTTGGTCGGGTGGCTTCCCCTCAATGGATCATGGGATAAGTTCAATAAGTGATTTGTTTAAAACAAATTGAAGGGTCACTGGTGGGCAACATGCCCTCCAGGTGTCAAGAAATGTAAGGTTGGCGATTGTCAGAGGTCCCTAAAAGGGTTCTAAACAAGCTCCAGCGTGCGAAGAACAACCATGTCGTGTAGCATCTCCAATTGAACCTGTTTGTCCGCACCCATTTCAAAGGGCCACCCAATTGAACTCCCATCGGAAAGGGGCTGCCGATTGAAGCCATAACCCAACTACAGTCAGAAACTGGGGGGGTCGTTTCCATTTGTGTCAAAATAGGGGGACCCCAAGATGGTGCTTGTCCTTTTGGTTTCCCCAAGCAAGGTGAAAAGGGTCGCCTCAAAAAGAGACACCCCCGCACGTCATGTCAACACAAATGCCACCCAACATCAAATGGTTGGTTCCCTTTAGTTTCCCTTCAAAAACCACTCTTTAAACGCAAAAAACAACAACACCCAAAACACAAGCTCCAAGTTCCCAGCTCCCAGCTCCCAGCTCCAAGAGCTCCCCTTTGCACTGTAAAGTGAGACGTGTCAAGCGCAGCTCGGGGCCCCGACACAGTCGCCCCACGTCGCGTGGACTTGGCTCGAGGTATCTTTGGACCTTCCACCGCGAAGAGACGGAGCTCGCAGAGCTCCTGGCCCCGCTGGCTCCGGGCCCCAAGCGAGAAGACGGGGGGCTGCGGGGTCAGAGGTACCTCGGTTTTTAGGCTCATGTTGAGGGCTTTTGGGGCTTTTGGGGCTGATTGTTTTTGGGGTTTTTTGGGCTTTATGGGCTCATGTTGAGGGAAGACAACCCCCCTCCTGGCCATTTTTGGAGGTCCCGGTATTTGAGGACATTGGTATGTGCTGTTTTGAGTTGGAACCTTGGCTTGGTGAAAAGGGAAACCACAAAGGAAAGACAATTTTGATGGTCAGAGTGACTGTTTTGACAATCTTTCCGGAAAAGGGGACATGTAGACATACGGGATGATGCTTGGTTGTTGAAGGGGCAAGCAAAATCTGAATACGAGCGATTTGGGGAAACGGCATTAGTTGGCAGCTGGTTCCTGATTTTCATTGTGAGGCAGGTTGGGCGTTGGAAATTCTTTGACAAGCCAGTTTAACTGAGTACACAACGAAATTTCCACCAGAGGAGCAGGCGTCTCACCTGTGATGGTTGTTCGGGATTCCTCATTTGAAGTCGAGACAACAGCATTTCAAATTTAGGAACGCAGGGAGTCCCACAACTACCCGGTGTTATTTTGGTCGGACATGCACCGGTTGGTTGGAGGTTTCCCTGAACCTTGGAAGAAGCTTGGCTTGACTGCGGCTCTGTAAATGGGAGGGACTGCGGGCCTTAGTTGTATTGGCATGAATTCCGGCAATAGCGACCCAAGGGTTTGCGTTTGCAAGCTCAACCATGATGAAGGTTCCTAGATTGCTTTCAGGTTTGTGGGAATCATATATTTCGCCCAGATAAAGCAGTCCAACCAACATGGAATCCGGTCGAGGCGTACATCTCCAACGGTGTTTCGGTTGGCATCATGACCGTGTTTGTCCACGTGACCGAGCAGGCGCCACCGCGCGACCGTGAAGGGAGGGTAGATGGCCTCACGCCCAAAGCGAATGCTGGTTTTCCAGGTTTGGCCTATTTTTAGTCAAGGTCCCAGGGGTTAACTTTTCATTTCCAGGTCTTTTGGGCAGCTGGGTTTCGGGTACTTGAGCAACTGGAAAGAACACCTCCATTGCTTCGCCACTTTGGGACACTCAAAGTGGCAAGGGTGGAATTTGTCCCTGTGAGACCCCTTTCAGATGAGGTTTAGCGCTAAGGATGTTAAGGTGAGTTCTCTATGGTTCTAGGGGTTGATTCCAACTATTCCTTTCAACAACCGGCCGTTTCCCCTGGCCTTTTGGATGGTTTCCTGAAAAGATTCGGATCCCTGGAAATGGGGAAATGGAAGGTCCCATCCACATGGAACCCGAGGGTCCATTTCAAGGGAACACAGTCTTCCAGGAGCCCGCAGTCAGGTTCCATGTTGGATGGGAGGGTTCCCCTCGTGTCCAGTTGCCAGGAGAATGGCGCGATGGTGCCCAACGCCTTCAAGAGCGTGCTGTTCCTGGACGTCTTCGGATGGGTCTCGCGCAAAGGACGACTTGTTTCCTTGAAGCGACCGGGGATTTGTTCCAGTTCCAAGGCGACAGGGGCAATTGTGTCTTATACGTATATATATGTATACATCGAAAACGACTTCAGGACTTTTTGCTTGAGCGGCTCCTTTTGCTTGGACGGCTGCAGGAAACCAGCATGAAGCCAGCCATTGGCAGACGGGGCCTCGTTGCTTGACAAGCGAATGGCACTCGGCAAGCGGCTCGCCACTTGAACTTGATGCCGCTGGCCGCCTCGCTGTCAAAGTGTGCTGACTCCTTGTACTTATCCGGATATCAGTTGCTGCAAACGGCACACACACACACACACAAGCAACACCAATCATTTCAGCTTGATATGTTTGACATGTTTTTCACACAAAGGTTCGGACAATGAGAAGTGATTTTGCAGTGTGGTGAAATCAAATGCTTGCTCTTCAGGTATCGTCAGGACATACGTGGACGTCTCCTTGTTGGCGGAAAGTTCACGACAGCTTCAACCATCGGACCCTGGACCCCCCGCAAGGGATTGAACCCCCCCCCCCCGAAAGGGATTGACAACAGCTTAATCCGCAAGGTTGACCCCCGGATTAGTAAACCCCTCTTTATCAGCATGGGGGGTGTCCCTGGTCTTAGGTGGGATTTATCACTTTTGGAGATAAACAGGGGTTTACTAGTCCAGGGTCAACACTATGGGTCTCAGGGCACATGCTGTCAGGAGAGAAGGAGAATGCGAAGATGCATTTGGAGACCACCCAGGCCCGCTGCGCAGCTCTCCGCCGTTGTCCGTGGCTGTCTGCCACCTTGAGCCCTTGAGGACAGCCTTGGAATCAGGAAATCAGACGTCATGAATTGTTTGGGGGCTCCGGCTGAGTTTGACAGTTCCTCTCAAATGAATTGAAGGGTCCACCATAAAGGGTCCACAATTCCTACAGTCATTGCAGGGTCCACCATGGTTGTTTTTGGGAAACATTTTACATTTTTGCTTATGCTGGTTTAGTGGGAAATCCCCACTTAACTGCTAAGAATTGAGAATTTTTGCTCCCTGTCCAACGTCAACCGAGCCACCATAAACATTGAATTGCAAGTCAAGTTATGGGCTCAATCCTGTGGCTTTAGGCCTTCCCATGGGCCAAACTTGGGCGTAATGCCACCATAGAGGCGTCCAGGTACCCAGGTCCTGCAGGTGTTTTAGGGGTCAAAAGAGTCCAGAACTTGGGACTCCTTTGCAGGGCCCAGGTAAATTGTCCGAAACTTGGCTCGTTTCTGGCTTGTTCTACTCAAGAACGCG
Source organism: Effrenium voratum (assembly GCA_963377175.1). Classification (NCBI taxonomy): domain Eukaryota; class Dinophyceae; order Suessiales; family Symbiodiniaceae; genus Effrenium; species Effrenium voratum. The sequence continues at coordinate 438,082 of CAUJNA010002868.1, read as the reverse complement.
CAGGCGTCAACTGAGATAGAGTGCCTTTTTTGCGAAGCACCTACGAGTGCGTCGTTTTCGAGGTACTCTTTTTGAGATTATCTACAAGGGTACCCAATGCACCTGTTTGACAAGCCTGCCAGAAACCGGGACAAAGCACCATTAGGCCATGGTCCCCGCAAACCCACAGTGCAGCGCTGAGATGTGCAGCTGGAGCGAGAGAGCGCGAGAAAGCGTGTTGTGTTGTGCCTTCTACGATTGGAAGAGATGGGGAGAGATGGGGAGGAGGGACAGCGCGCTGCGGAGTGCGGGGTGCTCCGTCGTGAAACATGCTTCTCCACGAGCCTTCCATGTTGCTTTGTGTAATTATCGATTTTTTGGCGTGGATGGTGGACAATAGCAGAGTTCCCAGAATCCATATCAAGGAGGCAACGCTCTGGTCGGAGTGAAGGTTCCTTTCTTCCAGGGAGACCATACTCTGAATAGTCCAGAGCTTTCCTATGGATTCTGCAAGGGTTCACGAAGCAGTCGTCTGAATTGGGTCTTGAGATGTCTGGATTTGTTTGCCTTGGGGCACTATGCGACTTGATGGACACCGGTTCCGAGGGTCGCGAGAAAGCCAGCTGCTTCAGCTGTCCAATATGTCCGAAGCTTAGATTGCCGAAGCTTTAGGCATCTTGGGGTGGTTTCAACAGAGTCTGTGCCTTCACAGACTCGGTAAAAATGGCTTCAGCAGGTGGTGATATATAGGTTCGGCAGGTTTGGGTCTACCCAATACCGCCAAAAAGCACGGGGCCCTTGCATTTCCCATGTTGTCTTGGGGAAGAGCAGCGATGCGTAGCGGTCAAAACACCTCCCAGCACGAAACTTGTTCTGATGGTTAAGGTTGACCCCATATTGCACCGATATGACACAACTCACTGCCTGTCATGAGTCCTCCACCATTCGGCTCACCCATCCGAGTCATCCGTACCCCCAAAAGGCGGCAGAAGGCGGCACTTGTGCCCAAAAGCCGGTGCAAAGGGCACAGAAGGCCGACCTGGGGTTTGGCAGATTCATAGCCCATGCATTTGCCGGTTGCCTCTCAGGCTTGCTCAATGTTGCCAAGGGTTGCTGGTCGGAGTGGGTGTGCATCTTTTCTCTCCGATGTCGGTGTTGCTGGTCTTTGTTTCTTACTGGGACAATCTTGCAAGTGTTGCGGCGGAGATGTTTGATCCTTGACCCCATTGAGCCTGGCTTTCGTAATGCAACGAACATTGAGCTGGGATTTGAGCATGGGTCTTGTGCCGGAACATCTTCATTTGACAGAGATCTTGTGCCCAACAAGCTGAATATGGGGGAGGCAACGGAGCCAAACATGGGCTTCGCCATTCGCTTTAGGTCCCAACATGTCCCATGTTGTCCGCGTAGCAGATGGCCCATGCTGAAGTGAGCGCCTCAGGACAGCTACTGCAACTCCTTGCCCAGCAAACCAGTCGTTGCACGGCCGGGCGAGAACGAGGCTGCCTGTCCTGGCGCGCATATCGAAGTTGTTTGCAAACACGGGCCGAAGTGTGCAAGGTCAGACAACCTCGCTGCTTTTGTTGGGAAGCAAAACCGGTCCATTTACTCTCCTGTCAACTCCCACTAAGGCAGCAGGCCGCTTCTCAAGCTCGCCTCAAGCGTATTGATCATGCCATAGAACATCTCCGGCGGGTTGGACTTATTTATGTTCAGTGTGGAGTAGTCAGTGTTCGTAGAGCCTTCTGGGGGGGACCCAATGCCTTAATAATGTTTGGTGGTGGACGCTCCCTTTTTAAGAGGAAAGGAGGACCCCGAAATACGAGGTGCGAGGTAGACTACCAGGTAGACCCTGAATCTTGCGATGTATATGTTTGTTCTTTTCAATTAAGCACGAGCTACGAGGTAAATTTATCATAATTTGTGCAGATGGGCGTGTCTTGAGTTAGGGAGCCCGGACCCCCTAAAATGATGGCGTTCCTTTTGGTTTCCCTTTAAAACCGCCAAAAAAGGTACAGGGTAATAAGACAGACCTAATTCCATGTGCTGTGAATGTCCACCAAAGGGTCCTCAAATCTTGATGCGTACTTCGTTCAGCCATTTGCCGGATGTCTCCAAAGTCACAGATCTACAAGCAGATGCCAGTGTGTCCAATCCCAAACACTCCAAACATGGTATAATCTCCATTTCCCCTCCAAATGGGTCATATTGGTATATAACGTTTTATATTGCGTAGAGTGCGTGTCCAATGGCCCCAAATGATCCGGACGCACGTGAGCAACGGAGGACATGCGATACCTGCCCGGAGCCCCTCGGGCGTGGGAGAGCGTGAACGCCATCGAGCCCCCGGCCAAGGAATCGAGTTTCGAAGTCGGGCGAAGCGGGGAATCGAAGCGTGTGAGTCAAGGATTGAACGGGGAAACCGGTGGTGTCGTGTTTACTGGAGGGTACCTGTTTTGCAGTTGGTTCAAAGGAAAGCCAAAAAGAAGTTATTATTACTTTTAGTTGGGGGGGGTACCTGTTTTGTGGTTGGTTGAAAGAAAGGCAAAACTTTGAAACCACTGTTTGGATGGGTTCCGCAAAAAAACAAAACGCATGCAAATCCCAACAAGGCAGGACATGAACACTTCAAGCCCTGCCGTAAGAGTTTTCGCATGAGATATGCTCATTGACTTATTGCATCTCCTTGCTGTGTCAAAAGGAGGAATCAACCCTGTCCAGGTGTGCACGTCATGCTGGTTCAAAAAATGGCGGTCGTGTTCCAAAAGGGTTCTCAGCTCGTTTTAATCTAGCTGGTGCTCAGTAGGGAATGTGAGAATGAACCCAGAACCATAGGGGATGGTTTATATGGGTCATTCCATTTCTCATTCCCTGCTGAGCACCAGCAAAAAATCCGTTTTGCCTTTGCCCAACAGCTGGATCAACGCATCTGAAGGAAGGCCGGTGCGAGCCTTGGGAAGGTGCGAGCCTTGTAAAGAAGATACTCGAGCCCCCTGCCAGAAAGACTCTCTGGACAGCTTTCGATCGGAGCCTCTTCCGAATATTTCCTGGGGGTTGGTTTTGGGGCCCGTTGGTTTCATGGTGACCCTGCAGGTACCATGCCTGATCTGGGGCCATGGAATTCTGGGCCTTTTGCTTGTTGATGTTACATGTGTGCTTTGCCACTTTGGTTTGGGCGCTGGTGCATGAAGGATCCAGGGACCCCACAACCCCGCCAGACAATTCATCCCAATACTTCAGGGCTTAAGTTGGGCCGCCAAAATAGGCCAAATCAGGCCTCCAGGGCTGGGGGCAGCCTGGGCAGTGCATATCTTGGACTGGATTCGCGCACGGGTTGACCTTCCAAGAGCTGAAAGGGCGCGAGACATGGCGACGGCTCTCCGCACCGCAGCTCTTTGAGTCAGGCTGAGATGAAGGCATGGGCCTCGCAACAGGCAACAAGCACTTAGCTGCGCACCAGCACGCGCTGGACGACCTTTTTGTTGAGGTTGCGGTACATCCTCAGGTTACCCTTATTGGGGTAGTCTTGAAGGAAACCAAGGAAACACCATAGATGCGCGGCAGTCAACGCGTTGCAAAGCAGATGCTCTTCATCTCAAAGTGGTTTTGAGCAAATCCTTGGCATTAGGCAGTGCTTAGTGGCTTGGGCTTGAATTGATCAGATCCGTCGCCAAGTTAGGAGCCCCTTCAGATAGATTTCCGGATCTCAACTTAAGACCAAGGGGAGACCGATTTTGAACTCTGAGACACACCACAGCAGTAAGCTGAGCGAAGTGAGCCCCATGTCGCTGGGCCAGCACAGAACTAGCCCTTGAGGCTTGGGACGCTGAAGTTTTGGCGCGCTCCGCTCATCCCCATCTAAGTGGATGGAACGGGAAAGCCATGCAGTCAGTCTCCGAGTTGTGTGTGCGCGTGCATGCGTGCCCGCGCTCGTGTGTGTGTGTGTGTGTAGCAAGTGCGTGCGTGCGTGCGTGCGTGCGTGCGTGCGTGCGTGCGTGCGTGCGTGCGTGCGTGCGTGCGTGCGTGCGTGCGTGCGTGCGTGCGTGCGTGCGTGCGTGCGTGCGTGCGTGCGTGCGTGCGTGCGTGCGTGCGTGCGTGCGTGCGTGCGTGCGTGCGTGCGTGCGTGCGTGCGTGCGTGCGTGCGTGCGTGCGTGCGTGCGTGCGTGCGTGCGTGCGTGCGTGGTGTGTGTGTGTGTGTGTGTGTGTGTGTGTGTGTGCTGGCTATGGGATGTCCAGCCTGGACACCTGATACTTCAGGTTACTGGCGGCCAACAAGCAGCGTGTCTTTTTTTGATATCCGGCCCCGTATAAGAATTGGCTTCTGCGTGTTTCGCCGGAAAGATAGGTCTGGGTAGTCAACCCGCTTATTGTGTCTTGGCATTAGGGTTAGGGTTGTTTGGGCCAACTCACGGAATACGTACTGGGATAGGGTCGTACTTACGCTGGAGTTATAAGTGACTTAGCACTTAGCTTGGACTTATAAGTAACTTATCTTGAACTTAGAAAAGAGGTTTTTCTAAGTCCGCTAAGTTCATTCTAAGTTCATTGAGTTTGCAAACACATGCGTTTTGAAGCATGGCAGTGATGAAGCATTACGCGCTGGAAATCACACATTTTCGTGTGACTCAACGCAGCAGGGCAGGCGCGCGCGCGCATGCAGTTTACGCTGTTTGTTCGCGCTGCTTCGCACGCTTGGCTCGATGGAGCCGGAGCATTTTTTGCACTGATTGACTCGGTCTAATTTTGTTGTGCGATAATCGTTTCTATAGCGGTGTCTCCGCTGGCGGCCGGTCCGCCTTCATATAGTCGCATGGGGTGGTTTCTCCGCCGGCGGCCGGTCCGCCCATTTTGCTTTTCTCGTTTGATGATATATCATTGTAGCGGTGGTTCCGCTGGCGGCCGGTCCGCCAAGCTTTTTTTGCCACGTTCATTTTCATTTCGAGATGGCACTTGAAGCGGTTGTCCGCTGGCGGCTGGTCCGCCCAGGAATTTTTCGGCGTGATTTTTATTTCGAGATGGCACTTGAAGCGGTGGTCTGATGGCACCTTGCGATTTTTTGCATGTTTGGATTGTGAGTGCGCGGATGAAAGGCTGCAAGACTCAATCAAGGCTCCAGAATCCAGACTGCTGACTGCAAACTCCACACTCCAGACTGCAGACTCCAGACTGCAGACTCCAAACTGCAGACTCCAGACTGCAAACTCCAGACTCCAGACTGCAGACTCCAGACTGCAGACTCCAGGCTGCAGACTCCAGACTGCAGACTCCAGACTGCAGACTCCAAACTGCAGACTCCGGACTGCGAACTCCAAACTCCAGACTGCAGACTCCAGACTGCAGACTTCAGACTGCAAACTCCAGACTCCAGACTGCAGACTCCAGACTGCAAACTCCAGGCTCCAGAGTGCAAACTCCAGACTCCAAACTGCAGACTCCAGACTGCAGACTCCAGACTGCGACTCCAGACTCCAGACTGCAAACTCCAGACTCCCGATGCAGACTCCAGACTCCAGACTGCCAACTCCAGAATCAAGACTGCAGACTCCAGGCTCCAGAATGCAAACTCCACAGACAGACTGCAGACTCCAGACTCCAGACTCCAGACTGCAGACTCCAGACTCCACTGCAAACTCCAGACTCCAGACTGCAGACTCCAGACTGCTGACTCCAGAATCCAGACTCCTGACTCCAGAATTCACACTCCAGACCCCAGAATCCAGCATCCAGACAGCCCCGCCCCAAAGCCCGGAAAGGTCGGTGCAGTTTTTTCGAACTTAACAAAACTTAACTTAACTTAACCTGGGCGGGTCGTGTGGAGCCGTGGAGTCCCTATTGTAGCTCAATCAACTTAACTGCCAAACTTTCCCCGTGAGGCCCAGTTGCGTCACCACGACTTAACATAACTTATCTTGGCCCCGTGGCCGAATTCCACGACAAAATGATCAGGATCCTGGAGCCAGGAGTCATTGTGTCTGGAATCTGGAATCTCGAGTCTGCAGTCTGGATTCTGGAGTTGGCAGTCTGGAGTCTGCAGTCTGGAGTCTGCAGTCTGGAGTCTGCAGTCTGGAGTTTGCAGTCTGGAGTCTGGAGTTTGCAGTCTGGAGTCTGCAGTTTGGAGTCTGCAGTCTGGAGTCTGCAGTCTGGAGTGTGGAGTTTGCAGTCAGCAGTCTGGATTCTGGAGCCTTGATTGAGTCTTGCAGCCTTTCATCCGCGCACTCACAATCCAAACATGCAAAAAATCGCAAGGTGCCATCAGACCACCGCTTCAAGTGCCATCTCGAAATAAAAATCACGCCGAACAATTCCTGGGCGGACCAGCCGCCAGCGGACAACCGCTTCAAGTGCCATCTCGAAATGAAAATGAACGTGGCAAAAAAAGCTTGGCGGACCGGCCGCCAGCGGAACCACCGCTACAATGATATATCATCAAACGAGAAAAGCAAAATGGGCGGACCGGCCGCCGGCGGAGAAACCACCCCATGCGACTATATGAAGGCGGACCGGCCGCCAGCGGAGACACCGCTATAGAAACGATTATTGGACAACAAAATTAAACCGAGTCAATCAGTGCAAAAAATGCTCCGGCTCCATCGAGCCAAGCGTGCGAAGCAGCGCGAACAAACAGCGTAAACTGCATGCGCGATGGCTCACTGCGCGGTCCTGCCGCGATGGCTCACTGCGCGGTCCTGCCGCGATGGTCGCTGCGCGGTCCTGCCGCGATGTGTTTTCCAAACATGGAAGCGGCCCCGCCGCCGCTACGCCGTGTTCTGCCCTGCGCGGTCTAGCCGGGAGCGACCGTACGTCGCGTAGTCCGGTGTCAGGCTTTCTCTCTCGTTCAGCGATGTGGTCCGCAACATGTCAGGGGTAGCGCACGCGTGCTTTTTCGCACGCAGGCAGACACGTAGACTCAGCGAGGTAGACGCGTTTGGGACATTGCTTCGCAAGCGCTGAATGACCGAAGGCTGTTTTCCTCAAATGGTGCTAAAAAGCTAAGTCCCAGCTAAGTTCATTCTAAGTCCCGGCACCCGGAACTTAGCTCGAACTTATAAGTGGGCCTATCTAAGTTAAACATAGACAAGCAACTTATAACTATCCTCGGACTTAGCAAACTTATAAGTCCACTTGTCCCACGTTATAAGTCCACTTGTAGTAACTTATAACTCAAGTTATAAGTACGACCCTATCCCAGTAATGAGTATGTCAGTGTGACGCACTGAGCTTGTCATCCTGCGGCAAGCTGCAGGGCGTTCGGGCTGGAGCGCTGCCGAACAGGTTGCGTGATGTAGTGCTTGATATCATTTTCTCGCATCCCAGTGGGATGGGGCGTGCGGATAATTTAGACGGAGATGGGCAGAGGGCCTTGAGCTCGACAAGCAAGCCGCTGAGCAGCAGAGCTGCTCTGGCAGCAGGCTTGAAATGTAAAGATCTGGTCATCTCCTTTCTGGGCTTGGCCAGCCGCTGATAAACTGTTCGTATGGCGCATGTCAAAACGGCCAGCCTGGCTTGAAATGTAAAGATCTGGTCATTTGGCTCCTTTCTGGGCTTGGCCAGCCGCTGATAAACTGTTTATACGGCGCAGCTTGGCTTGAAATGTAAAGATTTGGCCTGCCGCTGATAAACTGTTCATATGGCGCATTGCCAAAACGGCCAGCTGGGGTTGAAATGTAAAGATCTGGTCATGTGGCTCCTTTCTGGGCTTGGCCAGCTGCGCCGTGGCGAGCAAATACTGCAGCTGCTGTTCAGTTTCTAGGCGCCTTTGAGATTGCTAGTGGCTTTGGCCATTGCCGCGATTTGGCGGTCACCAAAAACGCCAACTGCCACTCATAACCTCCTGTAGATATGCAGAAAAGGCTTTCTCCGCATTAGGCTCCAGGCCAGGAATGAAACACTTTCGAGGTGGTGTGTGATTCGCTCACAGACTGCTCATTGTAATGATCCCGCGCAGTGGTATCCACTTTTTGCGCGATTAGCTCCATCAGTGCAAAAAAAGAGCCAGCTAACGCCAAAACACAAGCTGCCGGCATAGATTTAAGCTTGGGTCGGTGCGCTCCTTGCGGTCCACCCTTTGCGCGCATTTCGCAATCACGCGCGCGGCTTTGAGGGGCGGTGAACGGGCTTGATGTGAAACACGCCCCTGTGCTTCGTTCCACCCCTCCAAAAGACTACGGGGAGATTACACAGGAGACTTGCCCCACGTCGTGCGACGCGGGCCAGGGAGGACTTAGGAAGACTATGTGGCAAGCCTAAGGGGTGATTAGGGGGAGACTACGAAAAGACTACAAGAACATTGTGTGTCACGCGGCACGCCCTTTCAGTGTGAAGACGTGGATGTTGAAAGAAGCAGGCGCAGAGCGGCACCACTTGCGAGGGGCGAGCATCCCACTTGCACGCAGTATGTAAGTTGCCTCGGAAGTTGCTTGCAGAAAGGGGAGGAAGAGACAGTCTCGCCGTAGTCTTCAGCGGCCTGCGTCACTCAAGCGGAGGTGTTGCGGGGCGCGACGCGCCTTTGCACGGCAGAGTCTCCCTGTAGAAGCGTCTTCCCGTGGTCTCCTCCAATTCCTCGCGTAAGTTTTCCGTAATTAATATTTTTCCGAGTTTTCCCTAGCCGAGTCGAACAATGCGCGCGCGCAGCCTTCCTGTCGAATTTCCGCAGTTTTCCGGCAACTTTGCCGTAATGTTCCCCGTCTTCCCCGCCCGCGCGTGCTCCGGCCCGCCGAGTTTCTGTAATCTTTCCGTAGTCTGCGCCTGTCCTTTGTAACTAGGCTTCCTCGAGTCTGCAATCACGACCCGCCGCGCGACGCGGACAAAGTCCCGCAGTCGTTTGGCGCTCTTCCCCAGTCCAGCGCGCCCAGTCCGCCTGCGTCCCGGGGCGCGGCGGGCGGTAGAACTCCCGGCGCTCGGGCTTCCCGCAATTTAATTTGTCATATGCTCTTCCCGAGCCTTCCCCGCCCGCGCGACTCGCGCCCCGTCTTGCTCCAAATTTCCCGTAGTCTTCCGCCAGCTTTTTCGTATCTTCCCGAAATCTCCCCGAACATTCCCCGTCGCGCGACCCCCCCGGTCCGGCCCACGTCGGAGTCTTCGCTTCGTTTGCTCTTCCCGTAGTCTTTCCAAGTCCTCTCCAGCCCGCGTCTTCCGGCAGTCTCCTTTCCCGGCCCGGAACATAGACGGGAAACAGAACAAGAGCATGCCATGGTCCATTTCCCGCAAGAACAATCCTCAAAGCTCCTGGCCAAAAATCCTACGTCCGCTGACCACGGTGTCACCCAGCGCCACCCCTTGTCACCCATTGTCAACCCAGCAACCTGTCAACAGTCACGCTTTCTTCCACTAAAGCGCACTTGCGCCACAGGTCTTTGCGCCAACGTGGCGCAAGTGACACTCCGAGTCCTGCCCCTACCATCGAGGCCGGCAAACCATAGCAGTGGCGGAGGCGCTAAAGCCCAAGATTGAAATCCAGCCTGTCAAATACTGCAGACCACGAAGGTGATCGGGGGCCTCCGCAGGCTCCAGGCGTGAGTTTGTTGGGGCTTGCAAGTTGGCAGTGGCAGTGACGTTTGTCAGGGTAGGTGTACTCGGCACAGTGTATACTTTTTCTTTTCGCTACGATTTCCCGGCTCGCACCAGGTCGCCAAACACAACTGCACTCACATCTGAACAAAACTGTGCCTTTTGCTAAGCAGGTATTCATTCAAGGTTGATTTCCAGAGCAAAGGTTTCCAATCAGGCAGTTGTTCATTTTCAGAGCACTTCAGAACCCTATTCATGAGTTGCCAGCCATTCTGGAGCGCCAAGGACCTGCCTGAAAAGTTCAAGTTGGAGGGCGGGGAGAAGTTGGAACTTAAACGAAACTTAGAGATGTTCACCCGCTCGCCTGTCGGCCAAAATGAAAACCAATGTTTAAAGACGTGTACTTGAAAGTAGGTACTACAGCAAGTCGTTAAGGACAGCCCTGAAAACCCGCAAAACGGACGCAAAAACCCGCAAACGGACGCAAATCTCAAAAAGTGGTCAAATCTAGAATTGCAGGATCACACAAAACCAGCTCTGTTGCCTCATCAGCTGGCGAACCCCAGGGTTTCAATCCAGAAGTATTGTCCAGGTAGGGCAAACAGACCATCATCCGCATGGCAAGCCAGTTGCGGGCCGCCCATGCAAAATGAAAGTTTGCAAGGATAGCCACGACTTTCCATAGAATCGGTCATTTTCTTTCCAACTCGGCCCAACCGGCCCATATTTGTTCAGTCGGCCAGAAAAAGTGTGACAAACCACATCGAGCAAAAATAAGTGTTCAAATGAAGGTGCAGGTGTGTCTGTGTGTCTGTGTGTTTGTGTGTCTGTGTGTCTGTGTGTCTGTGTGTCTGTGTGTCTGTGCGTCTGTGCGGCTGTGCGTGTGCGTGTGCGTGTGGGTGTGGGTGTGTGGGTGTGGGTGTGTGTGTGTGCGTGCGTGCGTGCGTGCGTGCGTGCGGGCGTGTGTGTGTGTGTGTGAGATTGTGTGTGTGATTGTGATTGTGTGTGTGATTGTGTGTGTGTGTGTGTGTGACTGAGTGAGTGAGTGAGTGAGTGAGTGAGTGAGTGAGTGAGTGATTGTGTGTGTGTATTGTGTGTGTGTGTGCGGGTGGACGGTTGGTTAGGTGGGTGGGTGGGTAGGTGGGTGGATGTGCATGCGTGCTTACGTAGGTGCGTGCGTGCATGTCTGTGTGTGTCGATGGGTTTTACAGGGTGGCCCGAAGTAAAGTGTTGTTGTACCTTCTTTAGATGTGGATTCAATGGGGTACCATACGAAATGGTCGGTCATTTTATTTGCTTTGTTAGGCGTGAACTTGAAGGCAGACCTAAAATAGACAGTCATCGAGTGTAGCTCCAACCTACGGGCCACGCCAGGTTCGTCCCCTCTCCAGGATGAACGTGCCATTCCTGCAGCTGCTGCTCTCAACGAGCGCGCGCAGGCACCTCTTGGCCGGAGCCTTAGCGCTGATGGGTTTGACGGTTGCTGAGAGTTACCCCCACGCAAATTAATATGGAAACCAATCAAGAGGGCGGACCTGTAAGATGCTGGCTTTTTGGTGTCCACAGGTTCTAAAACATGTGTTCCAGCTTGCACGAAAGGACAATCATTGTGTGTAGCATCCTAGATCCCCTGTGTTAGGATCATGTTGGGGTCATACAGTCAGAGTGAGAATGTGGGGGGAGGAGGGGGAATTTCCATTTGAATGTGTCAAATAGGAGGGTGACCCCTCTGGGTGGGTTTCAGCGTCAGCAGCAGAAGATCCCAAGTGAGCCACAATCAAAGCCTGGCTTGGCGGGTTGAAGCCGTAAGGAAAATATCCGTCAGGTGACTGGAGGGTTGCAGTTGCGGGCCGAGCCAGGTGGGTCCGGTCCAGGGTGGTCTAGGGCCCCCCACGGGCCGCGCATACAAAATTTGCATAGTATACTTGGATTGGTTGTTGGGCGGGACCCGCACCGACCTTACACTTTGGGAAATGTCTACGAATGTTCGTGCTTTCTACGTCTCAGATACAGAGTTGTTCACCTGTTGACACACCAGTAGAGACTCGATACTTGAGAGTCCCATCGGTTCGCCCAAAATCCGTCACAATGCGGAAGGATCTTTATCGGAGCCCTTTTGGTTGCAAACCCAAGCCCGGCTGTCACCAAGTTGCACCTTGCAACCCCATCACAGGGGATACGGTTCTCTCTTGCTGCGCAGACAAACCAATGGCGGCAAACTGCCCTTGCGCGTTGAAACCCAAAGCACTGTGAAGCAGGAGCTTTTGGACGAGGCCAAGGGTTCATTCCTGCCAGGTGCAGAAAGGTGGGGAGTTGGACAAATCGACTGGCAATACGGCATTTTGGCTCAAATTGACCCCCCCCACAGAGAGCGGCGGAGCGTCGGAGCGTCAGAACGGTCCAAGGATGAGATGCAGCAGCATATTCTTCGACAGTGCACCAAGGCTCGCACCTAGTTTGACCACTCGCACAAAATGACATGCCAAGTCAATCAATCAGGGTTACACAACTTTCTGCTTTCGATCTCGTTCATTCACAAATTCCTAAATTATTGTTATGTTATTTCATTTTTGTTCTGTTGTTTTGTTTATTTGCATTGTTTTTCGGGGGCGTCGGTTTATAGCCCAAACCAGGGGTTCGCTGCTTGAGGAAACATCCCTATGGGCCCCCGGGTGTGCCGCTGAAATTGCAATCCCTGGGCGCAAAGTGTCATGCAAAGCTTGGCTGGTGTTTTGGTACAATCACCTTACAGTTTGTTAGGAAATCTTCGGGCGGGGCAGCGATTTGCAAATCAAACATTTGGACAAGCCCCCACCAGAAGAGTAGGTGTCTCTAAGAGGACAAGCCAAAGCACTAGAAAGCCCATTGTTTGGCAAGCCCCCGGCCAGAAAACCACCATCTTTGCTGCTGGGTTTGCCTTCTTCCATCAGGACCCCGCCATGCCGGGCGCGCTGCAAAACCTGATCACCTCCCTAGTCCGCGCAGCTTGGCTTGCTTGGCTTGGCTTGTTGGTTGAGGTTCCAAAAGGTTAAGATGTTGCTTCCAAGTCCTTCGAGGGAATGAACACGCTCTGTGTATGCTATTGCCATCCATTACCTACCTGGATTTTGTGGGAATCAAAACACACACGTGATATGCCGGATTCACGAAAACAAAGTCAGGTACGTGAGCTAGCCACATGCAACCACCTGACTCTGGTTAATGAATTAGAGGTGTTCCTAGAGGTGTTCCCCTTTTCCCATCTGATTTGATCTGTCACACTTCCACCTCTGCCCCCCCCTGCTGCGTTGGGGGGGAGTCTCCACTGGAACAAGGGCCGAAAGGTTTGTGGAAGGGGATTCGTTTTTGGTTCGGTGTGTGTTTTGTGTGTGTGTGTGTGTGTGTGTGTGTGTGTGTGTTTGGGCGCACTCCAACATAGGAACCTCCCAGTGTTTTACCTACTGCCTTTACATCCCGAACAAGAGCTCCGTTTTCGCTTTCCCGAAGTACAGATGGCGCCTTGCTCGCGCCTCTAGGTCTTTTGGGCTGACATGGTGATGGAACTCGAGCTCTGGGCTCGGTGATCTGAACAGCTGCACCGAGTTTCCTGCGGGGAAGGGGGGAAGGGCGGGTGTGGGTTGTGCTAGGTTGGCTTGGTTGGGCGGGCGGCTGGATTGGGCGGGTTGAGACGAAGTCTTGCCTGCAGCGATGGTTTCGATTGCCCTCTCATTCCAACCAGGGTTCCCGAGCTTGCCACAGTTGGTGTGGAGCTATCATTTGAGCTAGCAGTGCCAGATGTGCGTTGTGTGATCACAAGCTGTACCATGCCGATTGCAGACCAATCAATCGGTGTTTCTTGGCCTGTCAGCGCGCATTCTCCATTGGCATGGTTGCAAAACACGCATTTTTAGTGGACGTTCGCAGGGTCCCAGCACTTCGCCTCTCCCACCGCGCTTCCTCAATGGCACAGCTGCGAAAAGCTCATGTTCTTCGAAAACTCACCGTCAACATCCGTGTGAGCCATGAGCTCACCCACTCAGCCGTGTATCCCCGCCCGCCAAATGAGAAGCGCACCCGCTCTCGCGCACCCGCTTCGGCCTTATCCATGCCTGACAAATGGTAGGAGAGCTTCGCCCAGCACAGGTCAGAGCGTAAGAACCCGGTGGGCATGGGTGCAAAGGACTGGTGCAGCTTTGACAGTGATTCTTGGTGGCTTGATGCCTGAATTCCTGATCCCTGTGAAAAGCCATTTGCGTTTGAAGGGCTGCTTTCTTTTTCAAGCTGTTGGGAAACCGAATGTAGGTGTGTGTCCTTTTAGGGGACCCCAAAATGATGGCTTTTCGTTTGGTGTCCCTTTCAAACCAGCAACAAGTACCCTGAAAATAAGACATTTGTAGAGACGACAAGCCCATTTTCTGCCGGTTTTTTCCTTGCGAGGCTCGACGCTTCCTCCAGTCGTCGCAGAGAGGATGACGAAGAGGAGTCCGCTTCAGGCGAGATTTGCTTCCGAAAGGGAGGGGTGGTAAAAGGGCCCATGTAAACGATGGTTGACCCAACTTAGATGAAACTCCAAAGGTAAGTAAGGGTCCATCCCCATTGTTTCCATGTCGGTTGGAATTCCGGGGTCTATATGCAATTTGACCCCGCAAAAGAAGCCGGACCCATATGGCAGAACAACCAACTTGCCGATTTGGGGTGGGCGTCGAGCCATGAAGATGTTTGACAAGCGTCAAACGTCCAGCATCATCGTATCAAGCACATGCGTTTAGTGCCGCAACCAACCAGGATGCCTTAAGACCAGGTTCGCCTTAGCCCCTGCTTTTTCCCACGTTGCTTTTGAAGAGAACCATGTTGCGTCGCAGTTTGGAGGTGTATATCTGACACATTTGACTCAATGTTCGAGCCTTTTCCCTTACCTGGATGTTCAATAATTCAAAGAAGCTTACAGGAAACTTACTATTTCCATCTCTATCTTTCAACATTTGCCGCCCAGGAGCACGAGCGAGTGAATTTTCCCCGTTTGGGTTCGGTCATCCCCTTTACTTCCCCAAATAAAGGAGATGCTGCCATCTACCTTCATTTTGGAGGGGGTGTTCCCCCAAAATGAAGGATTCCGCAAATGGGATGCCCCAGATGAAGCGGCGGTATGATTCCCGGTATCAATACTCAGATCAGCGGCTTTTTTTTTGGCCGCAAGCTAATTTAGCGGGGAGAGAGGCATGATTATTGCAAATGTGCACCGCGCCACACGCGCGGAAGCATGCGGAAGGCTCGCGGAAGGGATTTTTTTCGCGGAAGGTTTGCGGGAGCTTTGTTTCAGCTTGCGTGGAATGAATTTACTTGTTTCAGCTTGCGTGCTTTTCCACGCACGAACAAACGATTACAGTAGCAGCAGAAAGGTGTTGCTGCGTACAAGAAACGCAACACTTACTAGAAGAGCAGATGCCAACAGAAAGCCAAGAAGACCAAAACAGCCGGCGGATTTCGCGGAAGGCTCACGGAAGCTGCGCGGAAGGGTGGCCCCGTGTTTGCAGGCAAGTGCCCACGAAGCACGGGTAGCCCAATGGAGCCCAAGCCTACACAGGCTGCCGCGCCTGCCTTTTTCCTTTCTGCGCCAATACTCGCGAAGCAAACCTTGTAAAACATGTGCCGCGGAAGGCTTCGGAAGCAAGCAATACAACACATGTGCCGCGGAAGTTCGCGGAAGGGACCTTTTGGCCCGTGGCAAGGATGCGGAAGGGTCCGCCGGAAGCTTGAATAATGTCCAATCAAGTTTGTAGGGAGTAAAAACCCTCGCTCAGATGGTCATGATAAGGCATAACCTATGGCGAGCCATTTTTGGGTGGAACATCCATTTGCCAGCTATTTTGATATTCACCAGGGCTACAGGGTTTTGACCCACAGCCATATCTCAGACCCAGGGTTGTGCAAGTTGCAATCCTTGTTTCCATTTGGCCATGGCGCATGGCGAGCCATTTTGGGGTGGATGAACATCCATTTGCCACAAATCTACGCCAGATCCGTTCCACGCGTGTTTTCCGTTCGCGCGCTTTGCATCGCAGGCCAAGTTCCGGGCCCCCAGGGCCCACTGGGCTGGCGCCTCGATCGAGTCGAGCCCAGCGAGTCGATCCATCGTCGCTGAAATCTTCGCTGCGCGGGAGAAATCGGCGGTTCAAGGCAGAAGCAGCGATTGGTTTTTGGGTTTGATAGCGACATATTTTTTGTTGCTGTTTTAGTATTCGGCTTCCCTAAACGGTGAGTTTCATTGTGGTGTCCCTTTACATTTTACATACAAGCCAAGATGGGCTCCAATAGTTTGAGAAACGTTTAAATGATCTTTTGCCGTTCATTCTCGTGGGTTCAGCGCTAAACTTGCAGAAGTAGTTGAACCATGGCCAAATGGAAGCAAGCGGCCGTCTGGCCGCGTTTCTGGTCGATGACCAAGCGCAGTCCCACAAACTTGAGTGGGTTGGCCCTGCTTTTGCATCACTCAAATGCTGTTTCGCAAAAAGTACCTGTGGCAAGGGTTTTGGCAAGCAACATGAGCAAACAAACAAGCAGTTGAACCCTCGTTTTCAGAGACTCGTGGGTTTGTGTTGAAGGTGACAAAGGGCAAGTCGCTCTTTTGGGGTTCCATATTCCATATCCCAGATTGGAAGCCCCTCTTCCCCCGGGATAGATCAGGCATTCCAAGAAAGAACCACGGGGTTTCCTTTCGCGGAGGAGCAGCAACAATGCAACTGCCTGGATTTCGCTCTAGGCCAGGAGCTTTCCAAGTCGGGCCAGTGGCAACTGGTGCAGAAACTGGTTGAGGGGCATTGAATTGTCATTTTAAGTTAACTTGAAGAACCTTTAAGCATGCTAGTTTTTGATGGTTCCCTTGCGGGTGCCTTGAAAGGGCGACCGAAGGGAACCCTGCAAAAAATTGTCGATTGAAAGAGATCCCACGTGGGTGTATCTTGGGGAAGTGGAAACCGAAGGAAACCAATTTCTGGTTTTCTGATTCTGAGACAGATCCACACTCCTGGCAGGGTTCCACTTTTGACCCTATGGAAGACTGAAACCCAGGGTTCATGAATTACTGAGTCTAAGTCTACCTTGCGGTAATCCAAAAGTGGAACCCTGACTCCTGGCGTCTTTTGCTTCTCCGCGCTTTGAGGTCGAGCACTCTCTCCATGGTACCGCTGGCTCGTTCGCACCGGTGGGTTCCGTCACCCGCCGCTGACGATTGCCTTGAAGGCTTCACCCCCATACAGTTGCATATTTGACGGCCTAATACGTATATGTGTATATAGTTGATATCAATTCATTGTGCCTGCGTTGCGGGATTGCATGTCGTGCTGAAGCCGACACACCGATACACCGATATCCCTCCAGGATATCAGCGCGGCCGGATATCGGCGCGGCCAAACAACGGCCGGCAGGATATCGGCGTGCGCGCCGATATCCAACCTCTTGTCGAAGGAGAAAGATACCGGAGCGGCCGGACATCGCCGCGGCCGGATATCGGCGCAGTCAGACATCGACGCGGCCGGATATCGGCGGCTAAGGATGCCTTCATTTGGCACGGCTGCTTCATCTGTGGCCGCCTTGACATTAAGCGGAACTGCCCACACCGCAGTGGCAGCGACAAAAGAGGCCGCGGCGTGTTTGCAACGCATGTTTTTGTTCAGTTGTGACCTTGGCTACTTTTTTCTGGAGGTGGCCTTCAAAACACTTGTCGTTGTCACAATTGAGCAATCGGTGCTAAAGTGTGCTGTAGAGTAGTGTGTTGTGCTACATTGTGGTGTGATGTCTGTAATGTATGCGTCGGTGCACTGACATCCCCCCGCGCCCGCTCTGGAAACCCGCCCATGGAGGAGTCGGCGCGGCCGGAGGTTGGCGCGTGCCAATATTAATATTAGCCTCCAGGGTTTTGGGGAAGATTATCGGTGCGGGCCCAGGAGCGGGGCAGGATGCTTCCCCCTCGGCGGCGCCAGATTGTCTCCCAGCTAGAGCGAGGCCGATATCCACCCAGAAAAGGATATATCGGCAAGTCCGCATATCGACGCGCGCGCCGATATCTATCCCAGAGCCTTGGCAGGGAGGATCTCGGCACGCGCAGATATCAGCACGGGGCGGAGTTGAAACCACCACGCCCCAACCTGTTTTATTTACACGTTTCTTCATGTGATCAATTTGTGTGTTTGGTTGTTTGCTTGTTTGTGTTTTTATGCGTGGTTGTTTGTTTGTTTGTTTGCTTGCTTGCTTGCTTTGGTTGGTTCGTTGGTTATTTTGTTTGTTGTATAAATATATATTTGTTAATATATTTGCAATAGAGATAGCGTTTACCAACTTCACAAGCTTTGTCCAGGTGGGCAAAGTGAGAACTGGTTGGATACATTGGGGTCCTGAGCAAACGACATGCAAAAGCGAGCAGGATCCTTGCTGGCACATGGCACCTGACTCAATGCTGATTTTTCAGGTACCCTCCAGGTGCAATGGGAAGGGTTGGCCCTTCACTTCCCGGGGCGTCGGAGGGAGGTCAATTTTTGAGTGCTGTGGGCCGGCAGGTTGGGCCCCTCTGCGCTGTCCCGAAACAGCGGCATACTCAGAGCGCTTGGCTCGCCCTTGGATCCCAAACATGAATGCTCAGGTGTTCTAAGGTTTGGATTATATGTTGTCTTTCCCTTCTGAACATTTTATTAAGGCAGCATATTCTGTGAAGCTGTGGCAACATTGTCCATGGACAACCTGGACCATCCTAGGCTGCGCTTAGTTGTGGAGAGCGTCAGGTTCCTTTTCCACGTGATATTGGTGCCGCTCTTGGCTTGCGAGGCCGAGCAGAGGAACTGGCTGCTGCTCCGGACATTGCCCGGGTCCCGGCGAAGATTCGAACAATGACGATTTAAGCTAGAGTGCAAAAAACATTGGTGGATACAGAAGTAAGGGATTTCCACCGTACGGTCACCCTTTCAGCCAGAAGACAAGTGTTCAATTCTTGGGGGGTAAAGGATCATTACTTCTTCATCAATGCATTTGTTTGCGTTTTGTTTAGCTGGCTTTGGGTGCGTGTTCTGAGCTCGTTTCAGGGTGGGACGGTGAGGGTCTGGCTCTTTTGCCGCGCGATGTGTTTCAACACAGGGGATTGGACGCAGGGCCTGCCTCTTGAGCCGTTTGGAAGAATTCTACGGGGTTCCCTTCAATTTAGCAGGTCCCTCTAAGAGGCACGCCCTAGCCGGGAAACAAAGCAGGGCCCTAGTGTTTGCACGCAACTGAAAGTTCCTTTTTTGGATGGTTGTAGATGGTATTCCAACATTTTTTGAAGGACACTAAGATGCAACAAACACGCTTGAAGCCAGGTGCCTGCCATGCTTATGCAAGGCAGACAAGCAGACAACATCCAAAAAGGGAAGAGAGCAAACCACCCAAACAAGAGGTTCCCAACCCCCCTCCCCCCAAGCAATGGAACTTATCTTTCAGATCTCACGCAAACCCGCAGGGTCCAACCCGCTGCTTCAGTTGAAGAGAGGACGCCATCCACGTCATTTCTTCGGCCCCCGCCCCCAGTTTGCTGGAATTTCTTGAATGCCGTTGGGGCGATTGAAAGGAAGAGAGTACAATATCCAAAAAAACACACACCTTTGGGAGTTTTGTTTACCACTTGACACCAAAGAGATGAGTTGGAAGGGAAGTTGATAGCACATCCAAAAATGAGTTCCGAGCGTCCAAGGGTCGATTTGTGGCAAAAGAGGAGTCGTTGCCATAAATGATTTGAAGCCAAACGACCAAGTAGTTGGTGTTGCTGTAAAAGAGCTGAAGCCGGAAACAAACCACGGAAAAGCAAGCAAGCAACAAACAAAGCAAAAAGCCAAGGGGCAAAACCCATCAAGTTGGTGTTGCCACAAAGAGAATAAGTAAAAACTGGTGAAACCGCAGACACAAACACACAACAAATAAACAAAAAAAAAACGAAAAAAAAAATGAAAAAAAAATAATAAAAAAAAAACCATGGAAAAACAAAAACAAGCTGGTGTTGCTATACGATAAGTTAAGACCGGAAAAAAAGAGAGCTCCAAACGGGACCGCCAGCGAGCCGAAGCGAAGCGAGGCCAAGGGCATCCTGCAGGTGCTGGTGGTCGAGGCCCGTGACCTGCGCCCGGTGCACGGCATCGGCACCAATCCCTACGTGCCCGACCACCCAGAGACGTGACGTCGGGTCAACACCGTTTTGGGATCTCATTTTGGGGTTTTCGGTGCACCACCCATTTTAGAACCTATTTTAGTGATTGGATGGGGATGTTCACTGCGGGGTAACCGGGGTTTTGACCCATAGCCACGTGACGTGGAGACGTCGGGTTCGTCGGATCAGCTGGGCGTGTCTTGTTTTAGGAATGGGACCCCGAAAAACATGGGTGGGTTTGTCGTTTTTTGGCTTCCTTTTGAAAGCACGAATAAAAGGGGTACCCTCCAAAAGTGGCCTCTGTTTGGGAAGCTAGCTTTTGTATGCTTTTCCCTTCTTGGTAAACAAATACTTCGGGCCACTCCGGAAGTGAGATGCGTTTTTTTAAAGTTACGAACACCTAAACCAATTTACCTCCGTCTATGGTTAGCTAACTTTTCACTGACTGAGTTTGCTGGTTCATCGGGCCTTGTCGGCTTACCGTACCATTTGTGTGACGGTCAAACACACCTAGGTACTTGGGCTTCGTAGGAATTGACATGTTCAATTCACCGGAACCCTGAGCCACAGGAGTTTCGACCGTAGCGCATGTTTGGTTGGAAACGCGGGCAAACTGTGAACAGCTGGACCCACTGACCGGTTTCCCCGCAATGCACAAGTGGACGCAGCGAAAGTCGAGCCCTGCTTTGGCTTAACACAAAGCTGGAGTCCCTTTATGTGACTTGTTTGCGTTATGAGTCCAAATGAAGAGCGTCTTTTGAATCTGTCCCTTTGTTTTCCTGACTACAAGAGTCAACTTTCAAGCCTTGAGCGTGCCGGGCATGCCCTCACTCGTTTGAAAAGCACTCCATGCACAGATTTCAGCCGCAAGCTCCCGCTGGGTGTGTGTGTGTGTGTGTGCCAGCAACTATGTTCTGCTGGTTTTTGTTGCAGCCAGGGGGAGGCAGTGAGGATGTCCCATTCTTGGGAGAATGGGCACAGCAATAGCGTTTGCTTGGGGCCCATCGGCCATTTCATGTAATTACTAAAGTTGTTCTTGACGAAAGCGGCAGCAATCAGATCTTTTGCCCAGTGCCATTGTGAGCTCCATGTTGGGAAATACTGTGGATGGACGAAATCCTGCACCACCTAAAAAAACCCTGGGGGTGATGCTTCCCCTGTAAATACCAGCAAACAATGGTTTGCTATGGTTTCAAAGTGGTGCGAAATGGATTTCGTCCACAGTAGGTGTGTCTTCGATCACCTCAAGACTCAGGAAGTAAACAATGCCTAACGCCGGGGGAGCGGGGGAACGTGAGGCGTGGGCGATTGGGCGAGCACGTGCGCCGCAGCGGCACGGTGTGGAGCGAATGATCGGGAGTTGGCCCAGCGTTTGCCAAGGGATCCTGCTAAAAGGGTCTCTACACTTTGTGGGAGTTGTTTTTTTCCATGAGATGTCGGGCCACTTGTTGTCTTACAAGTTGCAAACCAGGGATGCGCTTTGGTATCATAACAATATGTTACTTTCCACAACCTTGCCCATTGTTTCGGAGAAAAAACAAAGAAAATAACGGAACGTGCGGGAACCTTTTTTCAGCGGGACTCTGCTTGCAGTCGATGGACTGGGGGGACTGGGGGTCTTTTTTGGTCGCCTTCTCGGACCATTCGTTATTTTTTTTGTTGTTTTTTAAACGTGGCTCTGCCTCAGATTGAATGAGTCTCAAACGAACACAGACATGGGGTGGTATTTTTTTGGGGGATGCCTCTTTTTGAGTCGGTTTTCCGGGAACCTAAGGGACCATTTTGGGGGACATTGCCACATCGCCAACCCAGAACTGAGCTTCCAGGAGCAACCTCCGCCCTGCCTGGAACTGCCTCATGGAGTTTCCGGTGGTTTCCACCAGAGGCCGGACCGGGCTCTCGCGGTTGCGGCTCGCGAAATGCCTCCCATGGCCTGTACCTGGCGCCAAGTTTGATCAAATTCTTATTTTAAGCAAACCATGGAAGTCTGGGGTAGAGAGTTTAGGACCTGTACAAGGGGTAGACTTAAGCCGCATCGGCTTGTTTAGCTGCGCACACTGTGGAGGCGCGTGGCCAATGTGATTCAAAACCTGATGACCAGAAAACTGGCGCACTGCGGCAGCGCGTGGCCAGTGTGATTCGGATTCCGGCGGCTGGCTTTGAAGCTCAAAGTCTGATGACCAGAAAACTGGCGTGGCCAGTGGGGAAGCACATGAAAAGTCATCAATTCTTCGCTAGATGTTAGCTGAACAACCTGCTTTTACCGCGGCGTGGGAGGCAAGCGGCTAGTTTTGCGGCAGAGCGCGCCAGTGTGATTGCCATGAAAATAATGATGCATGATGTGACCTCACGCGCTTCGAGCATGCTTAGCGCGACCGCAGGTAGGATACTTGGCTAATTTTGTGCAGCAAGCAGATACTTCAACTATGGGGTGGAGTGCCTTCCAGTTTCTCCTGTTTCTTGAAGGGCAATCCTTTTGTAGGTGCCATGGTCGAAAGACCCGTGCGTGGCTTTCTTGTCATCTTTTTTTTTGCCGGGGGGATAGTAGGGATAGCCATCAACCCATGGGCATTTTGGATGCAACCTCTTTGGCTCGGAAAGGCTGGCTTCCATGACAGCCGTGTTGCCGCGTTGGACCCATGGCACCACTACTTGGGTGTGTTGTTTTGCGGGTACCTTTTGTTTTTTGTGTTGTTTAAATGGGTACCAAAAGGACAAAGCACCATGTTAGGGGGTCCCATTCCTAAAATCGACAAACCCACTTGGGTCGATTGAGAGAAGCCCTGGTTAGCTTGAGCTAAGAATGTGCTTAGATTTTACAAACCATACTTGTTAACTGATAGACACTAGTTTAAACTGTAGCTGGACTGTATTGCAACCAAGCTAAACATACTGAAGAACTACATGTTCAGATTTGCAGATGGGGCGGGGCGCATTCAAAAAACCATTTTCCTTGGGTCTTCAACTTTGTTCTTTTTGATCGATCCAGAACCCGCGAGAAGTGAGGAGACACATCCATTCGATCGATCAAGTGAGGTTCGTTTTGCCCGGTAGTTTTACCGAGAAAGCAGGTGGACATTCTGCATGCAACATGTGGGTGGGACGGCGGTCATGGAAGGTTTGCGGAAGGGTTTGTAACAACCAAACCTCAGGTGGCAACTGTCCAATGTGTTCTAATCCTTTTTTTGCCAGCACACCCCACAAAGCCGAGGAAAAGGGCTGTTGTTTTTTCTTCGCTGACTTGA
Organism: Effrenium voratum; assembly: GCA_963377175.1. Taxonomy (NCBI): domain Eukaryota; class Dinophyceae; order Suessiales; family Symbiodiniaceae; genus Effrenium; species Effrenium voratum. The sequence continues at coordinate 415,210 of CAUJNA010002868.1, read as the reverse complement.
GGCAACTTGGAGCTCGAGGTGATGAGCCGGGCGCCCCTCTTCGGCGCGGAGCTGAGCTAAATTGGGCGCCGAAACCGGGCCGAAACCTCGTGGTTTTTCCCATTCGAGCGGATGGAACAAGGAGTTGTGTGTCTGGTATTATGATTCTGCCGACCCTTTGGTGGACACCTTTTGAACATGGAACTATGTCTGCCATGCATTTTTGAAGGGATGCTACTATAGACTTCATACCCACATGAGAAACCCCTCTTGTCAGGCGGGGACACAAGGCTTGGCCATGTCACGGTCCCCTTGGACGACATCATCTCTCCTGCCAGCTGCTCAGCCCGATGCCTTTGGCAAGCGGCCATCGTCAGGTTATGACCCGCAGCAATTCATTTGGCTGTGAGTCAAACCAATGGTACTATTTTGGGGTAGGTGCACCACCCATGTTAGAACCTATTTTAGTGGGGATTGGGATGTTCACTTGGGAGTACGGGATTTTGACCCATGCCATTTGAGTTGTCGGACTGGCAAATTGAACAATGGTTGCCTACCTCTTAAAATAATTGCAGCGTATTTTCTGGATGGTGTTGGAAAACCGCCGAGTTGGAGGGAGTGCGGAAGCACCGCATGTATACAAACGAACAACCGGCCAAGCAAGACAATCTTGGCATCAGGGGCCGATTCTTTCCAGGTTCAGAACCGAGGGGAAATATCTGGTTTCGAAAAACCATGGAATGGAATGGGGCATAAATGAACCCCAATGGTTTGGTTTGGTCTGAAGGAAACCATTGAAAGGATGCCAAACCAAGTGAAAACCATTGAAAGGATATGTTTTGGTCTGAAGGAAACCCCAAAAACTTTGCTTGTTTGTATGTGCCTCCGGCCGGCGACGCACACAAACAGTTTTGGAGCCGAGGCGGGTCCCGCCGTGAACGTGCCTGGCAACTCCCAGCTCCTCGGAATTCCGAGTGCTGAGGGACTGGTTCTGTTTCAGTTGCGGGCCGAACATGGATGGCACGACCGACCCCACATGTTGATGTAGTTATCCCCATTTACCCTTAGTCATCCCCTTTACTTACCCACATAAACGAGATTGTGCCATCTACTTTCACGCTGTACATGGGTGGATCCACAAAAGCCGCAGCACCTTCTGAAGACAGACATGGTGGTGGGGCAACTGACAAAACTACATTGCAGTTGGTCGTTAGGGCAGGGCGGGGCAGGGGAGCCACCCAGGTTTCCTATGCAAAACAAGTCATTCCGAGGCTCACTGGATTTCCCTTTGATGTTCCTTCTTGATCTACAAAAGGGTATCAGCACAACAAACACGTTGATTGAGCAACTGGCAAAAATGGTAGTTTGTTTTTTGTGTTGGGTAACCTTCTTGCGATTGTGTTGAAGGGAACTCAAACAAAACAAACAATCGTTGAGTTTCCCTTTTGGGAGACAGACAAACATGAGCAATGGGCAATGTCGTAGCTGCAGTGCTCAGCCATGCCCGATTCATGGGTACGTAATATAGTACAATAGTCTGTAGTTGCGAACTCAAACGGATTTTCCTCGATCTAGATATGGTTGGGTTGCAGAGTTTATTTATTGTTTCAGAGAGTTGCGACGGCAACAAACCCCCAGGCACTTGCAGTGATTTCTCAAACGACGGTGAGGGAACTATCCAATTAAATCACTACCAATAAGTCATATTGTCCTTCTCCCTTCCCACCAGTGAAGGCTTGGGGAGAAAAAACAAGGCGACAAGTGATCAACATGGCTCTTGCACGGTCTGATCGTTCGGTTCAAAGCAAACCTTGGCTTGTGGTGTTCGCGCAAATTTGGAAGACATGATGAGCCATTCTCAAATCGCTAGTACCACAGTGTTTCAGAATCCGGGGACTCCAGACCGCCATTGTGAGGTTTCCAACTTGCAAAGCCACCATGATCCAGAGGTTTTTCCCGGCATGGAGAAAGGTGCGGCTTCAATCCATGATCATTGAGGTCCATCTTCCTTTGGCAAACCTTGAGTTTGGGGTCACCCGATGTCCAGCCCTTGCATGGATCGAAAGCCTTGAGGTTAGCGTATCGCTGCGAGCCCTTGCTGGGTGCGCACAAAGGTGAGGTCCGAATCCGGACGTTCGATCCAAAGATCCGCAAGCAGGATTGGTCACAGTGCCCGGTTTTGTGAGAACCACTGAAATCTGTTACCCTGTCCCAAAACGCTGTCAAAGAGTTTGGAGCAAAAGCTTGTTTTTCAAGATATCAAATTCGTCAAGGTGGTAAACATGAAGGATGCTCGAAATTGTTTGGTGGATGGCGGCAGTCAAACATTTGCTAACAGAGTGGGCCCTCCGCGTGGTTGGGGTTGTCAAAAACGGGTCTGTGCATTGGAGGCTGACCAGGGTCTCACCTGTTCAAACATGTGTTAGCCTCTTGTTTACGCAAGCTTCTCGTTCTGTTTGATTGATTGATGAAAGCAAATACGTTCTGCGCCTGGGTTCGACCTTCGGCAGGCGCGGGCCAGGGTGAGTTAGCGGGGCCCCGAGTCGGAGGGAGTCGCCGAGCGGCTCCAGGGCTCTGCTCTGCTTTTGTGCAAGGCACACGGTCCCTGAATTCATGGACTCGGCCCTCAGCCCTGATGTTACCCTCTTGCCCTTAGGGCGTGTACATCAGGCTTTTGTGCATATACTTTTCGGGAAGATCATGTTAGTGGCAAATCAGAAAAAGAAAAAAACTTCTTTTGGCCAATCTTCTCAGCATGTAAGAAGGGGAACAAAGGTCGACGGTCCCAAATGCCGAAAACCAGACAAATGAGCAACTAACAACACTACTTGTGGGCAACTGGATTGGGTGAGTGGGGCCGAAGGCCGTTGACGCTCGGCACAAGCCATAGGCCGTGAACCTGCTAGGGTTCCTTTTGAGGAAATCAGGTAGACCTGATCCCAGGGTGATATTCTGAGAGGGAAAACGCTTAAGCCCTTTCTAAGGGTTTTTGTGTTGCACCCTGGGAATACACCCACTGGGTATTGACTCCATCTATATATACATATACATATATATATATATATATTTCTGGTTAAAACCGTTTAATCTTGAACCGTTCTGGGTCATTTCCCAAGGGTGTAGTCTCAGGGTGTAATACAAAAACTCTCAGATCCTTGGAATGTACGCAAAATGCGGACCCTGCCTGCTGGATCAACCAAGGTTTTGATCATCGACTACCAAAAGCTCCAGGCAAGCTGACCAGTGAGTGAGCGGCTGTTCTGAGTGTGGCCCAAAGCCAACTTTCCCACTGGTGACACGCAAGGCGACGACAAACAAAATGCAATAGGAAAAATAGAGATAGAAAGGCGAACACCAAAAGCAACAATCGAGTTGATCTCCTAATTGCAGTGGTTGTGGCTCAGTCAGGTTTGGAGATTTGCAAGATCTCGTCAGGATCTTTCAGTCGGAATTTGAAGCCTTGGGTCGCGGACCCCGGTCACTCTTGTTGGTCGGGACCATTTGAGTGGCAGTTTGTCAGATTTGTTGATACATGGGGCATCGTTTGCTGTTGCTTGGGAACACGCCTAGTTGGCCCCCTTTTTCGGAAGCTCTGAGGCATCCCCGTTGCCACTTGACCCCGGATTCACGGCTGGTCGCTTTTCAGAGGCAGCCGCTTTCCACCAAACGGATAATTGCCGTTTCGTTGGCCACCGGAGAGCTGCGCAAGATGGGGGCGGCTGCCCATTTTCGCTTGTCATGGAGGTTGGACAATCCTGGCAACAGTTTAGTTTTGTGTCTTTATACCGGCACCCTGAACCCCTTTAATGGATGCCTGCATGAATTGATGTTTGGGCTAACCCTGGACACTTCTGACAAGTCCCTTACATCAAGATTTAGCATGCAGTTCGGGGTGGCAAAATGGGGATCGATCTTTTTTGGTGTTCCCCTTTCTTCTTTTTCTTTCTGGGGGGGGAGCTTAATTGCAAAAGGTTTTGCTCTTGGCTTTAATCTTACCTCTAATTGTATATTAGGTATACACCCTACATCTGATTCGTGTTGAGCTATATTGTCTTAAGAATATTGCGGATAATTTTATCCATACTTTTGGATGGGGAGGTTATGCCACCCTTGGGTTCGGTTTGAAGCCCTTTTGGGAGCTTCCGCCTGTCGCACCAGGCACCGCGACGGCGCCTCTGCTGCCGGCGCCACAGGATCCAGTTTTCCAGAGGGAGGCCAGAGATGTGGCTGTTCTCAAAACCGTTTTGGGATCCCATTTTGGTTGGTAGGTGAATTCACCACCCATTTTAGAACCTATTTTAGTGGGGATTGGGATGTTCACTGGGGGTACGGGCTTTTGACATGGCCATGTTGCCTTATCCAGCTTTCCGGATGAGAATGTAGTTCTGCAGGGAAGACCATGATGCTCAAGAGGTTTCAAGCCCTTACCTGCTATGGGTATGGTCGAGTTCTCTTGGGACTCATGATTTCTGGCCATGTCTGGGCGTGTTTGTGTTAAGTGTATGGCATGAGGGGAAACCAAACGGAGCCAGCCATACGAGGGCGGTCTTCGCAAGAGTCATAACAGATGGTCCACGGCCCCCAATCGCGCCCAACTGCATGAGTTGCTTGGCTTATCCAATTCCGAGAAAAGTAAGGGGGTCGGTTTCCAGTTTCAGGATATCCCCCGGACACGTCCGAATCTTTGCTTCTGGACACGACAGGTGTCTTGGTAAGGCTACCGTAATGCAGTGCATGTTGGTCTCCTCGTAAAAGTGGTAGTGGATGCTTCTTCAAAGTATGGCATTCTTTGCCCAAAAAGTGCCAAGTTGACGTGGCTTTCTTGAGATCATTTTGGGAACCAGTTTGGACTTCGAGTTACGTGCCCTCGCTTTAAGCAACCGACATGATCAATGATGTCCGCCTGAACCTGTCAGGCACTCCGACCTGTCAGGCGTTCGATGGTGTGTGTTGTGGGCTTTCCACACAGAGTTGGCGTACTTGAAAGTCCCACTTTTGGAATCGGACATTCGGTGCCATGATTTTGTTTCCTTAAAGGGTTCACGGTTGTCGCCAATTTGACACTCCCCACTCCAGTGAAACTGGGGCTCGGCACACAGCTGGTGTCATGCTCCATTCCAACGCTGCTCTTCAGTTCCAACTCGTTTGACTCAGATTGTGGCACACTAATGGGTCTGAAGCTTTTGGCTTGGACTTACTTGCGGAGCATCCACTTTTGTGGTAAACAGTTTGTGACCTAGACTCATTTGACTGGGAAGGATCTGATGCATCTTGCAGGAACATATGGCATTTTTCCGCAGTAATCATCATGGTGGCACAAATATCCCTCGGATCCAGTTGCCCCCATCGAAGGTGCGCATGGCTACAGGGAATCTATCACTACTGGACATTTGTTTATTGTATTTTTCCAGGGGTCTTTACCAAATGGAAGTTTTAGTGAGGCTACCCGCTGTTTTTGCAACAGAATCCTTTGGAGCGCAGCGGGGACGGGGCATGGGGGTCGGTGGGTCGAGGTGGGTCCTTCGGAAGCGCTGCGGCTCGCAGAGCTGCGCAGCCCGAGCCCCGGGCCGGAGATTCGGACTCCGGGGGAATCCCACGGCTTCGTTGGGTGTGGCCCCGAATTCAAGAGCTCGGGTTACGCAGTTTCCACTTACCAGGTCCATTTTGGGTGCCGGTTTTTTGAGCCACGGCCATTTGGCTGTGGGTCAAAACCACCGGGATCCCATTTGGGGGTTTTCGGTGCACCACCCATTTTAGTCGGGATTTGAGTGGGGGGAATCCAATGCTTTATTGATTGATCTTGTGGACTGCGGCTTATTTATTTGGCGGTATAGAACCCTGTTGGTTCTGTTTGCTTGTTCTTTTTCATTTTGGCGGGGGCTTGGAGTTGTTGTTTGCCGTTTGGCCTTGTTTGGTTTCGTAGTCAGTTTTCTTGCGACCAGGGGGGGTCTGCTACAACTAAACTAGCATTCATCGTTTGCTCACAGATTTGAAAACATGGGACCCATCCCGGCGGATCCCTAGTTGCATCCGGTGGAGTTTCGCGCCCTTGAGGACCCCCAAAAAGACTAAAAGCCCCCTTCAGTGCAAAGAGAGCCCAGCCAAGCGGCTTAAGGTCGAATGGCTTTGGGAAGGAAGCATGGGCCAATGGGCCAAGTTGCCAAGGCGCAGATGAGACAGGTCAGTTTTTCGAGGCCGAAGCTATGGACAGTGCGAAACCATGAAGCTTGTGAGCCCCTTAAAGTGGAAACCCAGGCCATGAATATGTATTTTTGCGGCCCTAAAGCGAGCTCAGCTGTAAGTCCTTTGGCTGGTTTTTTGTAGTTCTAGTGATTCCGCAGAAATTTTCTCAGGTTGCGATCGCTCAGGTTCCGGGCCTTCTTCTTATACCACTACTGGCCCTGCCCGAAACCCGGTGACGCTCTTCGCGAGTCAAGTCCTTGAGGTTCGATGGTCGATTCCTGGGGCTCTTGAAGGCAAACCGCCGAGTGGTCAGACATAATTGCAACATGGAACCCTTGGACAGCAGGACTAAAACCTGCTGTCCCCTGGTTGCTTTTGAGGATATCCATATCCATGTTGTTCAGGATCTTGGGATGTATCTTGAAAGCTAGAGTTCTCCACTACTGATTTTGATGTGCATTTGTCAGTGTCTTCGTTTTATGGAGTCTGCCAAGAAACGTCCCGGTGTTGTCCACCTAGCACTCACATACCCCCTTGTGACGGAACAACAACATTGTAGCCTAATTGATTCATCTTACTTCGTACATGCTTTGTTATGTAATGATCATTTTCGGTTGAGTGTTTCCAGCAGTTTTTCTCCTTCCTGGTTCAACATCAACAAGCAGCAGAAACTGTTGGAATCAATTGGTTGTAGTGGGAATGTTGGCGAGTGAGGCGCAAAATGTCTTCATCCATATTGAATGATGCAAGGTGCTGTGGGAATGCGGTAGCTTGGCAGGCCAATGCAGCCTGGCAAGTCTTTTTGGGTATTCATCCGGTGTCCCATGCTCAGTTCCACAAGTTTCAGGACAGAATCCGTGGAGGAACCGAGTTGGGTCTGTCTTTTTTTGGAGTTGGTATACCAGTTTTTGGTTGGTCTTAAAGGGAAACCGGACAACCTCAATTTAGGTGGTAAACAAACACGTTGACTTTTTGAGGGGTTCAATCCACAGACGTGAGGAAGACCCGAAGATCCCCACAAGAGGCACCTATATTGAGCTCAACCCACCTCCAAATTCAGCACACAAACTTTTTTTTGTAGCCAGGTGACAAGTCCATTTTCCAGATGTACTTGTACGAGCCCATCGACATTTGTCTCTTGCCCGCCCGGCCGAGTTGTTTTTGTTTTCCCCCCCCCCAGGGGAGGGGGGGGGGGGGTTGGGGAGGTGGGCTAAGTGAGTTGATGTGTGAAAAAAACCATTGTGCTGGTGGCACGGCGAAAGATGGTGCGAACCATCAAACTCTTGTTGTGTTCTTTTTTCAACTCAATTATGAGTTGAGTTGTGGCAGGTCAGGGCAGGAATTTCGAGAAAGGTTCGGTGCAGGTAGTGTTTGTAGGCACTGCTTTTTTGAGAAGTTCTACAAGTGGCTGGATACCCAGTTTACTGATCACACTGGCTTGGCCCGGCTTGGCTTGCCAAGCATTCAAGTAGGCAAGAGACCCCTCAAAATGGTTGGCTTCCTTGTAATTGGTTTCCTTGTGCACTCCGTCCACAAAGTCCGCATTTTTGTTGACAACGTCTCCTACTACTCCATATCCAGTCTCCAAACTGTGGAATTGCCTCAAAGTGGGGTGGAACAATCTTAAACAGTTCGAAACGGATCCGCCAGGTTACTTTCTCTTAGTCCCTTGCTGGTGGTGCGGGCCTTGTTTTACACAGTCGGGTGCTCAGACGGGCACGAGTTGAATGTTTCAGACGGCCGAAACCAACTCCCAACCCCCCCCCCCCGCCAAAAAAAAAGAAGCTCGCCACCCCAACCGTTTTGGGCACATACAAGAAGGCTTACAAAGTTCAGAATGCTTTCTTTGTTGACTAAGTTCCCATTTTTCCAATGCAGCTACCATCAGTTGCCAAATAGTGGGAAGGTCTTTTTATTGGATGGCTACTGCCTATGTCAAAACGGCTTCGCTTTTGCATCAAACCATGCCTGTGGCCTGGCAGTTCTCCCAGAAGTGAAAACCCATTGCTTCCAATTTGTTGCTTGTCAGAATCGCGGACCAGGCTTGTGACCCCTTTAAGTGTGTTTCAGTGGCGGTCTCAGCTCCAAAAGAGAGAGAGTCTTGTTTCAGGCCCCCCTTACAAAATGGGTTTCCTGCCCTGTAAACCACAAAAAAGGAGGACCAACTGCGAAAAAAGACACCCTATTCTTCTGACAGTCGAAATGGATTGCAGATCGATTGGGATCGAAGCGGCCGAGGTGCTTCTACTGTGCCTGTGCTTTCCCTGGCCTCCGGATGAGCACCAGATTGTGCAGTTCATTCTGGCGTTCAAGGGATTGGCCGCTGGCTCGCAAGCAGCTACTTATCTCATTCAACGTGGCTCTGAACCAAACAAACTCAGCTAGGAAGTGGACCCCATGTTGGATAGTGTTCGAAAGGGAAGCCAATTGGAAAAGCAACAAGGTTTGAGGGTCATTGGGCAACACCACAATGTGGCTATGATGTGCTTTTGCGAGGGTACCACTTTTCAATGCTTTGAAATTTAAGCCAGAGGAAAGTTCCGCCTGGCGGTTTCCCCACCGTTCCCTCAGAAAGATCACTGCTTGCGGTTGCTAATTGCTTCGCAAGAATGGGTGCGTGTCAAAATAGGGGGACCTCTCAAAATAGTATATTGTCCTCCCCAAAACTCGGAACCCGCCTGAAGTGTGGCCTCGACAAAGCATACCCAAATACCGCGCCTCGCCTCATCCAACGGCCTGCCAGGCCAGCATTTCAGATGGTGCAGGGCGCCCAGCGGCGGCACACCCGGCAGCGGCAAGGATACCTTTGGGCCGGTTACAGGTGAATGTTCTTTTGGTGGGGTGATGTTTAAGGGTGACACACACACAAGGCACTCTGTTTGAAAAGCCTCGGAGAGCAGGAAGCAGTGTGACCAGAACATCCAAGATTCTGCGGAGTGCTTTTGTTCTGGTACATGACATGTTCAGAGGCCGAGCATGCCAAGATTGACCAAGGCGGGGCACCTGCTTTACGGAATCCTGATCTACTACCTATGTGCCACAGCCTGAGTTGCGCAAGTTGATGCTCCGTGTGGGAAAGCGTACGGGTTGATTTGATCAACAACAATGCAACACGATTATCTTCAATCCATCGTAAACACATTATACATATTGTACGAATATAGATGCTACCCTGAGGAGTGCTCAGGTTTTGCCCAGTCTGAACTTAGTAGTGCCAAGACTTGTTCTCAGATTCCAGTACTTAGATTAGTATTGCCTACAATTCAGTATTTCCATACCTTCCCCATTTCAACAATCTTGACATTAAGGAAGACCCGCAAACAGTCATATGAAGCAGGATCATCCCGTGGGCTGACCGTGAGCACCCCTCGGTTCGTGACTGTTTTTGTTTGCTCTTTAAAAACAAAACAATAAGATAAAGACATTCTGTGTAATTCGATGGCTTGGGCCCCACTTGCAAAATTGAACTGGGAAGAGCTTGGTTAGATGGGCGAACCTTTCACCACAAAAGGCTAAGGCTTTGAGCTGGTAATTTCACAGCCCCCCAAACGTTGCTTGACAGCCAGATAAAACAGAATCAGGGCCTCTTGACTTGTTGGGTACCTCCTTTGTGTGACTGCTTGGCCTTAGTTGTTGAAAAACATGGTTTGGGGACCACTTCAAAAACACGAATTCCTCAACTTTGCCCGGATTTCGGGAGAAATCAGCTGCCCATATCGTTCGTGTTGCTCAGATTGTTTGGAACAGCGGGAGTGGGTGTTAACCTGATATAAAAGATGACCCCCAAAACAGTGGGGGCATTCTGTTTAAGTTTCAGCCGAGGAAACTTGACATATATTAAATCGGTGCCACATGCTGTTCGGCTGTGACTCAACATTTTTGTCAGACATCAACGCAAAGGAAGATCTGCAGAGAATTGGCCGTGAATCAGTGTGAAGCCCCTGCCCCCGCCAAAACAGTAGACCGACGCAAAGCAGCTTAGCTGTTGTTCGACCAGGCTCGCATTTTCTGCAAGCATCCTTCCATCTGGGTAGAGTCACTCAGTTCCAAGGATCGCACGCTGTGATTCTTTGGCCTTCCAGTGTTCATATCAACATTCACTCCCTCTTTGGACCTTTAAGCTTTCAAGCTGTTGGCATGAGCGTTCCCTGCCAGCTGGGCTTGTCTTTTTGATGGTACCCCTCTTGGGGTTAAAAAAGGCAAAACTGAACAACCGTTTCAATCATATGGGGCCCTCTTGGACTGGGTTCTTCTCTTTTATTTGAATCGTTTTCGGGCTTCCCTTTAATCCGTTTGAAACGGGTCCCGATGTAGGACAAACGTCAGGTACTGCCGAACTAAAGGGTTGGTCAAGCTGAGTGCAACCAAATAGGCTTTTTTGAAGACCCCCTGGTGTTAAGTCGAGTTGCCGTCGTTTCCCCCTTGAGTTGAGCTTCAGCCCTCTTTTGGGCTTTGCATAGACCACCAAAGTGGACCTCGCCCCCCCCCCCCCCGGAACCCGAAACGGATCCGGAACGGGCCCGAGGCCCGCGGCGGCACCTGCTCCCAGGGGGGAGCGCCCGGGACCGGCGTCAGCAGCGCCTATGTGGTGCTGGACCTCTACCAAGAGGCGCCCAGCGTCGAGCCATCAAGCGGTGACGGGTTTCTGCGGGAATTGACGAGCCAACGGAACAATTTGAGGTGTCCACTCTGCAAAGTTGAGCGAGTTGTTTGCTAAGAAAAGCCAGGTGCTTGTTTTGGTCTTGTTTGGTACCAGGGTTTGATTGCCAGGGAGGGTCCGACCTTGAACAGCACCGACTCGCCTTTCTGTTTGAAGTTTCACGACAAATGAAGAGCGCGAGCCTGGAAAGTAGACCGCTAACATTCTGCAGTACATGCGAGCTGACTGAACTGGGATAGCGGATTTCAGATGGCCGGTTTGTGAGAGGCCTCGTCTCTCTGTCGTACTCTCTCTCTCTCTCTCTCTCTCTCTCTCTTTCTGTCTCTGTATTTGCGTGTTTCCCAAAATGAACATGGTGTAGCGGCCGCCCTCTGGTATGTGACAGAATGCATGTTGGCTTTCGCTTGGAGCCCGTTGGAGTCCTTTGCAGTGCGTCTTGAGGGTACCTGGTTCAGGTTTGGTTTAGAAGGATGCCAAAAGGAAGACAACCCATTCGGGGAGAAGCCCATTTCAATGTGCAACAACTTACGAAATAATATTTGTCGGGCAAGTCGGGCACCAATAGTGGGCGCCTGGCTTGAATGGGGGGCTAGGGCCGGTTCGTGTTGAGTGCCGCTGAAGTTCCTGTGTCCAAACTAAATCGCCCAAATCGTTGGTGGGATCAATTGGAAATTGTCCCGAAAGGGCTCCCACAGGTTTTCACATGGTTGCTGTTGGGAAACATTTTACATTTTTGCTTATTGTGGTTTAGTCGTAGAAATCCAACCACGTTGCTGCTAAGATCTGAAAAAAACGTGGCTCCCCAAACCCAACGTGAACAAAGTTCATGCACAGCCACTGGCTTCGCTGGGAATTGCTCAGGTGCTTGTCTGGGCCGTCGGCGCCCCAGGCGGAGCCCTTCAGCTGGATGCGTGAAGCCTTTGGCCCACAGTTTGGTTGAAAGATGTTGAAAGTAAAGTTGGACCTAAAAGTGATTGGAATCCCTGTTGTTGTTTCTTTCGAGCCTTAATTTTGGACCGAAAAGGGGATCTAAAGGTAAGTCAGTACCGTGATGCATGATTTTTCCAGCCGCTCTCTTTGGTGCTTGGTTGTGTGGAAAGAGTATAAGTGTTGCCGGTTTTTCGTAGATTATACAGGGTTGCTAGGTCAAAACTGTGGTTTTTTTCTTCAGCTGGCTTGGTAACGCATTTGTGTGTTCAAGGGGCCACAAATTGGTTGGCTTTCATTTGGCTTCCCTTGGAGAGTCAGTTACTAGCAGGATCTTAAAGGGTACCAACTGGAATACAAGACACACAGAAGGAAATGCGCAGCTTCCCATTGGTTTGTTTTGAAAGCCACCAAAAAGCATACTAACTATTATTTTTGAAGCACCTGTGCGACAAGCTGTTCGCTTGTTTGATTCTGAGGTGTGCTTCTTGCTGCTCCCCCGCAGCTTGCCCTACTTGAACCGTACCGCGGCACAAGGCTCGAATTCTGGCCCATGCAGCTGCAAGAGGAGAATTTGGTTTGTCTCCAAACATAGGGACCCCCGCAAATCACCACCCACCCCATGCCCACCACCTCCATGCGCATGCGCCATCTCCCGTCAGGTCCGCAGCGGCAAGCGTACACCGAGGCAGGCAGATGGCCTGGCTTTGAGACCGGCAGCCCTTTCAATTTGTCTCAGAATAGGGATACCACCCCAAAAACAAGACACCGCCGAAAAAGGGTGCCCTGCAACAAACACGCACGCAGAGAGAGACACAGACACGTACGCGCACGCACGCATGCACGCACATGGGTTGTGGATCTCCTCCCATTAGGACGTGCATCGCGGCGGCCGCATGAATGCTTTGCTGCAGCCTGGGCCTTGGGATGGAGCTTTCGCTCTGCTAGGAGAGTATTTGTTTCAGACAAAGGATTAGGTGCCCCCTTCAAGATGTGCCCAACGTAGTCTCTTCAAACTGGGATTCCAATTTATCTACATATGGTATCCCCAAATAACCCACCCAATGCGGGAAATCCCTGGTATTTACAGTATTTCAAGCCTTTTGGGAACCTCTTGGAAGCCCACACAAGGCCTTCCAGAAGTCCGGAAGCTTCCCTCTTAATTTTCCGGAAGTGTCCGCAGCAATATTCCTGCCCAGAACTGAACAACCGAACAAACATGCAGAACACTGTCTACGGTTGCTTCCTCCTTCGTGGGTTGTCTTTTCTTTTTTTGTATGCATGTATGTATGTGTATATGTTTGCTTGATTGTTTTGTTTTGTATGGTTTCCTGGAGCACCCTTCGTTACATAAATTTCTGCCCTTAGCCCAAACGTATTGCAAAAACAGGGGTCGTCACCAAAATATGGTAAACGTACACTTTTTCCTGCTTCGAGCGTTTTTCCCAAAACCGGGCTGGTCGGTCCTCGAAGATGATCGGTCGCTGAATATTCAAAAGGAGCGAGCAGAAATCGAAGTGCAAAACGAGCGCAAATATCCGCAAACGAGTGCAATTAAAAAAAAAAAAAAACGTAACAATCCCGCCTTCCTCTGGATGGAAGAAGGGGATGTGGTCGAGCGTTTTTCGGGGGGCGAGCGTTGTTTGGGGGGTCGAGCAGAAATCGGCAATTCGAGCTTTTTTTTCTCGTACCTAAAAAAAGGGCACGTTGGGTGCCTCAGGTTTGCTTTGTTTTGTTTGTTCGTCTGATTTGTTTGTGTTGTGTGTGTGTGCTTGGTTGTGTTTTGTGTGCTTGTTTGTTTGTTTGTTTGTTTGTTTGTTTGTTTGTTTGTTTGTTTGTTTGTTTGTTTGTTTGTTCGTTCGTTCGTTCGTTTGATTTGTTTGTGTTGTGTGTTTGCTTGGTTGTGTTTTGTGTGATTGTTTGTTTGTTTGTTTTGTTTTGTTTTGTTTTGTTTTGTTTTTGTTTGTTTGTTTGTTTGTTTGTTTGTTTGTTTGTTTGTTTATTTGTTTGTTTGTGTGTGTGTGTTTGTTTGTTCGTTTGTTTGTTTGTTTGTTTGTTTATTAGCCTCTTTGTTTGTTGGTTGTGCTTTCTGGTTTTGCAGTTCTGGACGGATGGGCGGATGTCCCTGTTTTGCTTTCCTTGCATGGGCATTATCTAGTAGATAGACAGATAAACATTCAATATGATATGTGGAGTATCCCGTAGCAAAACAACAAATAAGGAGTTGACTAATAGCGCAGACTAGACATTTGAGACGGGTCTTGACATTGCCAGACTCAGAGCAATTGCGGGGCATGCATTGAATGGAGGAAACCATCACATTTGTTTGTCAAATACCGTTTGCTAAGAGCTGGAGTTTGCAAGGACCTCCTGTGACTGTGACCGCTAAGTTGTGACAAAAGACGATGTTTCACAATGATTCAATGTTGTCGGAGTTTGCCATGAGTCAGAGAACAAATGCAGGTGTTTATGGTACCGTCGAGTCATGTTCACCCCAACTTCCAGACCTCCCCGCGCTTGAGCATGTTGCCATCCATGGATTTGCACAAAGAAAATGCCGAACAGCGCCTATCAAATCTTGCTTGGATTGCAGTCTGAGGAGCCTCAGGACTCTGATTTGCGAATCTTCCACCCAAGCATGTTTGAGAGCACTTCAGCGTTTGGGATTGAAGATTGAAGATGGGTTCTCAGGACTCTGCCAATGACAATGCAAGTCAAGGAAGATTGCTGCCAAGCCAAAAAGGGGCAAGAGCCCCGAGATATCCCACCAGGCACCTTCGCCACAACCTCGCCCTTCGTTGAACCCTGTTGCAAGATCCGCATCCAAGTTTCCTTTCAGAGCCCGTCTGTTGGTTTCAAAACACTTTCGCTATGGCCGGCAGATTTCTGCAGAATGCAACGGGCGTGCTGACAAGGAGCTGTCAAATGGGTATTTCATTTTCATTAAGGCGGGAACCCCGAAAAAAAAAACACGCCATATCGAAATTAGTGAGTTCGAAGAGTGCAGCCATGGGGTGAAATTGGGGTGGCCGTTCAAGCCATGGTGCGCAGTCGGTCCATTGGATAATTGTTAAGCAAATTGTTTTCAACACACTCTACCGTTTCCCGCTGAGTCCCAGTTGGTTTGACACCCCTTGCAGGTACAACCTCTGCGTTTTCGTGTTCAGCCTGAGCATCTTCCTCATGCTGTCCAGGGCTCAGCCTTTGAGCGGGGGATGGGGCTGGCCGATCCAACCATGCCCGCCCCAAATGATGGAGATTGCGAGCCGGCTGCACCCTGGAGCCCAACTTATGTTTCCAGCCTAGGAAACAGAAAGTTGGAGACCCTAGCACCCAGAGATGAGATTTGCAAACAGAAAATTGTTGAAACTAAAGTGAAGTAAGAGGCCAGGATTGGACCAAATCCTCAGACCGCACATACCAAGAATGAGAGATTGTGGCTCCTCGACGCATGGAGCCCGCCCTCAACACGCGTGTTCCCGAGGTCAGCTCGGGACGCGTTCGCCACGACTTGGGAGGGTGCGCGGCTCGGGTCGTCAGCGATCCGCTGATTGAGCAACGGCCAAGCTTGGGCTATGGCTCACTTGGGGATTCCTAGTTGGCAAAACTGGGTTTGAAGGGTCAGTTCCTGTGATAAGCGGACTTTGTTTGGAGCAATAAAGTAATGATGACAATAGCCCCCTTTGGTATTGCAGAACGCGCTATTTTCCACAGCCATGAAAAGTGACCGGAACTATTTGCAATTTGTAAATTATGTTGTCCGTTCGCCTTGGGCGCTTCAGAGTTCAGAGACATGTGAGAACCTGTGACAAATGCCCGCATCTAGGCTCAGAGTCCTGTCAGGAACCAGTTTCATAAACCGGTGTGAATGCCTGGCAGGAAAAGAGTACTTTGGCACTCCTTGAGTTGTTGGAGCAGGTCTCAGGAAAACGCACTTGGAACACCACTCATGTCCAACATCCTCTTTGTGGCTCGAACCTACCAACTTTGTGGGGCTGCCGAACACATCTAAACCCAAACTCTGCAAGTGATGAGACATGCTTGTTCGGGAAACCGGGGCACAAAGCCTGAAAGACATCCCCACCCCAAGTATCGCAAGGATTGCACGGCAGGTCAGAGGGTAAACCAACCTACTTCTGAAACAATGTTTTGAGAAGGGAGGGTCATGCTTTTCACCCGCGGTGCGGGGTTGGTTTGTGTGGGCAAGTAACAATGGTTGGGAGAGATCTTCAAGCGCCACAAGGTTACTTTTGTGAAGTCCTGACCTTTTGGTTTCAAGCAGTTTTGGGTTGTAGCCAGTTCTAATCTTCCACTCATGGCTTCATGATGATGGTCGACCTTCCAAGAAGTTCGAGGCGAACCCCCTCAGGTCCTACCAAGTCCTTGAGAAGCCTTGGTCCGAACCCTGAGAACCAGCAACCAAAGGATTCCCACCAAAGCCACGGGGTTGACTTGACCTGCCATGGGGGTTGACCCCTGGTGGCTCACTCGCCAGTTGATGGACTTTAGTCACTTTTTGGGGCTGGACCATTTTTGTAGCCCAAAAAGCACACTTTGCTTGGCCCATCCACTAATGATATGCTGTTCCCTTCTTTTCCCCAAACCATCATAATGTTTTCAGGATCACACGTTCCAGATCTGTTGCTTGTTCGGTCAACTGACCACATGGATGAAACACACGGGCCAAGACCAGTTTTCCTTTGACCAACCATTTGGAGAAACTCCCATCCCCAGACGTGTCAGTCACTTGAGACTATCAATAGTATCCCTGGGAGCCCAAGACCTCAAATATGAAGGTCTTAGAAAAGACCCTGGATTTGAGGGAACCAAAAAATGTTCCTACATATAAGGGTCTTAGCTGGTAGATGAATGATGCGGGCACGCCCGCACACAGCCTCACCCCTCGCCATGGTACGCTCAGCCTGTTTTTGAAGCTCTTGCATGCAGACTAACGTAGGTTGCAAAGTCTGAATTGCGCCTCTGGTCCCCAAATGCAAGTACAATGTTGATGCAACCTTGCTTTTAAAGGGTTTATGGGGCAATAGGGCGCCAAGACAAGCGCGCGATAGCGTGCGCAAATTAACTAATTGACCGTCTCATGCGTGCAGGCACACATCAGGCTTCCAAGGGCGCCAGCTGCAAGCGGTTTTTGATCTCCTTGTAGTTGCAGCCCAACCTGGGCGGGTAGGCGCTTGAAGTTTGGTGTACCCCCCGCCCCCACACCTTGTCCACCATTTTTGCATAATTGTTCTCTCCATCGTGGATCTCTGGCTAGAAGCTGCAATGCCTGAGATTGGTCATGGCCTTTGATTGTCGCACTGCTCGTGTTGATGCTGCAGACTGCGTTTAACCGCGCCAGGGCTCGCTTGATGAATTGCATAGTGCTTTCGTCTCTATAGCAGTGGTACCGTTTGAAATTGTAGCCTGATCAAGCCGTTCGGACATGTGAACGGTTTTGATGCGCCTTGCATGCTGACAGGCAACACTCATCCCTGACATCTCGCAGCATGTGGTGCATTAGATGGTGCTTTGGGCGTATCTGCCATCGCATCCTTAGATATCGGTTGTTGTTGTTTTTTTTACAACGTTATAACTTCTTTTAAACATCGACCATTGTTGTCTTTTTGTTGTTTGGGGGGGACGGCTGCAATTTAACATTGACCCCGAGGCCCAAGCCCCATAAAAGAACTTCCGCTAGGGGGAGTCTTTTTGCATGTTGATTTCCAGGGGATCCCAACCTTCAGCACTCTTGATTTTGGTTGTTTAGAAAATCATTGCACCAACGTTATACCTGCAAAGTTGGTTTCATGATCGCGCTCTAGTTTGTCTTCGCCAAGCCTCATCTTGCGAGAGGCAGCCGCGCGCGCCAGTTTCAAATAGCTTTGCAGCCCTGCCATGCCAGCCTCGTAGATGCCATTTGCTGCCTCAAGTACCAAGGCACCAATGTTGCATGTGCCCTGAAAGAGTGTATCAGAATTGGTGCTTCTTTGGGGGTTTACCCGGCAGGGCCCATCCACATTTCCCAAAAGCAGATACGGTGTTCATCGTGCTGGCAGAGCCAAATTAAAGGTCTATTCTGAAATAGGCCCCCCGTTCCAAAAAACACGGTCTTGTGAGAAACCAGCCACAATTTCAAGCTGCGATGAGCTGCCTTTTGCCTCATCATCGCTGAATTGAATTGCCGGGGTGCCCAGTGAGTCAATGTCAAGTCATTCAAACTGTTTGTGCTGTATATTTTTCAGTGGACGCTTGAGCCCTCAAACCCACACAAATTGAGCCAGGGCTCTGATTGAGTGAGCAAGCGGTCGCCCGCCTCAGTGCGGCAGTAGAGCTCATGAAATCTGTACACACAGAGGGCCGTCTCGCGGATCATGTCAACATCCTCTGGCGCGATGTCTTTGAGCTTGTTCATGTCTTTTACCAGCGCGCAGGCGTCGTGTGCCAGAAAGCTTGTGATTACTCTCGAGTTGTAAGCCTCGTGGCAAGCGCAAGAGATCTAGCAATTCTCATGCGTTCACTTCAGGGATGTTGCAAACAAGAAACCTTTGTTCGTAGGAGGCACATGTCATCCGGGCTCGAAACAAGCATGTAGGGGCGGAACTGCGGCTGACTGCAAGCAATCCCATGCACGTAGCGCCATTCCCGGAATCTCGCCCACGCTGTTGCAAGTTGCTGGCGCAAAGGAGGGGGCCCATAAACACCGTGATCAAGCAGTGTCCGCAGCGTTGACCCATTCAAGTCTAAACCGACCCCCAAATGGATCGCGTGCATACTGCACGGACGCAGCATAAGGAAGTGAAATCCGTGGCACCAAAGCAGGGAATTCAAGTGGGGATCGGCCATTTTAATCTCTTCGTCCATAAACATTTCAAAATTCAATGCGGTTGCGGCCCAAGCAGGGTTCTCATCAAAGTTGTACAGCGGACATGTAGTGCATTTGGTCGCCCGACATCGGTGACACACCCGGTCTGACCGCCAGTGACTTCTGATGTTCCAAGTCTCCTGGAGCCACTTCCAATCTCCACGAATTTCTGTGAGCCTGAAACGGTGGTCTTCGCCAGGGAACAAAGGGGTACCTGCCAATTGTGGGTCCCAGGCTTTGCCATCTACATCCCTGCATGGATGCTCGTTCTTGTAAAGGCAGTTGATCGACCACTGCAGGAAGCGCCACACCGGCGCCAACGTTTCTTTTCCCAATGATTTCTGCATGTGGAGGCAGAACACCGGAAATCGTGACTTCCAAATTGATTTCTTGTGAGTATCCCATAAAGGGTAACCTCAGCGCAGCAAACTTTTAAGACAATACGGTTGATGAAATTGTACCATATAGCATCTACACGTATAGCTATACTACAAAGAGTAAGGCAAATATGTTCGGTTCAGGCTCTAACCAGAATAGTCAGGATCTTTTCTCCGGTGTCGGTGTACCGGGCGTCATCTCCATAGACAGATATTGGATAGAAAGCTGTTTGTCCAGGTACAACATCTTGCGCCCACTCGACATTGTGCTTTTTCATATGGGTCCAAAAATCGATCGCTTCGCCTAAGCAACAAACAACAAATTGGCAAACTACGGGTTCTTTAAGTCTGGCCAACTCCCCCCGCCTTTGTCCAGCCGGATGAGCTTGTTGCGAATAAGCCAAGGTGTCAGCTCATGCGGGGCGATGATTGGCAGGGTCCTCAACATGCAGGCGCCGGCTTGGGAGAAACGTGGGAAATGGTCAAAGCTTGTTTATAACTAACAAATTAAACCACAAGTGATAGCTGAGACCAGCGGCGTGCGCACGTTGGCATGCTGTTCAGGGTTTTCTATATCTTTGATCGCCAAGGCGACCGTGTGCATAGGCACCTGCAAGCTTCGGTCTCGTCCCTGAATCTATAATCAATAGCAACCTGGCCCCGATTTGTACTCCCACAACTCGTAAGAATTACCTTTTCGAGAGTGTGTGATGGTCATCAATGCAAACTCCACAACTTGTAAAATCGGTGCTGGGGTTTGGTCTCAAGCGGCTCCTTGTCTAGGTCGCTGTTCTTTTCCATCAATCTGCCCACATCCCGCGGCATGTGACCAGATTGCGCCCCCCGGGCTCCACAACGGGCCAGAGATTCAACGCTTTCAGGGACGAGTTGTTCACCAAGTTCCTCATTGCAGAAAGCACATGGCGGAAGTGTGTATGACAAACTGGCACTTGCACACACTCTACTATGCAGGCTAAAGATCCAAGGAAATGCACTCTGCAATGTCTTGAGCAGCAACGTAGCTCCACTCCTTGGTTTTGTAAATGTTTGTGACTGCGTGTGAACGGTCGTCAAACGTGCAAACAGCACTGGTGGGGATTGAAAACAGCACTCGTGTGCTTTCGAGTTACTCCAGCTCCAGCCCCGGCAAGCAGTCGCTTCTGAATTAGGCCAATCTTGTTCGGGAGCGCATCGCCACCTGCGTATCGGCCGGGCTTGAATGCAAACTCGTTCGGCCAGGAGTGGCGCCAGCGATGCACAGCAACTTCAAGCCAGAGGCCAGGCTTGCTCGCACACAAGCGGTTGGCTATCTTTTTTAGACCACGGCGCTGCAATGAGCCAAGTTTCAACCCTGCTACGAAAATACTGAAGCCTTGCCGTCCAGGGCACACCCTAGGCCCTGAGTCTAAGCAAGCTTGCCCCTGCTTTCAGGTCGGCACCAGGCCACATGATAAGACTAGTCTCACAGTTTTACATGTCAAATATGCTAGGGTGCACAGTTGCCAAGTTGCAGCAATCGAAAGCAAATGCCTGGGTCCCCATCAACATGAAAGCACAACTGGGGTTGCAGGAAACTTGAAATGCTATCGCATAGTACGCGACACTATGCCTTTGGCTTTGCAGCAGCCTTCTTGGCAGCACTCTTTGGCTTTGCGATGAATTTCCGGCAACAAACAACTGCGTTCTGATAGCGAGAGCACGCAGCTGTCACCAGTTCACAAGCAGTCGTGATATCTTCGTCCGTCCTCACCTCGGAGACCTTCATCAGATATGCATTCAACAAGTGTTTTTTTGGCAAGCAGTACGGCCTAGTTCATGCTGCGTGTGATACTTCAACAAACATGCTGAAAAAACCATGGCACCTTCGTTTCCAAATTGACGTAGGATGTCTGCATGTCCGAGGCAGGGCCATCAATGTCCTTCAATAGGGCCTCAATCGTGTTCGCTGGCCTGGGATCGGTTTTGCCGTCGAGATTTGAGCCGGTTTATAACGCAAACATTCAGACCGGTAAACAACAGTTTGCTCTTAGCCGAGCAGCACCGCTGCTTCCTGCATTTTGCTCCGCCAGCATTTTGATTCCGTGATCTTGGTTGCCGTTGTTTTCAGCAAACCTTGCGCCTGTTGCTTCACAGTCTTTTCTTTGGCTTTTCTTGCAGGCTTATCGATCTTGTTGCCCCCCACCCCGGGGACCCCAGTCGGCTCCCCGCCGGCGCCGGCCACTTTGTCGCCGGCAAGGCCGCCAGCGTTCCCGTCTTGGCGGGCGTCTTGATCTTCGATGAGGCGCCGCCTGGGCAACACGAGGGCTGGGACCGCATCCGCGTGATACTCACGAAACATATGCATGTGTATATAGCTAAGGCGCGTCATGTTGTTGGTCCCTTCGGCATCGAGATTCCCCCCGCTGGTGAAGTTGTAGTTCATCTCATCTTCGCTGGCTTGTTCTTCATGGGCAGAATCAAAGATTTTGAGAAGGCTCCAATTGGGGTCCGTGGGCCTATCCGGGTGCACTCTGTACCACTTTGCCCCCTGGGACTTCTTGTACTCCTGACCGGGCTTCAAGCATTTGACAGCGACCGAGAACTGTTTATGTGTTTCTACGCACACGTGGGGTAAACTCCTGCATCTCAAGGGCCACGCCCTCCCCGAACTCCGCAGCAATCTCGCTGAATTTGCGCCACCTGTAGCTGCCAAAACGCCGCGAAGTACTCGACGATTTGGCGTTGAGCACTATGTGGGACTCCTGCCAGTTCTCGTGGGAGCTCAAGAACGCTTCGTATAGTTGCCTCATAGGCGCCCCCTTGCGCGGCTTCGCGTTGCCCTGCTCATCATAGCTAAAGGCTTGCTTGGCCACTTCTGCAGGTACATCTGGATGACCTTAAAAGAAAAATACGGCGCTTCCACAAACACACCAGCTAGCTAGGGAAAAGGAAATAGTTGCGATCACACAGTTAAAACGTGTTAATTTGAAAACCGGTTGGCGGATTGATCTGTAAAACCTCATGTAGGCCCTCCTTGCTTCCTTGGCTTTTTCCTCTGCCTGCATGGGTTTGTTGCCAGAAACGGCGCTAATAAATATAAAAAAATTCGCTGCCTCTGTGTCTGCCGCGGCTTGCTTCTTTGAAGAGTCATCCGTGCCGTTAATCTCGCGTGTTGAGGCCCGCTCAAGCGAGTTGCGCACAGCTTCCACATCAACCGGCGGCTGCTCCAACGATAGCTTCTCGAACTCCACGCACAGGTCCTCTTCCTGCAAATTTAGTAGCTTCTGCGTCTCTTGCAGTCTGGAGAGATGCTCCTCGAACTGCGGGGCGTCTGCTGCCATCTTGATGGCTTCCGCAATCATCAGCTGCAAGAATGAGCTCCTGCTCTCGTGTACTTCGTGAAGGCGGTCCCGTAGTAGCTTGAGGCTGCCCTTGCGCTCCAAAGGGACTGCCGGCGCGGCGCCCTTGTGCTCCGTAGGCGTCTCCACCACCGCCTTGCCGTCGATTGTGTCGGCCTCCGCGTTCATGGTCTCGTCCTTGCCCTGCTCGGTCAGCGTGCCACCCTTCTGCTCGACATGCGACGCCGCCTTGCTCTCGACCGTGCCCGTCTCCGCGTTCTTGTCCTTGGCCTGCTCGGTCAGCGTGCCACCCTTCTGCTCGACATGCGCCGCCGCGTTGCTCTCGATCGTGCCCGTCTCCGTGTTCTTGGCCTGCTCGGTCAGCGTGCCACCCTTCTGCTCGACATGCGCCGCCGCGTTGCTCTCAATCGTGCCCGTCTCCGCGTTCATGGTCTCGTCCTTGCCCTGCCCGGTCAGCGTGCCACCCTTCTGCTCCACATGCGCCGCCACGTTGCTCTCAATCGTGCCCGTCTCCGTGTTCTTGTCCTTGCCCTGCTCGGTCAGCGTGCAACCCTTCTGCTCGACATGCGCCGCCGCGTTGCTCTCAACCGTGCCCGTCTCCGCGTTCTTGTCCTTGCGCTGCTCGGTCAGGGTGCCACCCTTCTGCTCGACGGTCGTGCCCGTCTCCGCGTTCATGGTCTCGTCCTTACCCTGCTCGATTTGCATTTCGTCTGCAACTTCGTCAGGCTGTGTAGGCGTCTCCGCCAGCGCCTTGCCGATCTCCTCCATGCTTGGCGTGTCCTTGATCTCGATGACCGGCGCTTGCTCATCCTTTTTAGCCTTCTGCGCTGAGGCCTTGCGCTTCTCCTTGATCATGGTCTTCAACCTCTGCTCAGCCTTCGCCCGTTCGTCGGCAACCACCTGCTCGTAGCACGTGTTGCTGCAGAAGATCTCGCAGCCCTGCAGGGAGACACCGTCTTTCGCAATCGCGTGCGTTCATAAGAAAAACAACATATCGAGAACATGTTTGCCTTGCCTTGCGGATCCACGGTGTAGCGCCGCCCATGTCATAGCCATGCAAGCCGCAGAAATCGCAGTTGAGTTGCTGCTCGTCGTCCGGAACCTGCGACTCCACATCGGTGCCCGATTGCCCCCAGCGCAAAGTCGGCTTGTTGTCCAGCTGCGCGTCGTCGGCAAGCTTGGCTTTCTTCTTTTCCGGGGATTTCAAAAGCACTGCAGACTTGTCAGACTTGCTGAAGCTCTCCGAGGGCGAGGGCGCCCCGCGCGAAGGTGTTGCCACTGGCTTGTGAAGTTGCTTTGCAAGATCAATTTGCTTCTGCAACTCCGGGGGTATGTTCGAAGCAGGCCGGGTAGCGGCTGCCCTTTTCCCCATTGCCGGCGTGAGAACAGCCAGGGTGAACAAATCACGAGTGCCAACTAGCTGGATCTAAAATGTTGCTCTATAGCGAGGGTCATGAGATATCCGAAATCACGCGGTTTCACGGAGAATCACGAATTTCACGTAAGGACCGAATATGAAGTCTTTTGGGCGTTTTTTTCACGCAATGTCACGCAGAGTCACGTGAAATCACGCGACACCTCAGGAGCATGCGGACCCTAAAATGCAGAAAGCTAGATTTGCGGACAAAACGGAACCCGCATCCAGGGTTGCGTGATCCCATGAATTGGCAAGCCTGGCGCTGCGCGCCACCACACTGTACGTATAAGCCTAGGGCAAACGCTTGCAAGTTGGGGTTGGCATTCAATCGTGAGATTCACCTTTCAATAATGTTTCAATTGCATCAGCGATATGAAAAAAAACGCCTCCCCCCGACCAATTCAGCCTGTTCACCATCGGCCCAGCTCAAGGGGCGTGAACACACCCAGTGCAGCTTCTTGTTTCAGGAAGCCCGTCAAACCTTTGAAGTCGCCCTCACTCCAGGTACCGGGGACTGCCTGAGCCGATTCTCAAAATGACGGCTTTTGAATTCCCATTCCCCATCACCCGCTACAAAGTTCAATCTTATTGCGCGTAGCCTCCAACTACCCAATACCGAATGTTGTTTTTGGAAACCCCCGTGTCTCCAGGCGCCCTTGGCGCTTTGCGGTGGCAGAGCGCCGGAAATGTTGAAGGCGGGCCCGAATGGAGTGGATGGACCGTAATTTTTTCAAGACCCTGCTTTTCAACCAGGGTTGACGGGCAAGATTTGGGTAAAATACACGTTATACTTGTTTGGGGACCTATCAACTTCTCAGTCCTTGCACGACGACGCAAAACACATTGCTGTGTGATCCGGAAAGCGTACAGTTTGTTTGCATACTTTCTTTGAGGACATTTGCGGTCCCCCAGCGGGTTGAAACTATGTGAGAAACCGGCGATGAAGGAGGCCCAGCCTTGATTGGGCACTTGGGTTTAACTGTATGGGCCAAGGCTCAAGCTTGGTGTTCTTAAGCTCGTTGTAGTTCAGCTGTGGCTCACGAACCTGCTGAGTCAGGGGTCGCTTTGAAGGAGGTCCTGATGAAACGAGCTTCAACTTTGATGGGCCTTGAAAACATGGTTTTCTGAGGCTGACCTTTCCTTCCCGAGCTAGGGGTTATAAACAAATCTAAAGGTCACCCAGTCCCTTCCCTTATAGCAAGAAAGTACGTATGCGACTACACAAACAATTCAAGAACGCGGCCTCTCTCGATTGATGCAATTGAAAGATTTCCCGGGCAAAGTTCTTGGGGTACGCTTGGCTTTGCTGGAGTAGCTTCGTTCCAGTCCTTAATGAAATGCAAGATCAACTGCTCAAGTGTTGAATTCAAGGTCTACCTGATTTCATCATATATCTGGTACAAATCAGCCCCGGGCACATGTTGTCCGGAACCATCACGCTTCAACTGTTTGCGCACCAAGACTTTGGATGTCTTCTTGAATGAAGCACGTTTGGCTTTCGTCATTGTGGTTCTCAGCGATGGCACCCAGGGACTTAGTTGATTGCAGTTAAAACGGTATACACATGTGCACAGTGTCGAAACTGGTGCAGTAGCCAAGGTGCGAAAACCCCATCACATAGCTAGCCTTTGGATTGGCGTGGCCCCAAAGGCCCATCCAACTTAGATGCAAAGAAACACACATGCAACAACGCTGCAAACTTATTATGCCACCATATACGCCTGGACTTGTTTGAATCGAAGCCCAACTTGCAAGACAAGCTTCAAGGTCTGATGCATCCATCGAACGTTGGATGCAGCTGCTAACACACGGGCAGTGTACCGTAGGTACGGCAGGTGTTTCAACTGCGAGCTGCCAGGTTGTTCGATATCCGTAAAGACATTGCGGGTCAAACCAATCAGCAAAGCCAGTGTGAAGCGGGTGTTTATGATGTTCGCTTGCTGAACGCCTAACAGCACCAGCACAGAACTCGAAGCGTCAATGTAACTTGCAAATAAAGTACTGCAAAACGCGCGTGTCCTAATTTTCAAGCAAGCTGCTTTTCTGCGTGGTGTCTCCCCAAGGTTGCCATTGGCTTCTTTTGTGCACGGAGCTCGACATCCAGATTTGGTTGCAGCAAGGATTCCCTCCCCACATTAACCCCCCTGGCCGTAACCTGAGGAGCTTTTTGAGCAGAGCGAGAAAACCGCTGATCTCCAGCAGGTTGAATTGAGAGGGGTCGTCAGTCAGGTCATATCTCGACCTCAGACACACGCACGCAAGTCGCGGTTAGTATGCATTTCAACTATATGAACGCGCGTGATACTTTTCTAGTTGCTGGACAAGACACGAGGCATATCCATTGTCGCCTAGCCAATTTTCAGACCCAAACCAGTATCGAGAACAAATCTTTGAGCAAGCTTCAAGTCTTGCCAGGAAGATATTTGAATCGCAGCACAAGTGCGTCAGGGTGCTGAACATTCCACAGATCGATCCAATTCCCGCAAACACCTCAAGATTTTCCAGATCCTGGCGTGCAGAGCACCAACCAGATTCAGAACATAGAACACGGAACCAAGTCCGTCACATGCTTCGAAGAACCCAGACACATAACGCACGTGCTCAAATTTAAACGTCAGCGCTTTGCTTCTTCGCACAACATGATCTGAAAGTCAGTCCCGCTTGGAGTTGGGCGCCAAGGAAGCCACATAGTGACAAGCCTGCAACCTGGTCAATAGTCTTTAGGGTCCGGACAAGCGTGCGTGCAACTCACTAATCAGCTAAGAAACACAACGATAGGCACCTTCATCAGCAGTAGCAATTGCAAAGCCGTATGGCTAAGCTGCAGCGGGCCGACCACACGTCTCATCGGCATGGCTCGTGGCTCGTAATGTGTGACTCAAATCGAACTTCACGATCCAGTGGCTCGCGCTGCCGTGCAGAAAGCTGCGATTGAAATTGCAAGGCGAGCGCAAGGTGTGTGGCAATTGCGAGGAAAACTCGTAGATGCGTGTTTGCCCCCTTCCAGTTGTGCGGCAACTGGCTGCAGACCCCATAGAATACACTGAGTCAGTGTGAGATAATAAACAACTCGACTGGCTGCAAGGCTGAACCAAAATTCACCGGCGCTGCTATTAAATATTCAAAAACAAAAAGGTCATTTGATGCGATTGTGAAACAACAGGACTGTTTAAAAGGCCATGCGCCATGCCGAGCTGCTACAAAACGCGAGCCACGCGCAACAAGTTGTTGCGGCTCGATCAAATCCGGATTGAAGCACTTTGCGCTGAACCTAAATATGCCTAAACTCGCGGCGGTGGGAACAGGCTTCGAGCGTGCTTCCTAAACTCATCCAAATTCGTCGGTGCATTTGCAGGCTGAACCCAATTAGCAAGATACCGCGAAATCTGAAACCTTACTGGCAAATGCCGCATTTCCATCACTCAAACCACGCACACAGCGGTCGCCTGCTTGCCAAGTTGCGCCTGCGCAGAGCCTCTGTGACGCCAATTGACACTGGAGCCGCCCTTCTTGTTCACCTGAACGCAGGCAATAGCACGCGATATAAATGCTTGTAAGGTTCCTGAGTTCGTGCTAGTCATGGATCACAGTGCAACCAATCATGCCAAAACACACCGATGTCAAAGTATTGCATCACTAGGTTCGTGAAATCGTTTTCTTGGGTCTTGTACACGTAGAAAGAGCGAGTCTTCAGGATGATGCCAATGCTGCAATTATTTGCATCCAGTCCCTGGTCTGGTCGAACTGTGTATGACCTCATCAAGAACATGATGATCATGACAATGCGGACTCGCGTGTGTAATCATGCTCAGCAAGCGGTAGTTTGCATGCTAGTTCCGCTGAAACGCCACAAGTGTATCATCGTGTATAGCGATCTCTTAGCTATAGCTAATTGCAGGCAAGCCACTGCTTCAAGGTGTTATTTGCAGGCACTGGCATGTGCAATCCGAGAAGTATCGCCCCGGTAAGCTCTCCGGCCGCCTGACGAAGATCGTCCTAAGCAAAGTTGACTGCATACTCGCGCGTCTGCGTGCGTGCCGTTCACCATACGCATCACAACAAATTAATTTTATTAGACGCCCGCACCTGCGCAGCACGCGCGGCAGCCACACGCGCAGCAGCAGCCGCTTTGTTCTTCTCCGAGTCCGAGTTGTCCAGTTCGGGTTCCTATATACTTACGCGCTGCACACAAAGCGATATTGAGTGTTGTACCCAGGCCTTTGCATCTGGATGCGTCACAGGCGTCGGTGTGTCCACTCCAGCGCTCACACTGGGCTTGGGCGGTGGGGTGGCGAGCAGCGCGTCATTGTGGGAATTGGTTGCTTCCGCCTTTGCCTTTGCACGCGCGGCCCTAGGCTTCTTCACTGCGCGCGCAGGTGGTTCTGCTGGCGATGCTTCAAGCCTCGCGCGCTTTGCCTTCTTTGTCACAGCGCCGTTGCCCTGGCTTGGCTGCGCTGCTTCAGCTTCGTTGCCCTGGTGTGCCTGTCTGCTGCTGCTTGGGCCTTGCTTGGCCGCTGTTTCTTTTTTTTTGCGATTTCTGGCATAGCTTCGCAGGGCTGTTCTGGCTGCGCCGCCGTTGGTGCTTCCTGCTGGTGTTGTTTCCCGCGACCTCTGCCCCGTCCCCGGCCGCGCCCCTTGCACTTCTCCTTCAACTTGGCCCTCTCAAGCGCCCTAATTTTGGCTTGCTCCCCAAACAAATCCTCCTTCACCTCCTCAAACGCGGCAGAAAGGTTGCGCTGAGCCGGTGTCTCCTCGTCCTTGCTCGGTGGCTTGATGCTGCCGAGGGGGATCAGGGAGCGCTCGTCCTGGCATATGTGAACCGGTTCTGCGCGTACAGATTTGTGGTTATACGCTAGCGCATAATCCCACGGGAAGTCCAAATCCGGCGCCCTTTGTTTAACGATTTTGGGTCCAAACACAGACAAAAAGGGCGCCTCAAACTGGAAGGGCGGTCTAGCACTTGGTTGGCAACTCTTGCAACCCCACGCAGTCCTGAAAGGTTCCAATCTCACCATCATTTTCATCGGCGGCCGAATCCTTGCGCAAACAAACCGCAAGTATAGAATAACCTTGTTACAGTGCGACAATCCCTTTTTTCGGGTTGCGCAGTCCTCCTCTTCAGCTAGATTTGGATCACTGACCTTCAGGCCGATGGCTGCCACGGCCGCGGATACATCCTGCAAACGTGATTCCGCAATAGCGCTAGCGATTGATCGAGCAAACAGTTTGTATAGGTGTAACTAGCTTCAACGTCATATACATGTACATGTCCTCATGATGATGATCATGCGTATGATCGTCGGTTGATTCCGCAGGAGCTCCAGGATGGGCTTCATCCACTTCCTTTGCCGGGTGCCCAAACGGCGAAGGACATGCTGAGGGTCAGGATCGATGGATAAATCAATAACCCCCCGCTTGGCCAAAAACTGGCTGTTTTGAATCCGGCTACTATTTGCCGGCGCTTGTGAAAACGCCGTGTAAAAGGGCTTCGGCATTTTTTTCCTAGCGAATGGTGCCGGAAGGGGTTTCCAGGCATGTGAAAATCAAAGCCACCCATGTGGAGGGGGCGCCAAAAGCATTTGTGTTTGCATCCGTGGTTCCCCCAAATCGCGAAGGCTAGATGAATTGGACATCGTGTTCACATCCACGGTCTCCCCCTCTGACTCCTCATCAGCCGCGGGCACGGGAGTTTGCTCATCATCGATAGGCACCTTGCGGAGGCGACAGCCGACCCAAAAATTAATTCCAGAACGATGACAAACAATTTTGCAGCTTGCCTGCTAGCTGAGGCGCTTCCCCTGATCCCATCAATTCAAGAATCAAGTGTTTCATTGCCTGAACTTTTTCAGACTTCGCCCCTTGTGATCTTCTTGTCATTCGAATGCAGTAGGTGACAAGGGCTCGGAGCCTGCCACCTTGCATAGCGGCCCAGTCCTCAACTTCCGGATGCTACAAAGATAGTTCGCAATCGAAATCTGAGTAATGTTTGATAAGATTCATTGATCTTCCGCTTCCGTCCCTTGAGCTTGGCCATCTCTCCCCAAATCCCGTGCACTTGATCCAGGCGCTTGAACCCTTCCTTATTAGCGCAACGCAACGCCCTGCACACCAAGCCAATGTGGTTTCTTATAATTACAAGAGGCGGTAAAAGTCCGAGCATGCGGGATGTTCATGCCAAATTTGGTCAAGGTGTTCAGGATCAAAAGGAAATTTCTTTCCACCTCAGCAACAGCAAGCCTAAACAGGCCTTGAGTTCGTGAGATGCAGGCAATACCATATTGACTTTGACTCACTTGTAGTGCTGCACAGGCCACATCTTTTTGGTACACATGGCCACCGGCCAAGCTCTCATCGGCGAGGGGGACGAGGGATTTGTTGTTCTTCTCCTGGATGGCGGTGACAGAAGAGCCCGTTTTGAAGCACGCCCCCACCCTCCACCCCGGGATATGTTGAGCCCTTCTTCACAAGTGCATGCCCGCCTCAATTTGTGTGGCAAATGAGTAAATTAAGATCCACCCCCCCCCCCGCAGTACACAGCACCTTGTCGGAACGAACAGCTGCCCAATCTGTTTGCAGGACAGTGCCAAAGGTAATCTCGAGGAACTCCGTCATTTCTTCCACATCCTTAAGCTTGGCTGGGTACCCCGTAACGCTCGCGCTGAACACACTAGATTGTTCAGCGCGAGGCTAAGGGCGCACTTGCAAACAAAGAACGAGCAGGGTTGCAGCACGCAAGAAATATCGTCGTTGACAAGAATCGGATTTGCCAGAAGGCCCTGCACTGCACATGGCCACTGCCGAGAAACCCCGAGGTTGCTACGGCCTGTGTGATGGAAAATGGCTAGCGTCAGCGCGCGTCTCATGCTTGCTGCGCACGCTGATTCTGATCAAGATCAAATTTGCACTGCCCAAAAAAAAAGTGGTTTCCAGCCTGCATCTCGTACATGTTGTCGCTTTCGATCAGCGTGCCATCGAGCACCAGCCGCTAAGGCGCGTTTCATTGCACGCCGTGCACATGTACAGCTAGCTGTGTGAGAAAAAGGGATGTCTAGATCATATAATCTAGATGTTGTTCCAGCCGGGCTCAACAAAAGGCACGAAAAGTCCCGGCAACTTGCTTCCTTTTTGCAATAATTGCCCCCAACATGCTGCCAACCATGCTGAGCCTGAGGGCAAGCACGCAGCTAGTACTCAAACCAAGCCAACACAGAGCCCTTGTCCCAAAAGCCTTTATATACAGGTTTTTCTGATTTTTGGACCGACCTCCCCCCCCAATCCTAAGACCCTAATATATAGGTTCTTGATGGGACCCCCCCCTGGGGCAGGTCTTTTGTCGAAAACCTCCATATACAAGGTCTTAGGGATCCTAGGGTATGGACCAAATATTTAAGAATAGTTGGGATGGATGATACTTTGAACTTCGGATGAATTGAGAGGATGGGTTCCAATCCCCGGTGGCCCCGGGATGGTTTTTTGATCGCCTCGGTTGTGCGCTCCCAACCCCCCCCGAGCGAGACCCGAGCGAGACCCGAGCGAGCCCCGAGCGAGCCCCGAGCGAGCCCCGAGCGAGCCCCGAGCGAGCCGAGGCGCGGGGCGGTCGGAGGTGTTGCAGTGGCGCCTGGCGGAGAACTTCTTCTGGGCGCGGACCATCTTTGGCCTCTCGAGCCGCACTCCAGTCGCTCGACGACTCGACGACTCGACGACTCGACACGCGAGACAGGGAGGTTTACCCTCCCACCAACCAGCATGGAAGTGCACAAACCCCATTTCTAAGGGGAAAGTAGTCTTTCTACAGGGGTCTGTGAACTTCCATGTTAGTCGGTGGGAGGTGTATCAAAAGCTGCTTTCCATGGGATGACCACTGGGGGAAACCTTTGAAGGAATGTGACACAGTTTGTCAACCACTAAATAAGAAGAGTTGCCCATGGTCATTTGGGGGCCGGGAATATTGATCAACCCGCATATGAGGCGTGTGGGGCTGTTTTGGGGACTTGGACCCCGCCCAAAAATGGTTATGGGTGATTCTTCTGTTTTCCGAGACAACGCCACAACAAAAGGGGGTACCCGCACCAATAGATAGTGGAGTCTGTCTCAAAATAGGAATCTTTAAACCAACCCCTAAGATTGGTGCCCTCAAAAAAAAAAGAGGACATGCTCAGTGCAGCCTTGTCAACATAGTCTCAAGTCACTTACAAAACAGGGGATGGGAGTTTATCCACATGGTTGGTCAGCGGAAAACTGGTATTGGACTATGTGTTTCATCCATTTGGTCAGTTGGCCTGCTTGGAATCCAGATGACTTACTTGTTGGGAAAACAACGGGACACCGTTATTGTTTTAGGATGTTTTAGGGGACCGATTCTCATGTTGAGACACACACACACACAGGAGCTGCCGATGGACAAAACTAGTGGTAGTCCACTGCTAGTTTGCGGACAAGTAGTGTGGCCAAAGTCCAAATTTCCACCAGTGGGGGGCCACATACTGTAGGTGACAAAACTGTACAGTGGATGGACAAACCATGCGGTTGGTATGTTTAATTTGAGCCCCGGACAACATTCCGGGCTTCCCCAAGAGGACATAGGAAACTTGGGTGGGCCTGCTTGTGAAATGGGGCGGTCCCAGCATATCCTCCCCAAATGAACAGTAGACTATCAATACTACGGATGGAGACAATCCTGCACCACTTGGGATGGATGAAACCTCGTGGAGCAAATGAGAAATCATATATGGAAACGATACCCCAACAGGAGATTCCTACCAAATGTTTTTTTTTGGTGTGTATCGTGAATCTGCAGGAGAGCAAATGTGGGATTGATCGTCTTTTTCCACCCCCAAAGCGAACATATTGAACCCTTTTGCGGTTTAGGCCAGAGATTCTGTGATCAAACATCTCTCGGCCCGGATTGTGTTTCCACACGCTGATGGAGCCAAAGCAGCAGTGTCATATGCCAGGAACGACTACTGGCTAGGGACCATTCAGGCAATCATGGCCAATGTGGGCCGCCTTCTCGTGATCTCTTTGCTGTGGCACGGCTTTGAACACCAGAGGTTTCCAAAGGATGTTGTTCATCCGCTTTACTGGCTGTTCCAATTCCAGGAATCGGGTACCTTGGTATGTTCATCCAATTCCAGGTTTCCACTTTGCGGCGTTTCCCCCGGCCCAAAGCTGGCTGTGTTTTGTGTCAATCCACCGTGTTTTTTCTTCTTTTTTTATCATTCTGAGCCGTGGAGACCCGATTTTTTCAAACGTGCCCCCCCTTTGGAACTCTCTCATTGCCACCGCCGCTGAAGGGGCTTTGCATGGGCCAGGCATATGATCTACCCAGTCCAAGGTCTGGGCATGTTCCCCTTCTTCTTCCTCCTGCATCCGCAAATCAACAAGCTACTGACCCACAGCACGCCCACTGGCTTCACTCGCTGGGCGCCCTGGGGGGTTGGGGGGTTGTGGGGCTAAAGACCAGGCTGTACCGGAGGGGAGCCGATGTGACTCCTTTGCTGTTGGGAAGTGTCACAAGGTGAGGGACTATTTGTTGGTGGATTTGACATGGACACCAACAGCAGGCGAAAGGAGGGCGTGTTTTCCCGCTTCGGGTGCGGTGCTCTCCGGTTAGTCGTGAAATCCGCGCAACAGGCATTGTGGCATTCCTGATAATTAGTGTGCACTTTTAGATGCAATATCAGGCCACACCAGGCTGGCACAAAAGCACAGCAGTCAGCCATAGTTACAAAGCAAGCATGAATTCACTATGCTCCCCGAGCCTGGTTATTGTCGGACAAGCCAACAAAGACCCCGCACCTGGAATGGTTGCTGTTTGTACCTGTACGCATCGCATATCCACAGCAATGTGAATATATATATATGGTGTTTATATAGTGTATATATATATACGTGTATATACACTATACACAAGCAAGCATTACTTGCCTAAACAGGTGATGCGTGTGGACTCCATAAACCAGGGGGTACTGCAACAGCCCCTGTTGAGCCCTTAGACTTGCCACCCATGAGGAGTCAGCCGGCCCCTTGGCTACGTTTCAGTCATGACCAATCTTGGAAACCAAACGGATGTTCGGCACACAACACAAGGGCTGGTCTCAAAACAGGAATCGGAACCCTGGTGGTTTCCCGTTAAGCCAGCCCCCAAAAGGGTACCCTCCAAAAAACGATACAACCACCACAGTGATGGCTTGACAGTTTTTTTGTAGGGGTTGGCCCAATGCTGCTTCGTGGTCCATATATGTGGTTCTTGACACGTCTTCCAGTC
This sequence comes from Effrenium voratum, assembly GCA_963377175.1. Classification (NCBI taxonomy): domain Eukaryota; class Dinophyceae; order Suessiales; family Symbiodiniaceae; genus Effrenium; species Effrenium voratum. The sequence continues at coordinate 381,200 of CAUJNA010002868.1, read as the reverse complement.
CGATCTTGTTCAATCACAGGGCTACAATCACAGCCGAACTTGGCGAGATGTGGTTTTTGGGACCCTTGGATACCAGATTCTGATCCTATGGTTGTCAAGGGACAGGGCCCCCCAATCCCAATACAGGCTAAGAGCGACTCCTAAGGCCTAGTAGTGGCCAATAGGGGTTCTTTTTTTTTTTTGGGGGGGGGTCCTTGTCTTTGGGCCCTGGACAACCATGGGATTTGATTGTGTCTTCAGGACTTGGCACTTTGAAGAGGCACAAGCCGATCCTCTTGCCCAAGCAATCGCCCGGTGCTGAGACCTGGTCAGAGTTGATGGCCATTCAGGGCTGGTTGGGCCCAACAAATGGCCGAACAGTTGCTAACATTTCTCGAGCTGGAGCTGCTAAAGCGTACTTCCTGTACTGCATTTGCATTGAATACTTGAGGTTGCGATTCTCAAGCTGGAGCCGCCAAAGTTTGCTTTGTGCACAGCTTTTGTATTGAGCAGTTGCGATGTTCAGCTAGCCAGAGCTGCCAAACCATTTCAAGCCGCACATGGAAGACAAAGCCGCGAAAAAGCAAGGAAAACAACAGTTCTCCTTTGAAAGTAAAATCGAGAAGAAACGATAACGTGTTCAAACTGCCATGAATTGACACACGGTGAACCAGATAGATATCGGAACGTAACGTGCAGACGTGCCTGGGCGACAACGAGTATTGCAAGTTTGCAAGTGTTTTGTTCGAAGCATGGAGCGAGTCGGACCAAAGTCAGCAAGGTCAGAGCCAGAAGCAGATGGAGTTCAGGAAGGTGATGATCATGAAGAGGAGACCTGGATTTGGATTCAGCGCCTGTCAAGCTTGTTTTAAAGCTCTTAAAGGGCCCGGCATCGAAAACAAGCCCTAGAGCCAAGGCCACTTCCCCAAAGCTGTCCCCCAATCGCAACAGCACCTACCGGTTTTTTAGAGACGTGGCCTGCGCAGTGTTGGTTGTTGGGGGTGGTGGGAAGGGTATTCGCAGGATCCTACTGGCAACAGTTGCAAGCTGCTAGTGTATTTGGAGGGAAGCCTTGGTGCGCTTTTTTACAGGGCAACCAAAGGAGGGACGCCTATGGGGGGCGGCGGTGGCCCTTTGTGAGACCAACTCAATGCTTCTCATCAAAGTACACCTGGCAGAAATCCTTGCGATCAGACTACTGACTCAGTCGGCGTGAGCAACACACAGTGGCAAAGTGCTGTTGCCTTGTGCTCGTTTCCCATCCGTATCGCTTGGCAGGGTTCCAGCTGTTTGACTTGCCTTGCAAGCACTAACCACGAACACACCCTGCCCTTGACAAACACGGGAAGACTTGGCAGGTATTCCTAAGGTGTATATAGCTCTAACAGTTGCAACCTCCACAACTCCATACGCGAGCAACGGACGAGACTTTTAGGGCAGTGGTTTGTGGTATCCCCCTATCAGTTTCTAATGCCAATCATGTTGAAGGATGTACTATTTGCAAACTTGGCAAGTCGACAAAATGGGGATTGCGGCCGCTGACTGTCAGTATGCTCAGCATGATGTATATGACAACAGGTCGACATCTGTTTGCCAGGCTTGCTCGGCCTTGTGCCAAAAATTGGATATTGTCCCCACAAGGTGGGAACATTGGCACAAACATATATATATATATGCTATTGATATTCAATATGTATACAGATAAATGGATCTGACCTAATGGTACAGGCTCAATTTGTCCAAAAAGAGTTGCCCAGGGAACCCATTGAATCTTGAGCCCTATGATACTGTGTTAAATCGGAAATATGACTAAATTGGCCACTTGCTAAGTCGGCTTAAACAACCAGAAGACCACTTCTGGGCAACCTAAAGGGGGGATGTTTTTGGGGGACCCTTTTGGGGTTGAATAAATTGGGGACCCTTTTGGCAACGTGCTCGGAATCAACCGGAAGCCCGACATTTTAAGGGGTCTCCTTGCTGTTCAGGACATCACCCCGGCATTGATAATTTCCGAGGGGTTTTCAAAGTTTTAGAATACCATGAGGCATACCGCAACCGCAGTTGGCAAAGCTTCTTGTTCGTCGCACGCCCGGTGTAGCCAGCCGAGTTGTTTCCCAGACATGTCAGGCAAGCCTGGGGCGCAGGGGCTGCATGACCTCACTCAGACCTCGCTAAGGGCTTAGCCTTACCCTGGGCGTATCCAGGAATGGGGCCAAACTAAGGATCCATGCTTTATCGCCACCCTTTTTCCCCCTTTTGCTCCAGTTGCTCCAGTTGCCAGTTTTGTGGGAATGAGGGTTAGCTCGCTTCTGTGATACCAGCTACTTACCCCTTTAAGTAAAGAATTAGTTGTTGGGAATCCCTTCCACTGGGTTGTGCCTTCCCTCACGACTTTTTTGCCCACCCAGGACGACGAGCCGCCGCCGCTGGTGGACTTAGATGGTGTCAGGCGCAGTGGGCGAGCGAGGTGAATAGTTCTTTGCTCCACTTGTCCAATGACCGTGACGTTCCGGTCCGACTTTGCGTGCAGTCCAGGGCATTCAAGATTCATATTATTTTTCAGGTCCTTAGTGCGTCCAAAGAGTTATATACCGATTCCTTGCCTTCCTAGTAACGGCACTTTATCCACTCTATCCAAAGGATTTGCACACGACGCCCGCGTCGTTCTGTGCGGCAGGGGCGAGACTTCGAAGCTTCGATCCGGCGATGTGGCCAGCGCCTTGAGAAGGGCCCCTTCCAGCTCCGGGGCTGGAGGGTCTCAAATGAAGCAAATCCCAAAGTGGGTCTTTTACCTAAACCGGGTTTTACCTAATGGGTCCCAGCAACACATCAAAATGTTGGCTGAGGTTTGGACACTCCACTTTTTGCATTCGATTGTTTTGCTCTAGCGGGAGGATGAGAGACGGGGCCGCAGCCCTTCCGCACTCACACCCGGGTGCCAAAACACCAAACATTGGGGAACCCAGACTTCAGTTTGTGGATGTTGCAAATCAGAAGGAATGGCGCATTGCAACATCGACATGTTAAATTGAAGAAACCCAACATCCAATTACTCTGGCGAGTCCATACTGGTCTGCACCCGCTTGACAGCGTGTCAAAAGGGAACATGACCTTTCTCATGGCAAAGGTTCCTTGTGGGTGGTTCCGTAAGTCACAACATGGACGCCCCAAAAAGCTGCCCTGTAAACACCAAGCCAAAGGAGGTCGCCTATTCAAGCTCAGGCACCCGCGAACCAATAGCTTTTCATATGACTTGCTCAGTTTGTTTGGTGACCCGATTTCTGGATTCGCTGATTTGGGGTCAACCCAGGCCGTGGCGGATCCCGTGGAGGACAGACCTCGGATCTTGGATGGTATGTGAACTAGGTGTCAACACTAAATCATCTCGGGCTTGTTGGCTTTGAAGGGAAGCCGCCATACCCATCAATCAGCGGGCATTTATTGTTTTGGCTCATCCCCAAGGAAGCCCCCCCAACAGTTGTGACTCGGATGACCGCCCAGCAAGGCCTGAGGATTCATTCATTCCTTCGGTTGTTCAGCAAGCAGAAGGACTTCTGCAGGTTTGCTTTGGCAACCTCCAAACCGCCATGGCCAAATCGCACCCCCAGTGAACATCCCAATCCCCACTAAAATAGGCTAAAATGGGGCGGGCACCTGCTACCCCAAAATGGGATCCCATTGGTTTTGACCCACAGCCAAAGAACTAAGATTGCCATTTCATGTGCAGGACTTGCAGATGAAGGTGCCCTCCCCCTGTTCCTTCAAACATCTCTGTTGGTTCGGATTCGGGCGGCCACGTGTCTAAAGGAGAGACACGGGGATGTCTGATGTCAAGTTCCCAAACGCGATCCGTGGCCTGCGCGATGCTACCTCACCGACTTCAGAACCACCACCTGAAAATGTTTTCCCTATGCTCCTATCGGCATTCCACATCACTTTGGGGATCTTTGGGGCCATCTGGGCCCATTTGAAGTGAGCTTCCCTTCGCGATGTGAACAAAAAGAAACTGCAAAGAGCCTGAGCGATTGTTTCTTGGGTGCCAACTTCTCAGGACTAAAACCAGGCTGGTTGGGGCCACACCGTTTTATCATTGAAGTTGAAAGTATCTTGATTATTTTGTTAGTTTATCGTAACGGTATTCTTTTTAATAATATGTTTGAAATTCATTGATCACTTTTGATTCTTGCCCACGACTACCTTCATTTCAATTATATTCTTACTATTGTGAAACTTTTACAGCAACCGCCAAGAACCCTCAAAGAAAGACATACCCACGTTGATTCGACTTGCTTTCTTCGGGAACCACACAAGCACCCCCCAAGAACCCATTTAAAAAACAAAAAGCCATAAATGGCAGAGTTCCCAAAAGAGAACCCCAAAAAAAGGCCAGATATGGCAGAGTTCCCTGGTTTGAGAAGTTTCTACGGCCCGATCTGCGGCACCTCCCAGGACCTGCGTGCGGTGATCCGGCGCTTGCCCGGCGGGCGCCTGGCGCTGGGAGCCACCGGCAGCTCGGCGGAGGGGAGCGAGCTTGAGGGATCCCCATGGACACCAGCCACGTTTAGGGTGTTTCTATGTCTTTCTTGGGCATGTACATGTTTTTTGGGGCATGTTAGTGGTTGTTTTAATGTTGTCTTGGGCATGTCAGTGGGTGTTGTTTGATGTTTTCTTGGGCATGTTAGTGCTTCATGCTTTTTCCTGGGCTCCTTGAGTTTTTCTCACCAGCTAGACAAGAGGGCCCCCATCGAGCCTTCAGCCAGGCCTGTGGCTGCGGGCGACAGGGAAGGCTGCGGGAAGCTCAGAGGCTATGCAGCTCTTGGCTCCCAGCCATCCGGTTCCTTAGCTTTTTACATCCTTTTAGTGTTTAGCGGTAGTTTCCATTTAAAGCAATAAAAATTAAACTTTGAGCGGGGGATCTGAGGGCAGCAACTCAAAACGGTCAAGGTTCCTCTTTGGTGCATGTTGCTCAGATGTTAGGACTTCAACTTTTTGCCAACTAATGGGTTTGCCATTAAACCACTAAAAGTTCAACTTTAGCAGGGGAGCAGAAAGCAACCGAGTCCTCTTGTTTCGAGGCTGATGGAACCCGGGCATGTGGTTGTTTTGAGGCTTGCGGAAACCAGGGAGACGACGGGACGTTTTTAATTCACATGTTCAGTGTAACTTGGGAAGTTAGGAGCCCATTTGGAGGGCTCCCTAATTTGGAGAGCAAAGACGTTGGTAGACTGCAGGGGATCGTGTTGCCGCGTGCGGATAGCAAAACCATGAGGGGTCTTGTGGTTGCTTCATCCAGGAGCATCGTCATGTACCCCGAGCAGTTTTGATTTGTGATATCATACAGGCTTTGCAACAAGCGTATCCCCAGAATGGATGGTTTTCTTTTGGGTTCCCTTCAAAACAACCCGCCCCCAAAAGCCCAACCCCATACTCACCATTCATCGTTGTTTGTAACTGGGGTTTGGTTTCTCTGAAAGCTACCCAAAGACACCACCCTCGCAAAAGGAACCCCCTCAAATGGCTTTGCGTTTTGTAGGAACCCTTGTTAGGGTGGTTTGAAAGGGAAACCACATGGAAACCGGGGCCATTCTTTGAGTTCCCCCTAGTTGTACTTGGTTCCCAGCCATCGTTTCATTAGTTTTTTTAGCTGTTCAGTGTTTAGTGGTTGGATTTCCTTCTTCATCCCGCTACCCTCCCAGCAACTAACATTGAAGTGCACAGAACCTTGTAGAAAGACTACTTTCCGCTTGGAAAGGGCATTTTTGCACTTCCATGCTAGTTGGTGGGAGGGTAAAAGTTCGTCATTTTGAGCAGATCCGAACACGGACCGCCCACTGCCGCGGGGAGCGCTCGAGGTGAACGCAGCTGTCACCGTGGTGTCTCTTGAGATCCGCGTGGCCAGCGCTGGAGTGTCTTTGGGCCTGCGCGCCGCCGACGCAGGCAAGGACCTCCACGTGGGTTTGTCTTGTTTTTTAGGGAGCCCTTTTGTTTTGGACGAACTCCATGCGTTGTTTTGTGTGTTTAAGGGAAGCTTGTTCTTGGCTGGCTTGAAAGATTTTGAAAGGGAAGCCAAGAGCAAGCCACAAATGTTGGAGAGTCTTTCTAGTTTGAGACACCCGTGTTCAATGGGGCGAACCCTTTGGCTCTCCCTGAGCTGCTGGAAGTGAGCTGCTTTGGTTACCGGCTTGACAATGGAAGACCCAGTCAGATAAGTGACTGGCAAGAAGGAGCTCCAAAAGGACCCTTGTTTGGTTGGGGTTCGCTGGGATGCGAACGGGATAACGGCCATGACACAAGGCCCCCTGTTTTGAACCCTGCGAACCCATCTCCGCTCTTTTGATTCTTTGCCATTGGTTTTGGGCGCACAAAGGTGTTGATTGGTGGAGATAACCCCCTTGATGACAGGGGCGTCGCATTCGTTGGAACTTCACTTCAAGGAGGTATCGATGATCCCAAAGGGAATCGATCTTGTGACCTGATGATCCAGATGCGTTGTTTGTTGTTGACCAGCTTCCGCAATAGCCGAGGTTTGCTTGCGCGCATGAAATGAGTCGAACCGCGTGGTTCCTTGGTTTTTGGCTTGTGGAAATGACCAATGCTCAAGTTCCCCTTAGTAAGCCTTAGTTGGTGGTTCGGATTTTGGGGATTGGAAGCCCTTGTGGGTAAGGGTTGTTGTATTACACCCTGGGATTACACCCTTGGCAAAATAGTCCAAAATAGTCCAAAATAACGGTCATTTCTCAGTGGGCGTAACCCCAGGGCATAATACCAAAAACCCTTAGATTGTGGGAAAAGCGCAAGCTTTGTTTTGCTGACCCTGCCTTTCTGCGGTCCAGACCTGTCCGGCTTCGGCGCCTCTTGACGTGTCGGCGGGCATGGTGGTTCATGTCCACCAGCCACTTTTGCAGGTTTCTTCTTCAAGTTCATGGCCATTTTCTGTCGTCTTGTTTGCTCCGTACACCGCGCTAGTTTGACCCGGTCACTACGCACATGTAACCGATATCCAGCAATGCCCCCATAACCCTAATTTAGAGGTGCTTTCTTATTTAGCCTTAGTCTAGCAGAGCGTAAGGCTCTCCGAGTCACCATCCTTTCTGCAAGAGAGACTACTAAAATTTGTGTTTGTTTTTGTCCGCAGGGGAGTCCCCGGTCCAGACCGACAAATGTGGATCGACCACGCCAATCACCTTGGAACTTCTAAACTCTGCCAAGTTCCAATGTGCCTTTGCAGTACTGTACCTGCTCACAAACAGTAATGCTGGGTAAACTTCACACAGGGGCACATGAAAGGCAAAGGGGTGAACAAGCAGTTGTGTGGTAACTCTCATAGTTCTTTCGGATTCTTTAGGGGTTTGTGTTTGTTTGAGGGTAATCCGTTCGTTTTGTGGGTGTGGTTTGAAGGGATTTGAAAGAGATTTGAACCCTTGGTTCTTGAGGGTAAATGGCGCAACCCCTCCTCAAACCAAACCACCAATCCAAGCCACCAAGCTGAAGGGAAGCCAAAGGTCAGCTTGGGGTAGCAACCTCGATAATCCCAAGTTGGTCTCATGCCCCCAGAGTCTGGCGCCCACTCGAGGCCGCGCCTTTGCGCTGGGCGTGGCCCGGCGGGTGGTGCCCGGCAGCGACACCGCGGCGGTGCGCTTCATGCGCGCCCGGGCGGAGCAGGCGCAGAGCGCCACCGCGCCTCGGGCGATGAACAAAATCCGGCGGATGGATTCTGCGGAAGGCTGGGGATCATAGGTCTGTAGACAGGATACATTTTGCATTTTACCAGTGACTCAAAGTGAAGCAATACATTCTACAACTGGACCTGACTCTAATCATGAGGTGTCCTTTTTTGGTTGGTTTTTGGTAGAGAAATAGATGGCGATTCCTGGTTCACCTGGTGGTTTCATCATCTACCAGGGCCATCTATTTCTCCTAAAAGGACACCTATGCTGGGGATGGGATTCCTGCATTTGTTTTAAGGCGAGCTCACCGATTCGGGGGTAGAACGAGCGAAAGCCACGGTAAAGATCCTTTACTTGGGATCCCTTATTTCAAGTTGTGAAGTTATTGTAAACTTTGCAGACCAATGGATGGTTTGGGGCGGCTGTTTTTTCTGGCGTGCGACTCTTAGAGACGGTGAGTGATAGGAGTTGCTCCTGTAACCATTGACAGCCAATGAATAGAAGGAAGCAAGGGGAATGCCGGTTGTTCAGTTTGAGCCATTCTTGATCCTTTTGGTCATCTAGGGCAGAGTTGGTGTCGGGCAGGTCCAGGCAGGGTTGCTGCAAGATTGGTTTCATGCTGGTTAGGATTTGGCAGTGGGTCAAAAATGCGTACCCAAAATGAACCCCGATAAATGGAACCAACGACTAAAACCTGCGGTCCCCTGGTGGCTTAATTTTGACCCATACCCATTTGACCTGGTTTGATTCAGGGAGCGTTTTGGCAGGATCGAGATGGTGGCTAACTCCAGTGCAATTTCCGTGAGCGAAATAGTAGGGCAGCTGATAACATATGGCTGTGGATCAAAGCCAATGGGATCCCATTTTGGGGTTGGATTGAATGGTGTGATACGATGTGTGTTTTGTCTTGATTGTACAATTTGTGGTGTTGTTTGGAGCAAAAGCCAAGGGAAAACTAGAGCCCCTTTGGGGAGGTTCCCCTTGAGACACGCTCATGTTGTATCTGCTCTTGGCGCCAGCTCCTTTTGCTTTCCCCACTGTCCTCAGCCGCTTGCCACGCCAACAAACGATCGCGCACCTCGGTTTTTGGTGGCCTCGATTGTGCCATCGAAGGCTGCCCGAGGGAAGCAACCAGCGGCTTGCTCCGTGTGAGATACCACTTATTGGATGGCTCATTGAGATTTTAGAAAGAGGGCAGCCATTTTGAGGGCCCTTGGAAGAATCAACCATTGCCGATTTCGGACTGGGCACTACATCACCCTGCATTGTACCATAGAACCCGCACAAGGTTTCATTGAGACTGGATGCCTTCTGGCGCTTTCCTGTTTTTGCCGGGATGTTTGTTGCAATCTTTATAAAGGTCAGGACCCTAAAGGAGAAGTTGGTAAATTCTGTGTTCATGAGTTGCGTCTTTAGGTGCTCCTGTCAGTGAGGAACCCTGAACGCAATGTGTTTAATTTGTTGAAGGAAGCTGGGAAGGGATGGACAAAGAGTTTCCTGACAAGGCTTTGCCACCGAGACAAGAACTCATGGTGCGTTGCCGGACTTCGAAAGGCCTTGACCTTTCAGCGCTGACTTGATGTAGGCATGGTTAGCGATAAAGACTTCAATGTGACTCTGTGCCCCTTAAAGAGAGTGGGGACACAAGCCTCAAGATCTAGTGCTCGATGTTCTGATAGGGTTGGGGCATGGATATTCTTTCGCAATGGCCCTTGGAGGGTACAAGGGGTCACTGTTCAGGATAAGGGGTTGGACAATCCTTGTACCCAATTTTAGTCGGGATTTTTGTGGGGATTGGGATGTTCACTGGTTGTACGGGGTTTTGACCAGTAGCCATATAGGCTTCATTTTCAGCTCGGCTTGTTGACCAACAGACCGAAGCCTTGCAAGAGTCTGGGCCAGATTGCTTTCCATGGGGCGCATTTTCATTTTGGAACACTATGCGTCTTACTAGCCAGGGTTGGTGGCGCAAAATCGGTTTCGTGGGTGCGTGTTGTTTGGGGGTACCTGTTTTGAGATTAAAAGGGAAACCGCAAGCAAGCCACTTTTTCGGAGATTCCATCCTATTTGGAGACAGCCTAAGAGTATGCTGTTTAAATTTGGGGGGGACGGGGCCCTTTAGGCCCTCTTGGTTGATATTTAAATGGAGTCTAAAACGAAACAAGCCATTTGAAACGGGTCCATTAGTGTAATGAAGATCCAATTCCAACACAACAGAAAGCGATTCCACCTGAGGTGATCCTGGTGGGTCACTGCGATCGCTTGCTGCAGGGCCCTGTGCCTTGGAAGCTATCCCCGGGGCTCCGCAGGTCGCCTTAAAGTGGCCGGCTGCATGCAAGTCACTAAGGCTTGGGTCAGGAAGCTGGTGACGGTTTCCTGTGTCGATGTCCGGGACGAAAGTTCAGGAAGGATTGTGGAGCAACCCTTGTACAACCTGTCCAGTTGTCCTCGGTTGGGGTAGGCCCTGGTGCTCAGGCTTATTTCCATTTCCAGGATAGCTGAATTGGGAAGATGGGATCGTCCATTTCCAGGCCACTCATTTGAGTTCGGACAGTTCGCAGAGGGAGCCTAGCTTGTCAAAGCCAAGGAATCGCCTTTGGAATGGAGACCGCTCAGGGCTCATGTCGTGGAGGGAACCAGTTGTCGCGTATTCGCTGTGGGGTCCACCAAAGTGACGCTCGCAAAAGGACCCTTTAAGTAGCGTAACGGACATCCGGCTATGGCCCACACTGTTTCGGTTTAGGAAGCCTGATTGGGAAAGTTACCCATGTTTGCACACGGTGATGATAAAAATCCGTTCGAATGGCACATGACCACCTCACTCAGAGTTGTTCTGCACTCATCGGGGACGTGCCTTTATTTACAAGCGGTGCGATTGAGAGTATCACCGGTCCATGGATCTAAAAGCAGTTCGCCCATCTGTGTACAATAAGTTGCTCGGCCAGATGAATGCTCAGTTTACTAGCAAATAGATGCTGTGCTGGCACTGAACGGAAGACAGAGCCCCTTGTAAAACGGCTTATTTGAACGCGAGGCGAAGCCTGAGGTCCCCGATCTTTGATTGGGCCATTCGCCATACGAATGCCGGGGCCTGGTTAGCCGATGATTGACTCTGTCTGTTCCGCATCTTGATGGAGCACTTCCTGGGCAACCTCACAACTTCTGGGGCCAAGCTTGGAGGCTCGAAAAGGATTTCATTGTTCTGGGGTACAAAATAGGGGCCTTGGCATGGCTTGAGAAGCCATAAGGAAAGTATCAAACTGCTTACAACAAAACACGTATTGGGACTGTCGAGCAATTAGCCAAAACGGCACATTACATACAAGTGTCAGTTTTGTGAGGGCTAAAGCTGCATTTGCAATGTGTTTGGAGTGCAGGGTATTATCTTTTTCATTTTTGGCTTTGAGCGGGAGCAATCTGGGGAGGTATATGTCTATATATATATATATATTTATCTACATGTGTACTCATATATACAAGTATGTATGTAATCGTGTATATATATATTACATGCATGTATGTGTTTTGTTTTCTATTGGACCTAGTTTCTACGTAGAAGGCACCTATCTCAGCAACAAAAGCCTCACGGTGCCAAACCTTCCGAGGTATCCCTGGCCACCCGCGTGGCGCGCCGCGTGCCCGGGGGTCCCACCACCATCTCCGTGATGGGCAGCTCGGCTGAGGCCGATCTCCAAGTGGTACTGTGGATGGTTGCGAAATCCATTTCGCACCACTTGGAAACCATGGGAAGCTACTGTTTGGTGGTACTTGCAGGGGAATCATCATTCCAGGGTTTCTTAGGTGGTGCAGCATTTTCGTCCATCCAGTGTATGAGTGAGCCACAGCCAAAACCCGGCTAGATTAAGGTTAGTAACGGGCAGTCCCAGCCAGAAATCGTTGCGGCCGCCTTCTTAATTCTTTACATGGTTCTGGGTAGACCATTTTAATACCGGGTTTTGATTGTGACTCAGGTGGTATGAAGAATACGTATCATACTGGGCGAATTACAACGACCTCACACGACCTGACCCCAAATGGCGGTTTATGTGGGGAATAGCCCCCCAACCACCTTATTTCAGGTTGGTGAAATATTTGTTTTTTTTTTTTTTGTTTTGGGGGGGGAATTGTTTCGCTTTTGGCTTCTTGGCTTCTTGGCTTCTTGGCTTTTTGGCTTCTTGGCTTCTTGGCTTCTTGGCTTCCCGGCTTTTCGGCTTCTTGGCTTCTCGGCTTCTGGTCTTTTCGGCTTTTGGCTTTTCGCAACCCCATTTTTGGTCCCCGTTTTTTGGGTCAAACCCCTGGTTCAAGGGTTCCCCTCTCCTAGGCACCTTGAGCCACCTCTCTCTGGGCCTGATGCGCACCTGCTTCCGCATGGCCGCGGCGGTGGAATCCCCCGAGGCAACTTGGGTCGGGCTGAAATTGGGGGGGGAAAGCCTCCAAAATGGGCCCCGGGAGTTCCATCCCCCCCCCAAAAAAAGAATCAACTTGCTTAGCCAGATTTGAGATTTGGTTTCCCTGTAAGAGTTCCAGAAAAAAAGAAGAACAGTTTGCTTGGCAATATTTGAGATTTTGTTCCCTGTGGGAGTTCCTATTAAAACAAACAATCACTTGGCAATATATTTGAGATTTTGTCCCCTGTTGTTTTTCACGGGAATCCATCACGGGATTCTTTTTGTCTTTTTCAGGGAATGGAAGAAACCAGGCTGAAACCGGGTCACTCACAAAAGGACACGCGCAAATCCTCGCACCAGGTCAAAGTAATTAACATTTGTTGAGGGACGACCACTTTTTTAATGACCGTCCGGATCAGCAGGCCGCCCCTGGAATGGATGACCCCCTCACAAGCAGCTTGCCTTGGACAACTTTATTGAGCGCAGGAAAAAAATCCAGGGATTCGCCCTTTTCTGGCAGTAGTCAAGCAGCAAATTTGCTCAGGGGGTTTGGGGCTTTACACCTGTATCCTTTGAATTTCATTGAGAACAGCAAGTTGTTTGGGGCTAGGACCATCCATTTGCTATTTGTGCATGGGGGCGGTCTCGTGCTTTGTCTTTTGCACACCCGTTTGGCCAAAAAATGATATTGAATCGTGACTATTCGTAATTACTTAAACCATCTGTCCCTCTATTTTCAACTCCTACAGGAGTCAAAAGGTTATCTGTGCGGGGGAAGAATCTGGTGGTTAGGGGAAGTCTTTAAACGACAGCGCAACTTTGCCAGTTCCCTCTATGTGGTGTCCTTCTTACCTGTCCGATTCTGCCGGTCGTTACTGGGAACAGTCTCTTCCGCAGTTCGCAGGACTGTGTTCCGCCCGTTTCTGCTTGTTGGAACTTCCAGGGAAGTTTCTACAGATGGACTCCCTTTTGCTTTAGGAGAGGATGGAACAAATGAACCCGGGTCTGGCGGTCGCTTGGTCGGTCGGTCAGTCAGCCAGTCAGACAGCTCGGTCGGTCAGTCAGTCCGGAGTCCAAAGTCACCGATGCTACGGCCATGGGGAGAAACTGCTACGAGATATGGGTCACTCCACTTGGGGTTGGCAGATACTCTTTTTTTTTCTCCAAATGACCCTGCAAATGATTGGCTAGGTCCCGCTGTAGTGCCCTTTTACCCTTTTTTGGGGGAGGGTTCCCCATGGTTCCCCTGCTAAAATAGACTACAGAAGAAAGAAGAAAGGGTACCCTGATTCTAACCTCTCTACTGGAGGACCTGGTTGGTTTGCTTTGGGTTTCCCTTCAAACTCCAAAAAGGGGTGATCTATTTCACTTGCTCGGAATCCGTCAGGTTGGCTCGGAGACCTCCGGCCTCGAAGCTGCAATTCAGAGTCTTGAAAATAGCATTGAGCCAAACAAAAGGTCTTCAAGAAGAGTATTGTATATAAAGTTATGTGTTCAACAGTTCCTCTAGGAAGACAAGATGGAGGCCAAGCAAAAACGAGGGCTCGCGAGTTTGGCCTCGTGGCCAGGCGGCGTGGTTGACGGCCTGAAACTGCTTGGATTGAGACAGGGCTGTTGCCTTCTCACATGTGTGATGGGTGCAAGTTGTGAAAGCCGCGCTGTTGTGGTTTTGTTGGGGCCATGGCAAAGGATGAATCGCATGCCAGAGTGTTGCTATCTCAGGTGTCAGACAGGACTTTATCATTTATTTCCTATTCCAGCCCCAAGCCCCATGTGCTTGAACATTTGCCGCTCCTTTCCTTCCCTTGCTTTCCATGTCCAGTCTTTCCTTTCCAGTCCTTTCGCGCCCTTTTCTTGTTTTTCTCCATTCCTGCCCTTTCCTATTTTGAGGCAGGCCTTGCTTGTCCCTTGCGCTCACAGTCAGACACAAATTCAAATTCCTCAATTGTTCATGTTGTTTCTGCACAGACCGGGCCCGTGATGCACAGACCGGGCAACCTTCAAATATGTCCGTGGCAGGGAACAACTCAACCATTGGGCGATGCCAGCCCGTTGCCAAAGAGCCAGCACTCATTCCATCGGACTTACTCCAAGCCTCCGAGGCCCTTTCGTGGGACCCACTGGGAGCTTGGGTTTTCAAAAGCAGTTTTCACACAGTCCATGGAGTCCCACCGTCTTAACTTTGGCCTAATTTGCTTCAAGCAGCATTCGTTTGGTTTCCGTTTCATGTGTTGACCCGTTTCTTCACCCAATCCTTCCGAGGCGCTGGGACTCCGCTGGGGCAGGCCTGGGCACTGGTTAAGAGCGGGGCGAAGTCCAAGTTTCGTGGAATCTTCAGGGGGGATAAGCCCAGGAGAACCCAAGGAGAAGCCCTTAATAAGGCCTTATTAAGGGCTTAATAAGGGATAGCCCCCCCTCCCCATAGCCCCCCTTGGGGGTCCATGAAAGTTGCTTCTTTTGGAGAAATCATTGAGGGGGATGTTCATTACCAGCAATGCGTGTAAAAGTTGCCACAATCCAAGAAACACCAAACCTTACAAGGTGTTCAACTTGTGGCAACTTTACAGGGGTGTAAAGTTGCCAGCAATGTTGTTCCGGAGGTGTTCATTGGAAGGACTTCGCGGAGAAAAACCAAAAACCGAATCCTCTTTCTCAGTTTCAAACAGCTCTCCAACGACCACCTGCCTTGCTTCGCGGCAATGCCTGCTAGATTCTAGATTTCGTGTTTGCCGTTTGACCGTACCTTTTCTTTTGGGCTAAATGGATGGTTTTGCTGTGGGCCAAGCAGTTCTTGGGCAGGACATGGCGCATATTCGGAAAGCACTCGCCGGCACTCGTTTGGAATCGCAAAACGAGCCAACTCTGCAATGGCAGGCAAGGGAAACCTAAACATGGAAGGCCCAAAGAGGGGCTCCGACCGAGGATCCGTGCTGGCATCACTTTGCACCCCCTTTTTCTAGGCCCGAATTCTCCACCCCAAAACCAGCGGGGCCAGGCAATGTTCCCCATGTTTTGTTTGGGGGGGGGGGGGGGGGGAACAGGGGATCTTGTCCGCTCTCTCATATGTTGAGGTGCTTGGCCCTAGGAATGTGGAGATGTTTCTGGCCAAAACATGGGTCGCGAGTCATGGTGCACCTCCACAACGCTAGAGCTCGGGCCACTATTGTTTTTTTTCTCCATCCAAAAAGGCGGTTCTAAGGATCATTTGGTCGCCGAATTCAATCCCGTTTTCGGGTGAAGCCGGAAGGAGGAATTGTAAGGGCTTAACAATCTCAGCTCATTACCAGTTCATATTTCGGCATGTGTACCGTGGGTGTCCAGTCTTAGTATGAGGTGGCTGCCCTTGTTTTTCCCTCATGTCCCGCCCGTTTGAAGGGTCACGCGTCCAATTTCCATCACACCCTTCCACTCAAGCATGTACACTGAGTTTGGCTCATGAGGGCAGGGGTCCGCGAGGAGCTTCGCCGAGTTAGATTGGGACTTTGGAACGAGTAATTGGGTGTGTGCGTTTTTTGAGGGTATCCTTTTTGCAGGGTTTTTTAGGAAACCAAAAAGAGACCAGCCATTTTGGGGGTCCTCTAAAAGCGATGCCAATGTTTTTGTTCTATTTTTTGGCGTTTGGAACAGACTTTGGATTTCCTTGGATTGTGAGCCCTTTTTGGATGATTGAAGGAAATCCGGACTGCCACCACCTGGAACCACAGGCCTATGTAAATTACAGGGTTGCCATGCTCCCTCCCTGCAAGATAATTAAGAAATCAACCATACTTCAAGCAGATCCCCGAAAGCTTGCGTACGGAACGGGGAAAATCCCGCCTTTCAACTTTCCTGTGTCTGTCCGAGGCCAGCCTGCCTACGCTCGACTCCTCAGGTTATTTTTCCCCCGATTTTCCGGGACGAGGCCAAGAAAGGGTCTGACTGTCCTTCTACAGCCTCAGTATGGCCATGTTCGGGTTGGGTGGATCAGGTTTTGGAATAAGGAACTCTGGTGAACAGGAACCTCAAACTCTTCAATTTGCTCAAGGTGATCGATGTTTTTTTTCTTTTTAGACACTTGAATGGTCATCCTGCAGTCTCAATGATCCTTTACAAAAATGATATGTTATGACTCGTCATGACCCCGTATTTTGGGTAGATCATTTTGTACAGGTGATGGTGGCTCCAGGATGACTCATATTTCCCACTTAGCCGATCTTCGAACATAAGGCCCAGGGGCCGGTTGGGATCCCTGGATTCGAGCGACAAGTCTAGTGTGGAAAGTGATTCCTCCCACACTCGAGCCTTGCAACATCGGAAGCAAGAATCAACTGGGGGTGTCTTTCTTGGAGTGTGCCTCTTTTTGGTGGTTTTGCAGGGCAAACCACCAACCGTTTCGTTTTTCTTCGTTGTTTTTTTTGGGGGGGGGGTCCACTAAGAAAGATACCCCGCCTACATGGGCCCCTCAAAAACCTCTCGAGTTGTTGATCAAGAATCTTTCACATATCAAAACAACAGGCAACATTGCGAAATGACATCGAGGAACCTATGCATTGGGGAGACCAAACGGCTTGAACGGCGAAGAGCAGTTAGCCAACTACCCCCCCAAACAAATGACAGGGCCCACTTTGGACTTCTCTTTTGTCAGTTGACGTAAGGAGTCCTTCTCCGTCCCAGAGAAAATTGAAAAACAAACATTGCAACTGAAGCAGAAACTCCACCGTGCCTGTGCAGCGAGGTGCCCTGGGCACCATTGTCTACCACAGCTGAGAAATTGCTGAGCACAGCCCTTCTTTGGTTCAAAAGCAATCCCTCCATTTGGGTTGCCATCCCAGTGGCTTCTTTGCATTGGCACTAAGAGCCCGGAACTGCCGCGAACGCCATGGTGCCAAGGATGGAGCTACTGCAGGCTGCAGGTGGGAGCGATCCTCGTCACGGGAAGGAGGATCACTTCTCAAGTCTCGAATTAGATGTTCTACTTTGTGGGGGGGGGGGGGGAAAGCATAGTGCAGTGGTTCAGACTCTGTTGGACTATTCCTCTCGAGCGTAAGGCGCGCTTTTGATGGTTGTCCAGAAGCAAGCAAAGGTAAACCACGCACGTGTGGTCCTCCATTTTGGGAAGCACCCATCTGAGAATTGGGCAACATGCAGTATCGTCTACTACCAGAAACGCGAACAACGAATTCCGAGGTCAAGTATGTCAGTCGGGTTATAATGAAGAATGTGTTGGGCTGTCAGAAACGCTGATAAACAAAGCATTTCTGGGTCTCTGGACGGATACTAAACTCTAAGCTGCAAACGAGTTGCACGGTGTCATCACGTGTCTTCATCTCAAGAAGCATGTGAACACATCGGTCGTATCTCACGTAATTAGCCACGGGGCAACATGATCTTGGCGCTTCGGGCCCTCTCGGATGCTCCGAGGGGCACGCAGCAAGCATTCAAGTTCACCACGCGGAGGTGCCCCTTTTTCACAAATGGGCAGGTGGTTCTTCCTGTTGCAAAATAATGCAAAGTTGGGACTCAGATGGAAGACCCTAACTACTAGTCAAGGACAGTGCCATGTTGCTTTGGACCGTTCCCTCGTTCCTTTAAGTCAGGGAGCTTCCGAGACCAAATACCGAGCAGTTGTTGGATCCCAAAGCAGTTCACAGGGAAACATAGCGCCGCGCCATTTAAACTTTAAACGGATGCCAGGGGTTGTTCCTAGGCCGCCTACTTTCTTTTCATTGGCAATGACTCACTGGGGCCTGCCAGGTGGTACGGAGCTAGCAGAGCTGAGTGGCAAGGCAGTGCCAAGAGAGCCGGGAGGAAGCATCCTGGTTCCTAGTGGACCCCGTTTCTTTCCATTTTCTTTAACAAAAATGGTTGTTGTGCCTTCTGTTTGATGGAAACCCAGCGTATCAATGAACTGGCTGATTCTTTGCCGTTGAGCGGCTTTCGCTTTGGGAGAAACTCATAGCCGCCAGGTACGAATCACGATGGGTGTCCCTTCGAACTCCCTTTTCCCGTTGCCACGTGTTCCACCAAAAGAAGTCCCACAAGAAAGGGTGTCACTTTTCCCATGGCCACGCTTGCAAGTTGAACGCCTTTGTCAGCGAATTAGGCAAGGGGCAACAAGAAGTTTCTACTTTGGATTTGGGAAAAGCGCCACTCAATATTCACATGAGCCACAATCAAACACCCGGGTAGATGAAGGTTAGTAAGGGATAGTCCCAGCCATAGATGGGTGCAGCTGCCTTTTTAATTCCTTATATGGCTGTGGGTCGCCCATTTTCATACCAGGTTGTGATTATGACTCACATGTCTCATGACAACCACTAGTAAGCAATACTGTAAAGTGCTCATTGCTGGGGGGTGTACAGGCAGTTGTCAAGTATCATTACTTGAACAGATTGACCTTCGGGACCGTGACCCCCAGAGCGAGCTTTGATCCGACACATGTCCGCTTCAGATGCAATCAACAGAGGTGACTCTGCTTTTGGCGAGGGATTCGTTCAAGGAGAGTCTCTTTGGTGAGGAGCGGTCATCAATAATCATGCAGCTCTCTTTTTTTTGCTTCTGAAGCCTGGTCAACCATCGCACATTGAGTTTGACCACGTCAAAGTCCGGAGAATCACATGTGCTTCAATTTGGGGATATCGTCAGCTCCCAAACACTGAACAAACACCGCATTTGTTTGGATCGGACATGTGAACGTCGGCTTACTAGTTGACAAACCCGGAAGGTCAGACCTCGCATGAAACTGCCAGAAAATAGACAACGTTTCAATTGGTTGGAGTTGAGATCAATTAGTTGTTTGTTTGGGGAATTGTTTCGCTGAATCGTACTAATCAGGGTGGCCCCGGAGGCCGGCGTCACAGAGCAGATTGTGTTTATCGGATCCCGAGAGCGTGTTTCGGAATCGGTGGTGTTGATGAATCCAATGTTAACGTCGGGTTTTTCTATGTTTTCCTCGTCAGGATCAGCACCTTGCGGTTTGGCCATTTGGAGGTCTTCCGGGGTTCTTCTCTCTTTGGGGGTGCCTCTCTTTTTGGTGTGTGTTTTTTTCACGGAAACCCAACAAAGAACCGAATTGCCACTTTCAGGGTCTCGGATGGTTCCCTTTCCCAGGCCGAGCTGGTGAAAATGGAGGCGGCTGCCAGGCGTTTGGAGAAGTCGGGAAGAGCAGAATCGCGAAGCGGGGGTGCAACGCGCCGTCCTTACTAATTGTTTGGGGTTTCTGATGTTTGCTGTGTGTGAATGTGAATTATAGTTCAATTTATAGGTCATGTATCAGTGTCCAATGTCTCCAGATGTTCTTAGAGATGACAGTTGGTGCTGATGGCTTTTTGATACTTTGAGCCTCCCAAGCCAATAGTGGCTTCTTGTATCTTCAATAGGGGCTTGGATTTCCTGATGTGCCATAGCCAACACATTGCGCGGGAAACAAAGGAGAGTTCGAAAGCAACTCAACATTCTACGTAGGGGTACCTTCCCCGTTCTTTCCAAGACTCCTTCTGCCTTTCTATAGATAACCTCGCAAAACCCGGCTTGAAAACGGATCCGGTCTTTGATAGCAAGGGTTGAGCATGGTTGAAATTAAGCCCTAGAAACATAGGTCTAACCTCTGGAAGGCTCCATGTCGGGAACGATCGCGTCGATTGAATTGATTCGCCGGGAAAGGCAACTCCAAATGGGGTACCCCGTGTTTTGTGGTTTTAAAGGGAAGCAACAGGAACATCATGTTTCATGTTTTTTTTTGGGGGGTTTTGGGGGGGCTCACGAAAGGAAGAAAGGAACAAGATACACCCATATAACATGGCTCCTGGAATGTGATCTTTGAGACGACAGAGAAACTTACAGGCATCCGTGACCTTCCTGTCCTGGATTGGTTTGGCCATGTTTCCTCTAAACCTGTTTGGATGTTGTCGTTGGTTGGTGGGGCCTATGTAAGTAATTTATCACCATTTTGGTAGAAGAAAACATATGCCATTGGTATCCAAGGCACCTGGAAGGGGGGGGGTTGGTGCTCTTGTAGTTAGTTGGGCTGCCCTTTCGTGAGAGAAAAACCCAGCCTGCTCGATTGATCTCTGTTTTCAGGTTGGCAGGAAAGCTCACCCCAACCCAGAAGGAAAGGTCATTTCTCCCTCCCCCCCCACCCCCCCAACAGCGCATCCCGCCCCCCCCCACCCCCCACTCCGCTTCCAAGCGCCAGGCTCGCGGAGCTGCTCATGCGCGCCGAGCGCCTGGCTGAACGCGAGGCCGCGGAGGCGGATCGAGATGAGATGTTTCGCGCCAGGAAAACAAACCGCAAGGCTATGGCAAGAGTTGTCTTGGGGCCTTCTGTTTTTTTTTGGAGCCCAGATGCCGATGCCTGAGTCTGTGCGGCCCAGGCAGTCTTCAGGCCCCCTGGAGGACTAGGTTCCCCACAATGTTGGTGGTTCCTCAACACCTTTTGATTGCTTGAGTTTCCTTGGGGCGGATGTTCGGGGAAAGAAAGTGGAAGCGGCGACGTGTTCTTATGAATATGTCCTGCAGCCCAACCCCGCGTTTTTCCAGGCGAGAGAAGCGCTCCAGCGAGTCCAGCCAGAGATCAGCAAGATCTCGCAGGCGCTGCGTGACAGGCGCGAACCCGGCAGATGTTCTGGGGCCTAAATGGGTATGGGTCAAAATTAAGCCAGGAATCGGACCGCAGGTTTTAGTCCATGTTTCCACTGAATGTTATCCCCGGATTAAGCAGAACCCCTCGTTGATTTTGATTGGGGGGTGTCCCCTTTTAGTGGGGATTCAATACTGTTGGAGGGAACATTCTCCCAATAATGGAACGGGTTTATTAATCCTGGGTCAACATTACAAGGGTTCCACTTGGGGTACATATTTTTGACCCACAGCCAAAGAGGAAATACGTTGTTCATGTACCCATGTGCAATGACGAAACTTTTGCAGACCTCAAAAAATAGCACCCAGTGTTCAGTGGCACTCCTCTAAGTCCCTGTTTTGTTTGGTGGGCCTCGCATTAAACATGGTCAAGCCAGAAAGGCTCCCTTTTTCTACCGGGATCACTGGGCAACTGGGCACCACTTGCCCCACTTGCAACCGTGGTGAGGTTAAACCGACTTACCAAGTTGGAATTGCTTTGATGGCACCCCCACCAACCCTCTTAATGGAATTGAGGGAGCCCTTGTGGCTTGTGTCAGCTTTTGGGCTTCTCGCAGGTGTCGGTGGCTTTTGAACCAACCCCAAGCTCACTCAACCCAGCCTAGACCAACCTTAATTTCGCCATAATCAAACCGTAAACCCCACCCTAAATCCACTGCTGGAAACCAACAGTTGGATAGCTTATTTCGGGGTCATTCCATTTCTCATTCCCTGTATCTCTCGCACCGATCGCAAGTAAAGGGAAGCCAATGGCCACAATTTGGAGGGTTCCCCGATTTTGAGATAAGCTCATGTTCAACGGAGTGAATCCTTTGGCCCAATCAACCCAGAGCTCTGGTTCAACCTATTAATCGACCCGTGAAACGTTTTCACCCGTGAGGAGTCAAGGCTGGGCCTGGGAGTTGAAGCGCGCCAAGAGCGCCTGTGCCCGAAAACCCAGCGTTGGCTTCAGCTCAGCTGCTCTCCTTTGGTCCTACTCTGTGTCCCTTCAAGCTGAAGCTGTTTCGGGGGTTTGTTGCTAATCCAAATACAATAGCTACAACATCCATCTCCCATGTACAAGCACAATGAGGAATGCTGTAAACGGATTTAATTGCACGTGTCTGCTTTTGCGATGCATACTTTTGTGTTGTCTCTGGTGTTCATCAATTTGCGACTGATTTATAGTCAAGGCAAAGACATGATTGTAGAGAGAGAGAGAGAAAGAGCAAATAAACAAAAATGAGTTAAAGTCATACAAAGTTATTTATGATTGACGAATGTTTAATACATATAATGCAACCATAGATCGTTTATGTACTGACTGACATTGTACCTAAGCTTATCAAAACCATCAATATCATTGTCCGTATCATCATCTGTGGTACAATCAACAGTTCATGTATTACCTATTACGAATGAATTGCTTAATCCATTAGCATGATATTCAATCAAGCAAACACACCCGGTACTTCTTTTTTAAAAGTCTGTATTATTCAACTTGATCAACTCCTGCAGGATTACCAGCAACACCAGTTGGTTCACCCACTCCACAACCCTGTTCAAACTTCCATTCGGTATGAATGGTCATGAACTGATGATACAGTTGCCCTTGACCATTTAGAGGGGTAATTTGGAGGATGTCACGGACCCAACAACCTACCGGAAATTGGGTCTGCCTCCAAGGCTGTTCAAGGCAGGAACCACGGCTTGAAGCCTTTGTGAAATCCCAAATCCGCACACATCCAGGTGGCAGGAACTGTGGGCAGGGCGCAATGCTGCGCAAAAGTACCTACAGATTCTGAGCCCACGGCATGAATCTTAAACTTCATGGCCGGACTGCTGATGCACTGAGGCTTCGAGTTTATGGGATTCCGTCATTCGGTCGGTGAATTACCTTTGTTGCATTTTGCCAAGGGATGTTAGGACTTTCACATTTTGCCAACTAATGGGTTTTCTATTAAACCACGAAAAGTTAAACTTTTAGCAGGAGAGCAGAAAGCAATCGAGTTACAGTGCAGCTGAGGGCGCCGTGGTGAGCTCAGGAAAGCATGTGTCGATCTACCGTGGCATGGACTTGTGCCGCGGCCTCAGATTTTGGGGCTTTGCGCTTTCCGCAGGATGCAAACCCCGAGTGCTGTTCAACACGCAGACTCAAACTCCCCCTCATGTTTTTTGTAGGGTGGTGTTGTGTTCATGTTTGATTGAAGAGGAGCATTGTTTGAAGCCAATTGCTTGCTCCACCTTGTGCTTGGTTCTATGAGTTCAAATCAAGGGCAGATCATTTTGGATGGCCATGGGTCGGCATCAATTCGTGGGTGACAGTTCCCGGCGATTCCAGGGCTGACTCGAGTCATTCAGGTTTTCTCCCCGCGAAACCGACGAAACCGCCAGAGCTCTGGCCGCGGCCATGTTGATCTCGCTGACTTCCAATGAACAGCGAGCTTTGTTCGAGCCATTGGGGAGGCTGCAACAAATCACGATGTCACCATGTTGGAGGAATCATGTGTTTTTGGTTCCCTCTCCAGCAGTTAATCCCCCATGCGTGGGATTGCTCAAATGAATGCTATGTTTTTGTGTGTGTTTTTGTTTTTTGTTTTGGGGTGGGGGGTGGGTGCATTAAGGGGGTGGTGGTGGTTGTTGTTTCTTCCGACATTGTAGTCTTGACCGCCTTCTCTTTCATTCAGTTCAATGTGTCATTTGGATTCTTGCTTTTTTTCCGGTTTGATGCTTGTCCATGTTCTTTGCTTTTTGGGGGATGTCCGGGGCCATTTTTGCAGGGTGGGTCAGCAATTGTCTCGGGGAGCTACGGGGGCACTGATTTAAGGGGGCTTTGTTTTCCCTGGGCGACCGCGATTCTCACTTCCTGAGTTCCTGGACTTCAAGCTTTTTGGGGCTGGACCAAATCAGTGGAAGCAACATGTTTGCACTTGTTCTGCCCAATCGAATGTTGACCCCATATGAGTCAACCCCAGTTCATTTTTAGAAGGGATTTTGCCCTCCAACAGTGATGATTCCCCACTAAACCCAGTTGGACACCCCCCTTTTCATCAACTGACTGGGGTTCACCCCCCCCCCAATTAATCAACGGGTTGATTAGTCTTGGGTCAACATCACTCAGGAAGTGAGTCTTAGTTGGAGCCTTTTTCAACGGAACTTCGTGCACGGCTGGTGCCTGCTGCGAAGCCGCTCCTTGCAGGACTTGGGCTGCCGCCTGCCCGGGGCCGGCCAGGCTTTGCTGGACGCCATTCACCGGGAGATGGAGGACGGATGGACGGATGGACGGATGCGGGCTGAAAACGCATCCCCAGCTGAAACAAAGAGTTGGGGTTTTGGAGGGGCATAGAACAAAGTTCGTTCCTACGCCGAGAGGAAGCGGGTGGATGTCCATCAATCCTGGCAGAAGCCGGCCGATTTGTGTGCCAATGTTCGCAGAGGAACTACAGGAGCACAGCACGGCGGCTCGCACCTGGCTGCAGACGCTGGAGGCGTGAAGAACGCGCCGCACGGGTTGCATGGAAAGTGGACTGCAAGCAATGTGGGTTTGTAACCTCAAAAGACAGACCCATTGATATGCGGCCCGTCTACGCCAGGCCTACTCCCGGGTCCTCTTCTCCTCAGCCTGTGAGGCGGGCTGCGGCGCGTTTAGACTGAGATTACCTTTCCGCGTTTCAGCAGTTGCCTGAGGCAAACCATATTTGGCGACTTTGCTGCAAACAAGTTTTTCTGGAGGCTCCAAGCGCCTATGGGGGCAAGACGGGGACGTTGGAGATTTGCAAGCTTCGTGTCGCGACTTGGCCGAGCTTCAAGAGAATTAGCTTAAAGTGACAAATCCAACTCAGTATGTGGTGGCTTTAGCTATAGCTGCTGGTGTTTCCGCAAGGACGCTATTGAGTGAGTGCTATCACTGCTAAGCATGTCTGCACTTGCCATGGCCGTCAAAAACGGGCCTTGGGATGCATTCAAGCCATGACTTTTCATTTTATCTGTGGGGGAAGCGTGGGAGGCAGGCGACTGACCCGTCAAGCAGTCAGGACCACCCCTCCTGTGATCTCAAAATGGCGCTTTGCTCTGTCCAAACCGATCGGGGCTTCTCCCAACTGGTTTTCCCATGACCCCAAGTGGGTGTAATGGGGCAGCTGGCTCATGGTTCCTCTTCAAACCATCCCAAAACGAGTCCCTCACTTTTGAGACAGACCCGAGGATCATGGCCGCGAGATGTATTTTTGGTTGGCATCAACTCTCGAACTCACCGGGGGGCATAACGAGCTCACCATGACAAAGATTCTTTACTTGGGGAGCCAATTCTTAATTCAGCTGTTGGAATTATTGTAAAAAAAAAAAAAACACGCACTTAAATCTTCAGGTGCCATGTTGGACTCTGGGATCCCCGAAATTCGCGAGGCCTATTTGGAGCTGCGGCCCTGCGAGCGCGCGCCGGTAGCTCCCCAGTTGGGAACCCAGTGATCAGTGGCTGCGCGGGATGTGGTCGAATGGCGGGTTGGGCTTCGAATTTCGGGCAGGGTTTGTAGGGCTTCGCGTACCCGCTGGGAGGGAGTCTTTGACTTTTTGGGTAGCCTTCCAAGATTTCCACCAGCTTGATTCATTCGGGGTCGACCTTGCGTGTGTATCGGGAGAATGCGCTAAGAGCGGCTAAGAGCCGACTGTGCTTTTAACGCTATCACTGCATGTTGCAGGTCCCAATTCTCCGTGTTCATCAGGCCTGATTTATTTTGTGGGAAAATCCTGGCCGATCGACGTGAGTGTCATTTTTTAGGAATGGGAGCCCCCGAAATCTTTGGTTTCCTTTTGGTGTCCCTTACCCACAAGAGGGGTATCCTCAAAGAAAGACATACACATTCCCTGAACTTGCGAAACATCGCTGAGCAAGATACGACCCTGGAATCGGGGGACTTACACCTATGGAGCCGGCAAGCTTCATCCATATGACCATCTTGGCTTTGTCACCTTAGTTCCATAGGTCCAGGTCAGTGTGGGTAAGATTCCACCGGTTTCATTTGCTCATTCACCACTGACATCGAGTTGTCCAAAACACCTAGGGTCAGGGTGCCATACCTCAATGAATCCGGGAGTGTGTGGTTTGCCAAAGGGGAGTTCCTGCGTACTGTGAGATACTCTATGGTAATTTGCGAATGACACCGACCTAGGGTTTGCAAGGGAGCCAAGAGCACCATGTGCAAGCTAGTCGGGCAAACGCTAGCGCGGCCTCATCTACCAGGGTCTCGACTTGCGATCGACAGGGGGCAGTGCTGATCCGGTTGTCAGCATACACGTCTGGTCGCTGCTTTCCTTAGCTGCCTGGAGAGCCCTTTGATACCGAAAATGTGCCCAAGGGCCATTTGACATGTTTTCGGGCATCACTGCATCACGGGCACTTCTTGCAGGTGTGCAGATGTTTTGTCATTTGCAACATCAGCCGTCGAAAAGCCGAGGCTGGAGCGCTCCGGCCGCCCGAGCCCGCGTGCCAGCAGCCCGCCGGCCGGGCAACCGCGGGTTGGTTTGCCCTTGAGGAAAAATAAAACCAGAATAGGAAGGTTGTAGGGGCTTGGCGCAGCCGCCGTTTCAGGTTTTTGCAGTGGGTTTTTGGGGCGCCAAGATTTCAAATGACGCAGCAACTACTGGAATTGGAATGGAAAAGGGGCAACAACAGCCCAACACAACGACAGCGAGTCCTTGAAACGAAGCATCCTATGACCCAAAAGCGACAAGTCAGACATGAGTCTTTGAAGCGAAGGAGGTATTCACAGCCCCACGTTTTTGAGAGATGTCGCCAGGCCTCCGCGACGCAGGCTTCCCGGAGAGGCGGGGAGCTCTTGTTTTCATTTTTTTGCTTCACAGGGTCACACGGCTGTGGGTCAAGACCAATGGTACCATTTTGGGGTAGGTGCACCACCCATTTTAGAACCTATTTTA
This sequence comes from Effrenium voratum, assembly GCA_963377175.1. Taxonomy (NCBI): domain Eukaryota; class Dinophyceae; order Suessiales; family Symbiodiniaceae; genus Effrenium; species Effrenium voratum. The sequence continues at coordinate 354,637 of CAUJNA010002868.1, read as the reverse complement.
GTGGGGATTGGGATGTTCACTGGGGGTACGGGATTTGGACCCATGGCCACACTGTCAAGGGTTTTCAGGGTACTACACGGTCTTTTGGGCTGAATTGTGATCAAAGCAGCACCTTTGGGATGTTGAAATTTGTTGCAGGTGGGGTGATGTTTGCGAGGGCGTAGTATGTATATACAAAATATGTATGCGCAACCCTGTTTCAGTCCTGGATTACTCTAATGCACTAGGCCATTTGATGTGTGCTTGTTTCGAGGGCTGACGCTGCATTTAAGTCGTGGTTTTGTCTATTTTAGTGTACTAGGTTTTGTTTTTGAAAGATTTCACAAGGGTATGCTTGAAGGATTACGGGGCCATTGACAATACCCATTTCGACATTTCCAAACGACATAGGTAACTGGCTCGCAGCTTTCCCAATGGCCACGGGCAACTTATATTCCCCGTCGACCCCAGGTTCAGCCTCAAGGCTCTTTTTGGTTTGGCTCATTTGCTCGGCAGTTCGTCTAGAGCCCCAACGGCGTTCCTTGCCCGGACAGCAAGCCCTCGTCATCAGCCTACGACTCGCCTGGAAGCCCCGAGAACGTCCCAAAGCACAGCCGAGCCCACAGGACGCAGCAGCAGCATTCCCCGAGCCCATGCGGGAGGTGCGGTTTGCAGTTCTGGGACAGAAATCTCCAGGCAAATGATGTCAACCAAAGCGCCCGCCCAGTTGCAACTTATACCCCTCTTCAACTGTTTGTCTTTGGCAAGTTTGGCGGTACTTTGAAAACACTTGGCGAATTAGGGCAGCTTCAACTACCAGGGTGTGCCCTATGACAAAGGTGCCTTTTCTTTGGACTTCCTTATTTCAGGTTGAATTATGATTCATCGAGAATGGACCATTTTGTTGGGTTCTGTTTGATTACACTTTCAAGCCACCCTAAAAAGGAAAGACATATGAATCATATCATATTGCCATGGGTCAAAATCCCGTACCCCCAGTGAACATCCCAATCCCCACTAAAATAGACTAAAATGGGTGGTGCGCCTACCCCAAAATGGTACCATTTGCCAGCTTCTAAAACAAATAAGGGCCACTCCACTCAAGTGAAAGCTGGGTGTCGGTTGTCCAGCGGATTCCAAATGGCACGCTTTGTTTTGCGGCGGCCAATTGAAACTTGAGCACATACATTAATTCATTTTCAGAGAAGCGTTCAGGTTGTATGCAGGTTACATACATACATATATTATATATATATACACCATATAATATGTATTCAGAGATGTGACTCATGCAACATTTGATCAGCCTAGCTTGGTTGTATGTGAGCTTGCATACCCTCAGAACTCACTGTAAGCTTGAACGACGTGTCTCAAGGACAGCGTCACATGGGACAGGAAGTTTCTTTTGCAGGGATGCAACCTGCGGCGAAGTGGATGCTGCTGCTTCCGTCACTACAAGTACCAGGACATGTGCCAGGGTCTTTCAACGCCCACGTCGCGCTTCCGAGCACATAGTACACGGTTTGCGCTGGCCCGTGAAAGCCCCTGGTCCCATGGCCCGAGACAGGAAGCGTAGCGCTCCAAGCAGAGTGCCTGCGATCTGGTTCAGACTGCCAAGGGCCAAAAGACTTCACTGCATGGCTTCCGAAGCTCCTGGGCAAGCTAGCTTTGTATTGCAATGGTCGAATCTGAAATGCGCACGAGGTCGAGCGGAAGCATCCGAGTAAGTCCCGCGACGCTCAGTTTTCGAAACCCGCTCACATTCCTGTATGCCCTACCCATTTCAGATCACGGAATCTGTGAAGACGTTTTTGGCATTCCCTGCCCTTTTTGCCCTCCAACATTTGGCTGTGGCTCAAAACCCGGGAAACCCCTGGTGAACCTCAAAATGGGTGGGTGTTCCGCCCCAAAATGGCTCGACGTAGACTCCATGACCCATGGCCACTCTGCTTGGGCCGGTTTCGTGGGGCTCCGGACTTCGGGGGTTTCGGGCAGGCGCGGTCTCGGTGCCACCCGAGCACAGAAGCAGCGCCCTGGAGGCACGTGGGGATTTTTTTGTTTTTTACCCGGTCGGTGTGGAGTAAGATTTACCACATTTACCCAAACAAACCTGGCATACATGGGTTTTTTGAGGCTCGGTAGCCTTTTTAAGATGGTTGTGTATGGAATGGAAACCAAGAGGAAACCACCCATTTTGAGGGTTCCACTATTTTGAGGAAAAAAGACACATGCCTGTCAAGATAGCGGGACCCCCAAAGTGGTCTTAGTTTCTTTTGGCGGGGTATTGTTTTAAGTTGTTTTTTTGTTTTTCATATTTGTTTTTTCGCTTTTGGCTTTTTGGCTTCTCGGCTTCTTGGCTTGCAGCTTTTGGTGGCTTTTTGGCTTTGGCTTTTCGCATCCTTTGCATTCCCAGTTCCTCTCTTTTTGGCTTTTGCACCCTTTCATTGCTTTGGCTTCTCGCATCCTCAGCAACACCAGTTCCTCTCCGCAAGTGTTCTTTATATTCTGCATGTGTGTGTGTTTTTGTATGTATGCACTTCTTCGAACATCATAGGGAAGCCACCCCCCCCCCCCCCAACGCCCCGGCTGCTTTTTATTTTCTATCGCACCCTTTCTTGAATCTTTGCACCCCTGCTACCCTTTCTTGAATCTTTGCACCCCTGCTTGAATCATCACTTTTTCGAACATCCAAATTCGTGAAGAAATGCTGTAAAATACGACTTTTTATGTAATCTACGCATGTCTGTATGTATACCACTTATTCGAGCATCATAGGGGATGCCACCCCCGCCAACCTCTTGAATCATTCACCCCTGCTTGAATCATCACTTTTTCGAACATCATGGGGGGGGGGGGCTGCCGCCTCCCCCGAACCCGCTACTTTTCGGATTTTTTGCATACAGAGGATTCTTCAAACATCATTGGGGGGGCTACCGCCCCCCCCAACCCCCCGGCGACTTTTTGGATTTCCTACAGAGATTTAATTGCACCCCTATTTGAATCATCACTTCTTCGAACATCATGGCAGGGGCTGCCGCCCCCCGCTACTTTTTAGACTTTCTGCACGCCTATGTGAATCATCACTTCTTCAAACATCATGGGGGGGGGCTGCCCCCCCCCCCCAACCCCGGCTACTTTTTAGACTTTATAGGGATTGAAATGCCCTCCTATTTGAATCATCACTTCTTTAAACATCATGGGGGGGTGCCGCCACCCCCAACCCCCCCGCTGCTTTTAGATATTTTATAGGGATTGAAGCCCTCCTAGTTGAATCATCATTTTTTCGAACCCGTCAGCCCGCCAACTACTTTCTTGATGTTTTAACCCACGATTTGTTGGTGATGCTGGGGATGTTGGTTGGACATGCGGGGGATGTGCAAAATGATGCTGGGGATGTTGGCGGCCTAGTGTAACATACCTCAATTTCGCGAGAAATTGCAGTAACATACAACGTTTTGCTGGCCAAGACGAAAAACAGGAAAAAAAAAAAAAAACAGAACGAACAAAATTCCCAAAATAAATCCGCACCCGTTCTTTTTGGCTTCCTTTAAACTGGAGGACCAACGTTGCTTTGTGGAAGGGTGCTTCGGCAGAAAGGCAGAAATGTGTAGTGATTGGTGGCACGAGCGCAGAGCATTGGCCTTTTGCAGGGTTGTGGGGATGAGGGGTTTTTGCCCACTTGCTACCAGGGAGCCATTCTCAGGACACTTCAGGAGTTATTTGTTTGGAAGTTCGATTTTCGAGTGGTATGTTAGAAGTGATCAGTTCTCACACAAGTTCACCCGGCCCATTTGTGGTCCAACAGGGATTTGTGGGGTCCATGGTGGTTGATTCCCGAGACGCAGGTAAACCACACACACTTTGAATTATGTTCCCTACTCGCAATGTGGGACAAAAAAGGGGTTGTAACGAATGCATCGGTCTCAGACCCAAAAGGAGCCTATTTTCTCACCCACACAGGCTTGACTTGAACCGAGCTCAAGCGAGCTCATTCAGGAAGCGGCGTTGGGTTTCTTACTTCAGGCTTCAGAATTCGTGTGACTTTGACTTGCGAATAAACCAGGCACACATTCTGCTGAATTGCACGGTGGAGGAACTTGGAAGGGCTGGTACTAGAGATGAATGGCCCTTCTCCGTCTATCACTTCCCCAACTCTGATTCACCCGGCTCCTCTAGATCCTAAGAAATGGCCGGTGAATGAAGGGGAAGGAACATGATGAAGGAAGAGGGAATCAATTTGTAACCGCTGGAAAGAACTGGCCAGCGGATGGACAAGACTTCTTCCTTCATCATGTTGTCCTTTCTCCCATTACCCTCCAGATCCTTAAGAATGCTTTTGGAGTGGGATCTGGGAAATAGACGGGAGATGAAAAGGAAGGGTTATAAATGAAGACGGCTGCTTCCAGCCCAGATGCTAGACGGAAGAGAGGGCTTTCGTTGTTTACTTGCAATCCTTAAGGCATCACCTCTGATTGGCTAGACTTCATGACAGGCCATGCTGAGGTCCCCTTCTGAGCCCAGGGCTGCAAAGCAAGCAGCACACAAAAAGGTATTTTTCACACCTGGCGCAGTGAAGCGACCTTTAAAGCAACCAGCCCCCTAAGGCGCCCTTGCGAACAGCTTGTTTTTTGAATACTGTTTGTTCAGGTTGTGTTATTTCAATGGTTGTTTTTCAGTCCCCTAAGGCCCCCTTACGAAACGAACAGGTTCTCGGGTTGCTTTTCGAGTTGGTTCAAGGTGTTGACCCTCGCGGGAATCTTTCACCGCCAGGTTCGATCTCGAGCCGGCAAGAGCCCAAAGCCGCTTGGCGCGGCACAGCGCTTTTACGGCGAGATCCACTGTGCAGTACTTGGAACACTCAAGTACTTCAAGGGGTCACAGATTGTTTTCTCATATGGGTCTGTTTTTTTGTTTCAAGGTTCTCAATATTTCGGGGTTCAAGAGCCAAAAGGAAAACCACCAGCTTGGAGGGGTCCCCTACAGAACGACACACCTGTATAGGTTTCTCAGTTTTGTTTCAATCAGTCGGGGGAGCGGTGAATTCACAGCTTTCATCAGCAAAAATCCGTCGGCGATTGTCCAGGCAGCCCACTCGGACAACGCTCCAACATCACATACAGCATCCAGAGCCTTTTTCAGCAGCAATGATGCCACTACCGAGCGGAGAATTCTGGACCTCAGCAGCAAGCTGTACATGATCAGATGTTTGCACAGCAACATGAGCATGTTTGGATTGCCGGCATAAACGACGTTGTGGCTGCATGGTGTTCTTCCTCAAGCCCCCTTCTGTGCCACATATGGATGAGCCAGTGACTCTTTTCTTCATTACAGCAGAACCTTTCCTTTTTGAGTCAGCCATATTCAGTGCGTCAACAAATGCGAGTCCCCCTGTTCCACCATCATCGAAAGATCAACAACCAGGAGTGAATTCGAGACCATGTCGGGAACTCGATGGGAATGCATCCAGAGTCCAGTCCCCTCTGACTCTTGGTGTTTCAGCCTTTTTGCAACAGAAATTGCTTCCATGAGTGCCAAGCAACTGGCGCGCTCCAAAGGGCATACGAGCTGACAGGCAATATTGCTTGCTAGCGATGGTGGGAAAATGGTCTTCCGAGTGGGTTTCAAGTTTGTTGCTCTTTGTCTCAAGACGTACAGGGGACATGGTTCATAGTTATAGTGGTTGTACGACCATCAAACGGTTGTGCCAATCTCTATTATAAGAGTAAATATAGGTGAATACAAATACGTCTGAATATTGCTATGTACACCCGGAAATACATACTTTCCTGCTTTGGTGGGCATGCTCTTGGACATGTTCTCTAGAAAACGGTTTGGAAGCCTCTTTCTGTGGATGCCACCTGTCCTTCCCTCTGTTTGGATTTCAGAGAGCTGCGAGGCGTCTGGCGTCACCACTGCACCAGCCTCAGGGTCACGAGCGAATGAAAGGGGTTGGGATTGTAAAGTTGTTGCAAGCGTCCCCTGGACCCCGATAAACACGAAAGGGGAGGCTGGGTGAGAATGTTCAAACAGTGGCACAAGCATTTTTTTCAGGAGCAAAACACATGGGTTTTTGGGACTGATTATTGTTTCAACATGTTGGAGGTCCGAGGCATTCTCGGAGGGCCAGCTCCAAGGATCTCGCTATCCCTTGCCCACCCCTGGTGCCGACCTAGGTGGTCATTCCTCCAGATGCCTAGGGCAGTCTACAAGTCGATTAGAAATCAATTTCCAAACAGACCCCCTTTTAGTCAAAGGGTTAGTGAATTACTTGGCCTCAATGCTTGGTGGCAACCATGGTCGGTCACATTCTGACTGGGCTCTTGTTGCAACCTGCACTGAAAGCGACTGGACCCAAAAGTCGGAGAATTCATGGGGTTCAGACGGGCATCGTCAGGGTTCCTATTGAGGGTTCCGAGCACCATGGACCTTTTCACGCATAAGTTTGGACCAAGGCGCAGATGTGAAGGGCAAGCTTGGGTGTGTTGGAACTTAGACTGACATTATGAACCTAGTTGTATCCGTCAACTCAAAGTTTTGCAAATACTATGTGTTTGACCAGCTTTCGCTACAAGCGTCTTTCACCGTGGTAAATTAATGTGTTTGCGTTAATAGACAGGGGATGATGTTGATCTTGGCACTTGCAAAAAATAGAGTTTGGGATAGGCCGTAGTTCTCCTTCCGCTTGCCTTTGTAGTGCCTGGATTTCCTATTCTGTTCTGCTGGTAACATGTTTACATGTTATCTAAGTCCCCCAGTAGTGCCCTTTTACCCTTTTTTGGGGGAAGGTTCCCCTACTAAAATGGACTACAGAAAAAGGGTACCCTTATTCTAACCTCTCTACTGGAGGACCTAGTTATCCCCGCTTCAATCCTTTCAGCCTTTGATGTTTCGGCCTATCACAGCCGCTGAGATCAAAGCCGTTCGCAGGCCGCACAGGCTGATAGATGAATCCACCTACAAACTCATCAGGTTCGATAACCATAAAAACATGGGCTCTGGCCTGGGCTTGAACTAACTATTTACAGTCCGCATAAGCGAGGTGTCGTCAAGGCACCATGGTAACGACGGAGCAGACGCGGGCTGACAAAAATTTCGGAACGATAGATAGCGCCATCTGCTATTCCAAGTTGTGTGGAGCATAGGAATCATTTTGGTTGCTGTTGTTCATGCCATAATATTGCTTTCAGAATACTGCTCGAACTTGGAGTATTGCCTCCAACCTTTTTGGGGACAAGAGAAAACCATGTGCGGATGCCAGAATAGCCAAACAAATGTTCAGTTGCCCGCACATGTTCCTGTGGGGCACCGTGAGGGGTTGCCCACATGATGCGCATAGCCACTGCCAGTCCCAGAAATGATGGGGACATCGAGCAAAACTCTCTCAAACGGACCTAGTCTCTTACCCGCAGACACGCCATGTCGACACTGAACGAGGTCGGAGAGGCCATGCAAGCTTCCGAGATGCCCATCCTCAAACATGTGAACAGGCTCTTGACGGTGCACGGAGTGCCCCGGCATCCGCGTGAGGAGCTGAAGCGGATCTTCAAGTCGTACGACGCCAACTACGACGGGAAGCTGGACAAGCGTGAGCTCGCGTACCTTGTTCACGACATGTACACGGTGGCCATTGCCGAGGCTAGCGACAAGGGAGCCCCTGAGTGGTACCTGACCAAGGCCCGGAATGCTCTCTACTCGGAACGTGGAGACACAGCTGTCCGTGCAGCCGTGGAGGAGCTTCTGAATCTCCAGACGGCGCACGGTGGGGCTCTCGACTTTGACCGCTTTGTGGACGAGCTCTCCTCCGAGTCGCGTGCTGCCATCAACCGCGGCAAGTACTGGCGCCTGGCTCCCATCTGCGACATCAAAATCGTGCTCGACGACTTTGTGGACCCCTACCGCCGCGTCAAGATCTTTCTTGCCGGAGGCATTGCCGGCGGCATTGCCAAGAGCGTGGGGGCCCCGCTCGCTCGCGTGACCATCCTGAAACAGACGGCCACCCAGCGTGGGGCCCTGGCGGGCTCCGTCCCGGCCATGCTCCGCGACATCTGGGGCAGGGAGGGCATCCGCGGCCTCTTTCGCGGTAATGGCCTTGACGTACTCCGCTCCTTCCCCTCCCAGGGCATCTCTTTCCTTTCCTTTGAGGTCTTCAAGTCGCTCCTCAGGCCCTACGATACCACCCAGTCGGGCGCCGTTTCTCGTTTTGCAGCAGGCTCACTCGCGGGATGCACGGCCATTCTCACCGTGTACCCACTCGACATGATCCGCACCCGCATCATTTGCGCACCAGGCGCGGATGTGGCCAAGGAGACCGCAGGCATCGCCTCCAAGGGAGCACCCTCGGTCCTCTCCGCCCTCTCCGACGTCCTCAAGCGCGAGGGCCCGCTCGGCCTCTACCGCGGCGCAGGCGTCGCCTGTCTCGAGAAGGCCCCTTCCCTCGGCATCAACTTTACTACGTACGAGCTCGCCAAGGAGCGCGTCTCGGCTGCTGGCTACGGTGACTCGATGGCAGCCTCCCTGGGCTGCGGCGTCCTTGCAGGCGCCGTCTCTTCCACAGCCACGTACCCCATGGACCTCCTCACCCGGAACCTCCAGCTGGACGGCGCTGGCGGCGGCTCGCGTCAGTACCTCGGCGTCGTGGACTGCGCCCGCCAGACCTTCCGCCGTGCAGGCGCCTGCGGCTTCTACGCCGGCGTCGGCGCGCAGCTGTGCAAGGCCGTGCCCATGGCCTCAGCCTCACTAGCCACCTACTCCACCGTCAAGGATCTTCTTGGGCTGTACCACATGGAGACTTAGATCTCAGATGGGTCGATCAAACTGGCCCTACCACAAAAGATGTCCTCAGCATCCTCAGGCTAAATCGATGTCGATGATGATGCGCGGCTCCAATCAAATGCCCTAAGGGTGTTTAGCAAGTTGTTTGTGCAATACAGATGATGCCATCGCAGCAGGCATTTGCGGATGTTGCAGCTGACTCTGCATTCCCTCAAGTGCTGTCCCATGTGAAACATGGCACTGAACAGCAAGATGCATACAATCTAGCTTCTGCTGTGACAGAGCACTCAGCTTTAATAGCAGTGTGGGTTGTGTCTAAAGCCTCTTTATCACATTGGCCATGTTTTTCCAGTCCTTCTCGGAATCGAAGATGGAGAGCTGCTCGCGGGAATTCAACCCGGCAGAAGAAGGTTCGGGATTCCATGACAAGTCCTTTTAAGATATCCATTCAGTTCTCTTCATCTATATCTATCCTCTTTTTGGCATCTTGCTTGTGTCTTGTTTGGGGAAGGACCTCGGAGGGCGGAGAGGCGGCCAGATCTGTGACGCGGATGGACATTGCATTGGAGGGCCTTGCAGCTTCGGACACCGAAAATTGAAGCAGATGATTCGTTGACTCGAGGCCGTGGCCCAGCGCGGAGTCCCAGTGGCCCCCGGGTTTGCCCTTTGATGGGGGGCGGGGGGGGATGCCAGAAAGTTTTTTCTACAAAGTGGTTGGGCATGGATCCCCGCCCGAATTTTGAGGCCCCCCAAAGGGTCCCCAAGTAAAAGCATGGAACCACGGAACCTGAAAGGAACCGTTTGGACCACTTGACTCGAGTAGCCAGTTCTCGTTCAGTCGGCCCAGGTGCAGAGGAGGATGCGAGCCGCGCCGCCAGCGCGGAGGTGTGGATGCGGTTTGGATGGCTTGGGGGGGGGTCCGGTTTTAGATGCCACGGAGCCCGCCGGAAGGTCATTCTGAGGATTTGTTTATGGGCCTTCATTGTGTCCTTTTATTGCAAGAAGCAAAAGGCATCCAGCGGTCACCGGAAAGAATGTCATGTTCTTTGTGCTAAGCGTGTGCCTGAAAGACCTAAGGTCAACGCACAACCTGGAAGGTTCTGCAAAACAACGAGTTGGTTGCTTGGAACAGGCGTCGCCAGCGAGACAGCGTTGGCCAGTACTTGCTCTCAAGCGGGTTGGTCGCTTCAAGCAGGTCTTGTCGTGTGGTCATTCCAAGCGCGGTTTTTCGACTTGCTTTGAGGAATGTTTGAACTTCATGTTTTTGTGCCTGACTTCCCAAGTGTTTAATGAACTTCAACGAGTTTGGGAGGATCATTCCATATCGTTAAACGTCAAACTTTGGTGCAAATCTAAAACCAGGAACAGAAAGCGAGTTGGTTCCCTGCAACCATGCCCGGCAATATGGAGGAGGGAAGGCCTCATTTACCCCACACACCCGGTTTGAGCCTCAATGGTTTGGGCAAGCCACTGTGCTGTCCGGTGATGCCGACCAAGTATCTCAATTCATTCGAACACTTTTGGATGGTATACCGTATACCTTTAGGAACATCAGCTTGGTGGTGGAAAGACATAAGGCTCACACTTTTCCGCGGACAATGCAGTCAAGTAGGAGCAAGACTTGCGAGAGGTCTCAGTCCTGATAGGGAAAATGCACAAAAGTCAAAGCCATCACACTCTGCAGCTGTGTTTTGATGTGTGTGAAAATTGACCCCCTAAGCGATTGATCATGAATCATGAGTGCCCGTTGGGTTGGAGTGACCGAACTTACACAGGACAGCCAGCGATTCACTAGTCTTTCTTGCGTGTGAAACATATTATCGCGGTTGGCAGTCACTGCTTGGTTGGCATTTTCCTCTTGGGACCAGCAATTTCTGGCTCGTTACATGTGAATTGGAGGGAGCACATGTGCACCACCTATTTTGCTAAGTGGATGTGCGTAGAAAGACGGACGGATGGATGGATAGATAGGCGGGTGTGTCGGGACCCATAACATTGAGGGCCTTCCTTTTTTTCTCGTTAGAACTAAGGCTAGACGGATAGATCGGTAGGTACATAGATAGATAGAGGAATCGATCAATTGTCAGATACCCAGCTAGACGGATAGATCGGTAGGTACATAGATAGATAGAGGAATCTATCAATTGTCAGAAGTTGACTATTCGTAGGGGGCCGATTGCGATTTCAAATAGGAAGCCCGGTTGATGTCATCTAGCACCGATGGGGGCAACTGCATGAGGAGACACTTGCAGCCTCCAAGACTCTTTCAATCTGGGGTAAAGACCCCACACTGTTGGGTCCACCTCATGTTTCGAACCTTTGGTTTTGAAAGCAAGAGCAAGCTAAAACCGACCGTTTCGGTAGCCACGAACGATTTTTGAGACAAGCCAGGTGCCTTCTGCGCACGAGCTGGACCGCCGAGTCAGGCTGGCGAACCCAAACGAAGAACCTCCGGCGTTGGCCAATCCCCGATCCATCAGATTCGTTAGGAAATCAGTACAGGGACTCTTGTACCCCAAACCAGGGTTATGAAAAATGCCTTTCAGCCCTGTTTGAAGATCCTAAGCGAGCCTTGAAGTTAAGAGGCGCAGGTTGGCGCAGGGCCGGGGTCCTTCTTGTCATTCAAGGACACAACTATATTGGCAAACATTTGGAGCAGCGTTTCTAACCTAGGGTGAACCAAAGCAAAATGCCTGTGTTGTGTGCTTATGGCTACGGCATTTTCCTGCGGTATCATTCGCAAAGGAGTCTGAAGGAAGATGAAGAAACAACCGCCATGTTGGCACCCCTCCAAACAACGTCATTCTTGAGGACCGGAACGCAGCTAACATTTAAAGGGCGACCGAGACAGAGCGAGAGAGAGGGAGAGAGAGTGGGAGACAATTGCAGAGAGAAAGAGACGGAGAGAAAGAGACAGAGAGAAGCAGAGACAGAGAAAAGCAGAGACAGGGAAAAACAAAGGAACAAGGAGTGTTCAAGTTCGCCGAAGATCGCTGAGGCGAGTCAGTCACCTGCGTGCAGAGTCCTGCTCCCCACCGCAAGGCACGTACGTGCGTGGGATTGCTTCACCGGTTTTTCCAGTGGAATTGGCTCTGACTCATGAGAAACCCGGAGTCCTTAAGACCTCTGAACATGAGGAAATGCCCTTTATGGTGGGTACCGTACGCCATGTTTAAACAGGGCGGTTCGATTTTGGACTACAATGACTACCTTTTTGGACACATGACAACCCACAACAGAAGCAAAAGAGTGGGTTCTCTTGGAGGTATGCCAAACTTGGCGGCAAACCGGTGGCAAAAGGACCGGCTTTGTTTTCTGGAAGTCTTGACTGGGAACATCTCATGAGCTCGCTGAATAGCGAGCTCATGTAGTGATAAAACGAGCTCACCCATGATGGTTCGCCACGTAAAGCACCAGGCAGAAATTTTGAGGGTCTCCCTTTTGAACGTTGAAATGGACAACAAAAGGAAACACATTTTGTGGGTTCCTCTCATTGAAAAGAAACATATTGCAACTCGTGCTGTCATTGTATCGGCTTCAGCACCAGACCTTTCCACGGCCCTGAGGTGCCGTGCATTGGCCCGGCAATGTGAACCTGCCGCCGAGGAGTCGAGTCTCACTCAGGGAACACAATGGTTTTATTCAATGTTATTTTCTGGAAATAGGGGTGTGTCTTTTTGCGTGTACCCTTTTTTGGTGGTTTCAAAGGTCAGCAGTAAAACCATATTTTTGGGCGGTCCCCTAAAAACAGGCGCACCCATAGGGTCTGAAAATGGGGTGTGGCCGCAACCTGGCAGCTTTTTGCACAGCGCAAGAGCGACGCCCATATATGGGTTTTCACCTCGTTTGTTTGATTGAGTTTAGCATGGTATTGAAGAGCTGGCGAGTGCGATCGGATGTTGCGAAAGCTTGCAAGTTCCAATCTCCGGTCAGGATGCGGAAGAGACACCGACCACAAGGCCGTGTTGAGACAAGCTGGGCATGAAAAGAAAGACCTCACGAATCCCATGGACGTTCCCAGGGCTTCCCTCAGGGTGGTTTGGGGGTGTAAAGTTAAGAAAACAACAGTTCTAAAGTAGCATGTTGGGTTTTCTCAAGTACTCCCAGGCGTCGATTCCTCAAGAGCTGTCGTTTTGGGGTGAGTTTTGAACCTTGCACGGCATGTTAGGTGTTCTCATCTCTGCGAGTCAGGCACTCCCCGCACAGAGGGTCCACCGGCTGGCTGAGAGACCATGGTAGGGATGGGAAAATTCGATTTGTACAAAGCGAATTCGAAAGCGGAAGCTCGCAACCCTTCAGGCAGGGTGAGCCTAGGTGTCTCGAGATGTGTCGGAACACCCGACTAGGAGAACCAAACTTTGAGGGGAAACCCAAAAGTTTCCGAGCATCTTATATCTTGAGACCCCGGGCTTCATCTCACAGTCCGGTTCATGGGGCGAACCACAGTCAGAGTCACTTTCTGGGAGATACAGGCCCTTGGCAAGTAGTTCGTTGGATGGCTCAGCTTGTTCGCAGCTTGAGAAGCGCATGGGCCCATGTTTGGGGGAAGCTCCGTACGAATGCCCCATTTGGACCTCTAGATAGGCGCAGGGTGGTCTCTCAACCAATGGAAATAAATGGCATCCCTAGAAGTGAAGGGTTCCTCTTGGAATACCAAAGCCATGAATCAACCAACCGGGCCACCCTGCATCGTGGATTTTCCCATTGTTTGGCTGGCGTTCCTCAGGAAGTCTAAGACTGGAGCTGAGCTGTGCCTGATGAAAAAGGGCGTGAAGGTCCCAGAGGTGTTGGGTCAGGCCCCCTTGCCATGCACAGAGCGCAATTACGGGGAGGATCTGCCCAACTCCAACCTCTGGTGAAAGGCAGGGGGAAAAAACAACAGGGCTCCCGGTTTTGCGCCATTTGTCGCCCAAGTCTTGGAAGTTTGTGTTTGTTCAAGCGGAAACATCCGTCGCCCTGAAAGCCGCCTACGAGTGGAATTGAGAGTTGCTGGCCATTGGCAGGAGAACAAGCTGCATTGGATTCCGCACAAATAACCTTCCAATGCTCCCATGCGCAAAGTGGGCCTCTTGGCCCTTCGGCCCCTGTGTGTTCTTAGCCTGGCCCACTTACAACACGGCGATTAGCTTTTGATGGAAACCTGCGAAGACCTCTTCAAAGGAGGCCCAAGGAGCGTAAACATGTCTTCTACTCCAGAGGATTTGGAGGGTACAGTCTTGCTGGAAACAATGAACACAACAAATCACAAAACATATTTATTGAAACTGTAAGTTGTAGATTATGAACAGCTAATGTTATACATAATAATACTATAAATAGAATACCTTATTATATATATATATATATGCATATGCATATGTGCATATGACCCTACGAAGCAGGACTTCTGGGATGCAGTGACCTTTATGCCGCCCGGCAGCCGAAGCCTTAGGGGAGGCTTGGAGTCGAGCCGTGGTCATTGAGGTGTGGATTCAATATCAAGGTGTTTAGGAATGGTCATTGAACCAATATCAGAGGTATGTCCATTGCTAAAAAGGTATGGTCATCTATCCGTTTTTAGCAATGGACATTGCAATGGTCCTCTATCGGTAGGTATGGGACCATTCGAACCTAGTTGATTCCTGATGGTTCTCTGTCGGTTCTTTTAGGTTTGGGCGGGGGGGCAATGGAATAATCCCCCTTTCTTTTTTTTGCGGCAATAGTGTTGAGCAATCTATCGGTGTTTTAGCAATGGACATTGCAATGGTCCTCTATCGGTAGCTATGGGACCGTTCAAACCTAGTTGATTCCTGATGCTCCTTTGTTGGTTCTTTTAGGTTTGGGCGGGGGGGGGGGGAAATGGAATGGTCCCGCATTCGTTTCTTGCGGCAATGGTGTTTGGCAAAATAAGACGCTAGGTAGGACTTGGAGAAATACAGGGACGTGTGGAGGCGGAAATAAAACACGCGTTGGATCGAGGTCGGCAGAGAGAGAAGGTGGATGACCTCTTGAGGGAGGACAGAGCAAGCAACATGTGTTTCGCTCCAGTGAATCTTTCGGACCTCTCTCGCGTCAAACGAGAGGGACGCGCCATGTTTCAGGGGTTAGACGCACGGCCAGTCTACCCGTGCAGGGATGTTTTTTCAGGCAGACCACAAGGAACCATGAGCCACTTTAAGGGTCCCCGGTTGTGAACATACTTAATTGGGTAGCCAATTCATGGCTGTTTTAGAACATTGACTGAGGGAGAATGCCACTTCCGGTTGTCAGGAACCCCCGAAACAAACCCACCCGGAGCTTGCATGGTTGTCCAGACTCATGGGGTCAAGACGCACACCCAACTCACTCGTGCAGATTCCGTCAATGAACATGGTGGCTCGAAGCTGCTCTCACTCGCCGATAACAGATGTGCCGCGCCTCAAACCTGCGCGTCATTTTTGGTTCCAGTGGGTTCCTGTGTTTGTGAAGGAGCAGAAGGACACCGAAGACTTCGCCAACTTCGGTATCTCTCCGTCGCCCAGCAACTTCTTCATGTTCGTTGCTCCTGAGGCCGCCGGCTTTGGCCGACAAAGGGCCTCATGCATCATGTGCCAGAATCGAGCCGCTCAAATGGAGGCATGGGACTGTTTCTCAATCTGGTGGACCCCCTTTTGGTTGGTTTCAGGTTTTTCCAAAGACACAAGTTGACAAGTCCAGGTCCGGGACCCATCCCCATCTCTGATTCCTCAGGGTTGACATTTTCGGGGCAGGCCAAGGACGAGGACATTGTCACAGGCCATGAGCAAGAGGCGCCCGGTGCGGCTCCCTGGAGGCGACGCCCCGCCCACCGGCCAAGGGAGGGCTTGGCCACGGTGCTCACCGAGCCGGGGGTAAAACCAGCGAAAACCAGGGTAAAGATCCTTTACTTGGGGATCCCTGAATTCAGCTTTTGGACATATTGTAAAATGTGCAGTAGAGTGGAGGCTCTTGAATTTGTCTCCACTTTGGAACCAATTTTTCGTCTTGAGCATTTGAGTTGGCTGAGCCTGTTTCGTTACAAGCGTTGTATGGAGTCTGTTTACCACCGAGGTTCATGATCCCGCGAAACTGAAAGCAGAGTGGCTTCCCTGTAACCCCTCGCGAAGGCACCGTGACCCTTGACAAGGTTCCTCCTGTTTGGATTTGTGTGGCTTCTATTGTTGCTGTGTAAGGAAGCAAGTCTTGCAAGTGTGTGCTTCCTCTTTGTCAACTAGCTCCTCATCATCTCCATCTGATTGCACAAATGAGTCTGCACAGGGCATCATCTGTAGTTTGTATCCGGCACCCAAACAAAGTCCAGTCCGCCAAGACGGTGTGCGATGTGTGTGCACCCCAAAAAATCACAGCTCACTTCAACAGGGCCATCATGGCGTCTCGGATGCATGTGTCACGTCTCAGGGGTCAAGGTTTTGCATGTGTGCTTTGGAGTCAGGGGAAGTTCGGAAAGAGAGATCAAGTTCGCCAGGATCTTCCGGAACATGTCCCTGATCACCTCCATCTTGTGGATCTTTGCTGGGGCGCCGCGCCCAGAGCCTGCGAAGTTGTCCCACCCTGCGCCCATTTTATCGACGGGAGCTGGAGTCGCAGCCTGCGAGGTTTGGGCCTTCATGTGCGTGGCGGTGCCCCAGCTCATCGACATCGGCTTGGCTTTCGAGGAGCGATTCAAGTCGGGGGGAATCGCTTTCGACAAAAGGTCTCCAAGATCCGAAAGAAAGAATCTTAGATTTGGCATATCAAAAGGGTCATGGGTCATGGGACTGCAGGCACTCTTACCTGGTCGGTGGGTTTTGAATGGATCTCGTATTGTTGGGAGGGCTGAGGATCCAAGTTCTGAAAGAGTTTGAACCAATCTGGGGGCAACTTTCGTTCATGACAGGTCGCTGAAGGATTGTCATTTAGACACGCCAACCTGGCTGACTGGCCGGCAAGCCTTCATTACACTGTGCAATGGAGTTGCTCCACATAAAATGTTTTTAGAGCAATGGGATTGGCACCATCAGTGTTTCATGGGATTTCTGTGAAAACCCACCCAGGGCGCTTTCTTTTTTTGACAGACACACTCGGATGCCAGGCAGCTTCGTGTTCCTGTAAAGAGGTCATTGGCAGTTTGTTGACACTTGAAAAGCTGACTAACTTGGTCCATCATTGGCCAAGAGGCCGCAAGGCGTTTGACATGTGGTGTGGATTAGGGGGACGGCGTATATGTTCTATAAACATGTGGGTGTGTTCCTGTTTAAGGTGCGCAAGGTTTAGTACAGGATGGAAGTTCGACCTGTGCGAACCATACCCCCGAACCATCACGAATCATACCTCCGAACCACAACGCCAGGTACTACTACCACTACTACTACAACAACTACTACTACTACTATTATTACTACTACTGCTACTACTCCTGACACTACTGCCACTACTGCCACTACTAGTAGTAATGGTAGTAGTAGTAGTAGTAGTAGTAGTAGTAGTAGTAGTAGTAGTAGTAGTAGTAGTAGTAGTACTAGTAGTAGTAGTAGTAGTAGTAGTAGTAAAAGTAGTTGTAGCACTATCATTACTCCTACTGCTACGGCAGAAAAACCTTGCTTCCGAACCACACCCCGAATCATACCCGAACCATCCGTCGAACGATACCTTTGCGCTAACGACAGATCGTCAGCGCAAATGTCGCAGCAGCTTCAGTTCCTGCGAACCATTCCCCGAATACCCCCCATCCAAACTTCCCAGTTCGAGCACCTTTTGGCACAAACCTATGTCCAGGCAAATCATGAAGCTTTTTAAAGAGAGCGATATTGCTCTGTTCATACGCCTGTTCACCCATCATGGGCTCATCAGCTCTAAAGCTGAAGCTGAATTCCAAGAATGACGCCCCCATAAAGACACCTTCAGGGTCCGTGAAGGAATGCTGAAGTCAAAGCGTACGATTTGGCTTTTCATTGCATACAGTAGGCATTGGGCTTGTCTCAAGGGGGGGTCTTGGTCCCTAAATTTGAAACCTCCCAACGACACCCCAACGGCTTCTGGGGACCCCAACGGCTTTTGGGGGCTTGCTATAGGCCCCCACGAAACTGGGGAGAGCCTACAGTTTGGCTCGTCAGAGGACGAGATCGCCTCTGAGATCCACCATCCGCCATCGCGCGTGCCCTGGATTCCCGCGGATCAGCGCTGGAACTCGGGTCAGTTTGGTGTTGACTTGCAACCCTCTAAAACTGACAGTTTGGTTTAAGGCGGCAAAGCTGGTATTTAAAACTTGCCAAAGGGGTTCGGACCATCAAGTTGGCCCCCTTTGAACCACCCCGAAGCGGGTTCCCGCCAAGACAGAGTCCCTTCAAGGATACATCTGGGAGTCAGAAGATCAGCCTTACCAGCTGATTTAGAGGATCCCCTTGTAAAAGAGGTAGGTTTCTGGATACATCCTTCAAGGAACTGTGAAAGAAGCGCAAGGCAGAGGGGAAACAAAGAGTACAGGATCTCCGCTATGTCTCACTTGTCGTCACAAGACCTGGAAGAGCATTGTGATCACCAAAATGAATTGCCGTGACTCAGGCGACTGACAGTTGTGTCCAGGTCTTTGGAGGGAGCTTCCTTGGAATGAAGGGCGACATTTAGGGAGCCCTCCATCTCTTGATAGTACAGACAGTCCACCCCTCCAGACCCTTCCGGAATCCGGAACCATGCAGGGGTCTTTTTTGGGAATCCCTTTTGTTTCTGAACCCAAATCCGAAAGCTCAAAAGCCCACGCTGAGGAGTGAGCACGCGAAGCTCGCTCCGGTCCACACAGGCCCATTTCGCCTGGAATCGGTGGGTCAGCCCATGTTCGATCCGAAAGCGCGTTTTCAAGAGTTGAAAAGCGTCTGGGTCAAAAATAGGCACCCAAAATGGAACACTGGTAAATGGAAACATGGACTAAGACCTGCGATCCCCTGGTGGTTTAATTTTGACCCATACCCATTTCTGTTTGGTTGTGCACCTTATTATCATGTTGGAATTGTGTCCGGTAAGATGGATTCCTTTCCTGACAGGGGTAGTTGATTCCTCCTGGTGTGGAGACCCCTCCCATCCTTGCCAGCGGGCAGAGGGACCACCCTTCGGGGCATTGGAGACAAAGCAACTTGCGGCGTGTTGGAGCTTGCACGGAGAACTCGCCTAAAAAAGGATGAGCAATGACTAGGGCATCACAAGATGTTCGTCGTGAGCTTTTGTGATGCCTGTGTTGTTTACAAGCAGACTGGCTGTTTGCTTCAAGAGACCCCACATGTATTTGAGCAATATTCACCTTCATCTTCTCCAGCAAAGAGCATGACATTGATTGAACACACTCACCAAATTTGTGGCATAGAACATGGTGTACCACCGGGTTAGGACATCCATTTCTTGACCGGGATCTTGGAGAACCAAAACACCACCATGGCCAAGCAGTTGCGGCCATGGCTCATTTGGCCGCAAGAGCTTGCTGGGAGGTTTAGCGCTTGGAGAGCATCGCAGCTCGCTGCTGAACCTACGCGGATGCCTCGGTGATTCCTGCAGCTTTTGTGATACACGATAGGCGCACGCCAAGTAGGCGCACAGGGGTGTCAAACATAGAGGCTGGAACGCCATGGGAGGTGTGTTTTTGCAGGTAAAGTGCCTCGTGTATATAGTTTCAAGTATATATTTGTTCAGATTATACAGATATCGTGGCTGCATGAAAGCAGAAAGCAGACTTCAGAAGTGACCATGTGGAGTTGCAGACAAGCAGCAGAAGTAGACGGATAGTTCCTGAGCATGCTTTGAAATCTCGATGCTGAAGAAAATTTAGATTTACGTGTCATGAGGATTTTCGACATCCGCCATCATAGAATTGGCCAAGTGAGCCCCATGCTCAGTGGCATGTCCGAAAGTTTACAAGTGAAAAGACTTGAGTCACGCACGAGAGGGGCGCTTCAGCACTCCGCACTCGTACGACACCGATTTAGGCTGAAACCTAAGAAAAACTCGAGAAAGCTCAAAAACCAAAAAACCCAAGATTGCAGACCCTTTTTGTTGGGTCCACCCCCCGTGGGGTCTGCAATCTTGTTTTTTTTTGTGTGTGTTTTTTTGGTTTTCTCCAGGTTTTTGGCACTTTAGGCTGAAACCTCAGCGGTTGAAAACCATAGGACAAAGTTTTCTGCGAGTCATCCAGTAAATCGATGTCTTTGGTTCGGCGCTCCTCATTTTGGCAACCATGGTTGGTCGAGGTCCCACAGAAGCTGCATTCCGGTCCGTTTGCGCAACCCAGCTTTGGCATCAGGAGTTGGACTGCTGATAACCCCTTGAATCCACCCCCCTTGAGGTCTGCAATCTTGTTTTTTGGTTTTCTCGAGGTGTTTTTCATTTTAGGCTGAAACCTAAAGAATCCTCGAGAAACAACAAAAAAAGCAAGATTGCAGACCCTAATAA